>CM043115.1:51454344-51840724 GCA_023701765.1 Hylyphantes graminicola | reverse complement strand
GGACTATGATGTCGGATGGTGGCGTCTGTCACGAGTATGTGTGCGTGTGTTGTGTTTGGGACTGTCGTGCTTGACGAAGGTTTATAAAGCGGCTCTCTGAAGCAAGCACGCAAGCCCAGAAAATATATGGTATAATCAATCCAAACCCAGCAGTGCAGTGCAACAGATATTCCAATCAGCTTGTCAGACGAATGTGACCCTAATTAGTTGTAAAAGTAGTTTGGTCCTTTTTCAATTTGCTCGACGAAAACCTTATTTTTTTCTTTAATGTGGCTGCAACATTGACGTTCAAGTATTTGCAGACTCGGCACATTCCCCAGAACTGAGAGCCATTTTTTGTGGCACCATCGAGGCGGACTCCCGCTGCACAGATTACAATGAATCTGAGTTCTCTGTGGATGTTAAGGTATGTCGAGATTTAATTTTGCCGAGGGAACCCAAGCCAAATTTGCCTCCAGGGATCTTTTACATGCCACATAATCTTATGACATGCGTGCCCCGAATTTTTCCATCCAGAAAATCCGACGACTCAGCCGGGGCTCGAACCCGTGATCTTGGGCTTACGAGGGGGGCACGTTTAACCTCTCAGCCGCTGAGCCGCGATGAAAACCTTATTGACTCTTGTTCAATTCAGTATTCGAACCCTTTTACTTGTATCGTGGTAGGTGTATCAATTAGCCACTTGGTCACATTTGATAATAAGAAATGCGTAAAATGAGAGGCTAAAACTGCCATGGCAGGTAACTGCAGAATCTAAACGATCCATTGTTGCAGTCACTCACTAACGCTAACTTTAAAAATTGCTCTCAATGTAGCCTGGAAAGCACTAAAAACACATGACTCGTACGTTGCTGATCAACCAGAAGTTGGCCTATAGTTCAATGGTGATAAGGCAATGCAGACAACTCTTACTAGATTTATAAGCAGCTACATTAAATATCTTTTCTTTGAAACAGACTTTTTCATTGCGTAGAAAACGTTAGTTTTACCCCGGCCTCCCACAGTATGGGGTTGGATAAGAATTTCCGATTGTTGGTGAATCCTGTCCAAATGGGCATTTTGAGGGTGTACGATCTCCTGGTCTTGGTCTAGATCATGGGGAATTATTAACAACAACGCTGCAGTTTACCTGCCCACAACGGAAAATTAGGTAGGGTAGACTAACCAATGAATGAATGTTTAAGGAGCTACGTTCGCCAGTGAATGAACACCAGGATATAATGACCAGGGCAACCAACCATATGTCAGATAGCTTTCTACTACATGGGAGGAAGTCAGTGTTGCCAATCCATATAGTGGAATGATTTTCAATCCTTTATTTTATTTATATTTACCAAATGTTCAGTCAATGCCTGTTCACTCACTGGTCAGTCTACCCTAGCGAAAATCATACAAACAACCAAACCCTATCAAAAACCAGCAAAATCCTCTGCAAACCATTCTCTTAAAATAACCCATTCTACAAAATAAGAGAGAGTCGGGGCTCAGAGAAGCAACAGGCTGCGCGCGCCTACTCCCCACCCGCCAAACGATAGCAACAGGCTTTTCTGCGTGTTGGGGAGGAGACCTCAGACGAGAGTCCATAGTACACCCTATCAACATGTCGTCTGCGAAGCGGGGAGGCAGCGAGAGAGAAGTTTCAGAGAAGTATGTTTTGGTACCGGTCTTTTTTTGAGTATTTTTTATGTTTGATTGAGACGTGCGTGATAGAGTTGTAGGGTATTGCTCCATATGAGGGGTTTGTTTGTTATGGGGAGTTTAGGTTTTTTGATGATAAGTTGGTTAAATGTTGTTAAAAGTTTTGGTAAAGTTCGGGTCGTTAGTTTAATGATTAAAAGTAACGAAAAGATTTTATATATTTTTTGTCGAAGAAAACTCTTTAAAAAATTAAGCGATTAATGTACGGTTGCATAAGTTTTCTGATAGTTGCGAAAGAACTTTTAAATATATAAAAATCACAATTATATTTAGCATTGTTTATATTTTTCCGATTAATTGAAAACACTAGTTTTTAAGAATATTTATCGCTGTTGAAGGAGTTGAAAAGTCGAAAAACTTTCTCAAAGAGTTAAACTTTGTATGCTTGTGCACGTTAAAACGTTATTCGATTAATTTCTCTTTCCCATAAAACTGCTCTAATCTTCTTCAATTTACCTATTTTTTAATAGAAATGGTGCTACAAATAGATAAAAAGAGTATCACACTATCTGCAAACGACAGACACTGTCTTTCAAAATTTTGTTAAAAAGTATTTATAAATTTAAAAAAAATCAAAATAATTTATATCACTAAAGTTTTAAAAAAATAGCTTGAAAAATATTTTAAGACAAAAAGAAAAAATGATATTTTTGTTTGTTATAAAAAATTACTGCATTAATACTTTTAAAATTTTAAAATAACTTTACATCCTTTGAAGAAACTTTACTCCGTAAATGGTAATGCATAGTAACAACATTAACTACGTAACGTATCATTTTATTTTAAGTTTTTTCATGCACACTTTAAAAAATTGCTGACACGTTATATCGTAAAGAGCTTTATGGAGTAACGTTCGGCCAAATATTTACAGCGTTTAAAGTCTTATAAGAAACAGATATTTTACGTTCTTATTGTTGCAATGTGGGAATTTGTAAAGCCGCTTGCAAAGAGGTATTCTGATTTATTATTTTTATACAAAAAAATATGATTATTATTACTATGAAAATTGTCTGTAACAGTTTTACTTAGTAACTTTGCACCAAATTACACGAAAGTTTTACTGTGTAAAGAAAACTCTGTAAAACTTTCGTGTAACTCTATGTAGAGCTGCAGTTACATAACGGGCAATTTTATCACGCAAAACGAACCTGATTGGAAGAGCCCTTGTTTGCAAAATATACTCCTAAAAATTAAATCGAAACATCAAACAAAATGTGCTCAGGCAATATAATTTTGCAAGTTGTTCAGGTTAAACTTTTATCAAATCTCAAAAAATCGTTAAATAAAATATTTTATACCTAAAAAAATTATAAAGTTTCGTAATTTTTTCATCAGTATATAATATAACATTTTATATAAAAAAAAAATTATTAGCCTTAGCCAAAGTCAGTAACTTTTTCTTCATCGCATTTACAACGAGGATATATTAAACTTATGAAGCTTCGTGTTCGAAAATAAATGTTCTTGAGTTTAGTAATAAAAATATATTTTAGTAGTTTTGCTTGACTAAAAAGTATTACATATGACTTTTCGTGACCTTCTGTTGGCCAAACTTTATAACTTTCTGGCAAATAGCCAAGTTTGTGAGCCTGCGCAGGATTTCTTTTTGCCGACACGTAAAAGTAGGGGCGCTAATCAATTATGACATCAATTGATCAATAATTCCTGGAATTAATGTTTTTCTCTCTCTTTGAATACGGAATAACTTATAACTTGAAATGCTTCTATAATCACATAAATTTTAAATGTGTGTTAAATGCATAATTTAAATACATATGTTTTCAATTTCGAACGTTTAATAAGGACAACAAGTCAAGATAAAAAAAAGCCTTTAAAATATTTTGTTAGTAAGTGCTAATATTAACTTCGGATTTTGGTAAACTAAGTAAAAAGAAGTTTATTTATAGCAGTAATTGTCACAATATTCTATTCTTCAAATTTCCATAATCAAAGTCTTCTAAACAAGAATTGATAAAATAGTTAGCAAAAAAATTTGCTTGTAAAAAAAAATATTACGCTTAAACAGCGTTTTTTTTTAATCAAAAGGTAATTTTATAATCAAACTCTCACTTTATGAAACCTATAAGGAATAAGATTTTCGTCAAAGTATATGCATGCTATCACTGCATTAGATTTTAACTGAGATTTTTGATTTCTTAATCTTTCACAATTAAATTAATTTTGTTCATAAAAAAATATTAATGTAGCAAATTGTTTCTAAGACTTCCTCAGAACTTTAAATTTAAAAAAAGTTTTATTTGTATAAATTGCTGGAAAAACTGAATGGCATTTAACCGTCTTATGCGGTATAGTTTAATTTAAAGCTAAATAATTATTCTGAAAATAATTTTAGAAGCGTATTTAATTAAATCATTCCTGTGAAACTCTTGCGACCTGGCGTCCCCATTTGGGGATATTTTTTAAAACCTTCCTACAAACAATTAACACTTTAATTAGTTCCGAAATTGACCTGGCCCGATAGAAGAAGATCCAAATATCAGTTTCAGCCTTTGATTACAGCTATCTGTCATTTATTTTCATAAAAAATGAAGTTGAATGAGAGTCAATACACTATTAGAGTTCTTAAGAAAATTTCTTTTTCAAAATTTTCAATAAGTTCTTTTAGTAATTTTAAAATCCTTTTGCATTATGCGCATGAATTTTGTAAATGCATAAAACTTTGTTAATGCATAAATTTTGATTTTTTTATTGTTAATTTTTATCAATGAATAACTTTGCGAAAACTATTATTACTTTTTAAATGAATACGTTCTAAACGCTATATTAAATAAATGTAAATCACAGGTATTAGAAATCTAAATTCTGCATAAACATTTGAATAAAAATTGCGTAATTTAATTTTCTAATTACATGAAACTACAATTTTATTATTACAAATCCTTAAAATAGAAAAATTAAAAGAATTTCGCCTTAAATTAATATTGTTTTTAAAATTTTCAAATAGTTTTCAAATTTTAAGTTTTTAAATAGTACTTGTGAATTTCATTAACTTTCTCATCAAATATATTTACATTTCTGAATAATTTCTATTCTTAATTTTTCTTCAAAACTTTCAACTCAGTTACAACAGAAACCAAATGAAACTAGTCATAACATATAGCCATAGAGATACTAGTAAAACCGTGGGCTATCACCCACTCTTATATAGTGGGCGATATGTAGCCCACGGGTTTACTATCTCTATGTTCAAAACCAAAAAAATTCAACAATGTTAAGAACTTTTCTATTTGTTCAACAATGTTAAGAACTTTTCTATTTGTTCAACAATGTTAAGAACTTTTCTATTTGTTCAACAATGTTAAGAACTTTTCAATTTGATTGAATCGCTTTGTGCTAGTGAATGTATCTCGTATACAATAAGGATGTACCGCAACTATTTGTTGTAAATTTTACAATAATTCTTGTAGCCCAGTATTTCATTAGAAACGCGCGTTAAAAACTAAACTAATAAATAGTTTTAGAAGTTGATAATAACTAATGCTATTTAATGACTGATGTTATTTAAATGTTATTTAATGAAAATGTGATAACGAATACTTTCAAAGTATCGTTTTTAGACATACCTTAATTCGACAGTTTATGGATTTTTAGTGTTATAGACATATTTGTTAGATTTACTACTGCTGCTATTAAAAAAACCCTGAGTAGTTTAAAAGATATTTTCAATGTCTTACTTCATTTTTTTCCAGCTGTACGAATAGTGTAACCCCATACCATATTATTAGTCAATCTACATGAAATAAAATTTAACTTCAATTAGTGTTCAATCAATTCAAAAGTCTGCATTTAATAAAGTGTTCTAGCTTTTTTTCCAATGTTTCATATATCGTTTTAAAATTTAAAAGATGTCACGAAACTTTTTTAATTTGTCAAACAAACCATCGCAAAAATGTCTTAAATTATCTTAGAAAAGACGTAATTCCATAAGTTAACAACCTTAAATATTTATTAAACAAACAATTACTAACTGGAAATGATGCTCCGGAGCATTTGATATTACGAAACACATTTATTTTCCCATTAACTTAAGCTCTCCATCAAATCAAATAAAAAAATATATTTAAAACAACATTAAATAAATATTTAAAATAGCTCCACCCTTTAAAACTAATTCATTCAATTGCAATCTCAGCACTCAGCCAGATCAGGCATTAGCCGAAGAAAGTCAATAACAGGGCCCACGAAATCTCGCCAATTGCCCCCGGATCACCTTTAAACGTAATTAGGGAAAGGAAGACTCTTTTCCCGTGAGACTCAACCCGTTGCCACTTCGCTCTACCTAATTTTGTAAATTAAAGTCATCAAACAGCACAAGGGGCAGATGAAAGGGAATCGCAAAACAGGCCGTCGAAACCTGTGGACTTTTTCTAATTACAGTGCTGCTGCAGTTTGCATATATGGCTGCGTATTTTGCCGACACATGGAATTCAATTATTGAAAGGCACTTTTAGGATCAGGTCTCTGAAGGTCTTGGTTGCTGGAAGTTAAACTTTGATAAGGTTGACTTTCTTTGAAGGTCTAAGTTAAGAGTTGTGATTGGTTTAGTTCTGGAACTGGTATGAAGGTGTTGACTCGGTTGTGGATGACTCCAAACGTCTTTTGTCAATTAAAATGTTATTAAAACAACGCATTATGAATTGAAGCACAAATAAAGTTAGGTAGATCCTTTAGGCTTAATATGATTATTGAAAATATGCTAAGCTAACTTTAAATTAACGTCTTATATATACATTAAGTGACTTGTTGTTTTCGCCTATAATGTCGCTATCTAAATTTAAAAATACTTTCTATCTTTAAAATTGTATAATAAATTCGTACATTGGATTTTTTAAAGTATTTTTTAGATAATTGACAAAACCTGTGGGCTTTTTCTAATTATAGTGCTGCAGTTTGCTTATATGGCTGCGTATTTTGCCGACACATGGAATTCAATTATTGAAAGGTACTTTTACGATCAGGTCTCTGAAGGTCTTGGTGGGGAAAGTTTGCTGAAAGTTAAACTTTGATAAAGTTGACTTTCTTTGAAGGTCTAAGTTAAGAGTTGTGATTGGTTTAGTTCTGGAAGAGGTGTTGACTCTGTTGGTGGATGACTCCAAACGTCTTTGTTTTGTTAATTAAAATTTAATTAATTCAACACATTGTGTAGGTACAAATAAAGTTAGGTAGATCCTTTGGGCTTGATATGATTATTGAAAATATGCTAAGCTAAATTTAAAATAACGTCTTATATATACAATAAGGGACTTGTTGTTTTAAGCCTAAAATGTCGCTATCTAAATTTCAAAGAGCTTTCTATCTTTAAAATTTTATATAAAAATCGTGCATTAGATTTTCTAAAGTTTTTTGAAGAAAATCGACAAAACCTGCGGACTTTTTCTAATTACAGTGCTGCTGCAGTTTGCATATATGGCTGCTTATTTTGCCGACACATGGAATTCAATTACTGAAAGGTACTTTTACGATCAGGTCTCTGAAGGTCTTGGTTGCTGGAAGTTAAACTTTGATATAGTTGACTTTCTTTGAAGGTCTAAGTTAAGAGTTGTGATTGGTTTAGTTCTGGAAATAAAATGAAGGTGTTGATTCTGTTGTGGATGACTCCAAACGTCTTTTGTCAATTAAAATGTTATTAAAACAACGCATTATGTATTGAAACGCAAATAAAGTTAGGTAGATCCTTTAGGCTTAATATGATTTATTGACAATATGCTAAGCTAACTTTAAATTAACGTCTTATATATACATTAAGTGACTTGTTGTTTTGTGCCTAAAATTTCGCTATCTAAATTTAAAAGTGCTTTCTATCTTTAAAATTTTATGTTAAAATCGTACATTGGATTTTTTAAAGTTTTTTTTAGATAATTGACAAAACCTGTGGGCTTTTTTCTAATTATAGTGCTGCAGTATGCATATATGGCTGCGTATTTTGCCGACACATGAAATTCAATTATTGAAAGGTACTTTTACGATCAGGTCTCTGAAGGTCTTGGTGGGGAAAGGCTGCTGGAAGTTAAACTTTGATAAAGTAGACTTTCTTTGATGGTCTAAGTTAAGAGTTGTGATTGGTTTAGTTCTGGAAGAGGTGTTGACTCTGTTGGTGGATGACTCCAAACGTCTTTGTTTTGTCAATTAAAATTTAATTAATTTTACACGTTGTGTAGTGAAACACAAATAAAGTTAGGTAGATCCTTTAGGCATGATATGTTTATTGAAAATATGCTAAGCTAACATTAAGTTAATTTCAAAAACTAAGGGACTTGAAGTTTTGCGTTTAAAATTTCTTTAGATAAATTTAAAAGTGCTTTCCATCTTTAAAATTTTATATAAAAGTCGTGCTTTAGATTTTCAAGTTTTTTTTGCAGATAATCGACAAAACCTGTGGACTTTTTCTAATTATAATGCTGCCGTTTGCATATATGGCTGGGTATTTTGCCGACACATGGAATTTATTTATTGATAGGTACTTTAAGGATCAGGTCTCTAAAAGTCTTGGTGGAGAAAGGTTTTTGAAAGTTAAATTTTTATAAAGTTGACATTATTTAAGTTTAAGTTAAGAATTGTGATTCCTTTAGTTCTGGAATTAGAATGCAGGTAATGACTCTGGATTACTCCAAACGTCCTTGTTTTGTAAATTAAAATGTAATTAAATGAACTCATTGTCCTCTGTCATATAAATTAAGTTATATAAGGGAGTTTATTTGATTGATTTAATAGATGATAAATATGCTAAGTTCACTTTCAGGTAACTACAAATTTCAGAGGGAGTTTTGTGCTTATAATTTTTCTGCGTTAGCCTACGATGTACAAAATACCGCTTTTTTTCACCTTTCACTATGTTATGCATTGGGAGAACATTTTTATGGTTTAACCTTTTACTATAGTTACGCGTTGGGAAAATCCCGCATATGGTTCAACCTCACCATAGTTACGCAATTCGAAAATACCGTTTTTTGGTTCAACAATCTACCAAATCATGGTTGCAGCAAATTTGAGCCGTATTATGGTTCAACCTTCAACTATTATTTTTAACAGTGTGGGTACTCAATGAATCTTTTACACATGCAACATAAAACTATATTGCTGAATAATAAACTAAATTTTACTGCGCAACACAGAACCACCTGGTCCCCTTACATATAAGACACAGGTATAACCATACGTGCATCCACCTGTCAACACGAATAACCCTAAAAGCCGGACCGAAAGAATGTCCGACGTGGCGTGGTTCCCGGCGATAATTGCATTGGGAACCCGGCAACTGACAACTATCTCGTCCGTCGACTTTTGTCGGATGAGCGGGTATGCTTAAATATGAGGCAGGACACTTCAGAGCTACTCTTATATGCGTGGCATTTGTATCTTGACCAGAATTCATTCAGTGATTAACTTTTCGAATGAGAAATTATTAAAAAATTCAGAAATTATGTAGTATTCGCAACGGGTTTCTTTGGGACAACTATAAAAACAAGTAAAACAGAGACTATTTGCATAATTATTAAAGCTGTTAGGTGGAGTAACGAACTAAACTCAACTTGACGTTCTTAGGGTCTACGTCTTAAGTTACGTTTCTACGTCTTTTTTTAGTCGTTTCAAAAACCCGTTGAATGGTATTGTTTACAATACCAAGAATTTAAGTAACTTAGTAATAGATATATTTCAGCTCTCGTGTGGCAACAGATATGTTGAATGAAAATCAATTCTTTCTCAAGCTTCGATTAGTGAGTTAATGTCACGTTTGAACTGAGTACTTATTCTTAAGAAATTAAAGACATGAATGAAAGTTGGAAAGACCTCAAATGCGACAAGCCAATTATTTTTAAAGTAAACCATTTCTTGTAAAATCACTCGTCATTTCTTGTAAAAAATCATTCGTCATTTCTTGTAAAATCACTCTTAATAATCTTGCAATAGATTATGACGTCAGTCTTTTCTTTCTTTTCTATTGGTATGCTATTTCTTACCAACTTCTATGCGATATAGCCTTTGAAACTAGGAAATGTGTTTTGAATATTCTTATACCGGAAAATATCATTTTTTTTTGCAAAAGCGCGGGTATTCCAAATTTCCTTTATTTTCATCCAACCTAGCTGATCTCCACTGACTATTTTGAATGATCCAACACTTTACTGGGTCTGAATTTTTCCTACGGAGCGCTCTTGATCCCTGTTTGATACTATACAAAACAACAAAACTAAATATGTTCCAAATTACTTCGGAAAACTGGTTCAAATTAGCGATTTGTTTCTTTCGACTGTGTTACGTAAAAGTAAAATTTTTATTTTAATGAAGGGCGCATAAGTTGTAACGCCATTTTGAGAAAAATCGCCGAGAGCTATAAATCCTTACGTCATAAGCGCCCCTGGTCACAAGAATTTTATGGAATTTTGCGGTTCATATATTTCTGATATAATGTGTCATTTTAAAAGTATTTCAAGATGTTATTTGGAATCTACTCCGTCTAACGTAGTAGAAAAAGTTTAAGTTTGTCATTTCGGGTAGGATACAACTTCTCCATTATGTAGTTCGAATTTATTGGTTTGTTTTGGAAATCAGTATTTGGGAAATTTTGTTGGTTTGAGAACTAGGATTCGATGGATTTTTTTATAGTCCATCGACAACTTCTCATACGAAAAATAATTTTCTATAACTTTTTTTTTATTTAAGACTCTATAATAAAAGAAATTTTGCTGGATCTTTGCTGGATATAACATACCATTTTACCACATTTTCTGTCTTCGAAAAGGCAAACCAGTATCAGTGAAAATAGTCACCTTTTAGGCATGGAGAGTTAGTTGGTGATATTATTTTAAAATAAATTTTTATTTCAAATAACTTATATAATATATACACTGCAAAACAATCTCGCTAAATATACAGCTATAAACTGGAAGCTCGGTGCCCGAAAAAAATTTAAATATCGTAAAAGTTTTGTATGGAAATCAGTGAATTCTAGCTAAATTACAGTTTTTAATCGTAACTTTTGTATTTTTTAAAATAACAAAATGGTTTTGCATCAGGTATGACTCGAACACGAAACCTTTAAGTTAAAAACTAAGCGTCATATTAGGATAAAGAATGTCACGATGAATTTTAAGCTAAAAGTAATACATTTCCGAATAGACGTCATTGAGAACAAGTTTTAAAGAAAACGATCGAGGACCGTAAAGTAAATAAATTGGAATTAAATCATAAAGCATTTTATTTATAGTGTTTGACATAAAATAACTGAATATGAATATCAAGCCTATTTTTGAAAAAAATATTATTAATGCTTTATTTAACCTTTTTTCTTTTAAATTTTTCTCATTCATAAAATTCTCATCATAATAATTTTAGAAAATTTTGAAAACTCCTACAATTATTTTATTTTAAAAGTTATTTCGAAGAAAATATATTAACGGCAAAGTTAACAAATGATAATTTGAGCAATAAGATGAATTATATCAAATTTAATAAAACAAAATGAATAATTTTAACACTTAGAAAAAATTTAAAAAATTTAATATTTAATATCAAAACTGACTAATATTTTGTTCTTATTATGACAATTTAACCAGAAAACTAGGACCCCCCCTTTTTTTTTAATTTTTTTTAATAAATCAATACACACAATATATAAATAAATAACCTAACAAGTAATCTTTCTTAATTAATTCTGACACTATCTAGTGACAGGTCCTAATAAAATATAAATGAATTGAATTTGTTCAATGCTTCTTAATCCTTTCGTAAATGCTTCTTCTAAAGCAAACTCCAGATATGAAGTCATCGCCTAGCCCATAAAATCCTCTCATCCCCATAAAAACTTTTTAATGAGGCAATTAACTCCATAAAAGTACAAAATGAGCTTCTTAAGCATATTTAACCGTTTCAGGTAATTATCAATACCTCCCTTGTAATAATGATCTGAAAAGGTAATTTTGATGGTATTCGAAAGTCATTAAGACAGTCATGAAAAATTAAGAAAGTTTCAGGGGTTACTGTTGTTGTGTGTTATGCATAGTTTTGGTTTTAAAAAGTAGTAGATGTCCAAGTTTATTTGAAGTTAAGTAAAATTTTGTAACCGTTATCCTAATTTCGGCATTTTGAAACAAGTTTTAGTTAATACAATAATAGTTTGTGAGTTATACATTTATAAAAATAATCATATGAAGCTTACTAAATAATTTACTAATAAAGCTTATTAATAAAAAACGCATTTTGAGGAAATTACGTTACAAACAAAATTCTTTTAAGAAATATAAATTGCTTATTTAAGATTAATTAAAACTAAGAACTCTAAACCAATATCATATTAAATAAATTTGAAAATTTTTTTACTCTCTTCCACAAAAAAAACAACAACATTATTCAGTTATAAAAAAAATGCAGGTTGAGTGAATATCTTTTTTTCTTTATTAGTAGAATTTTTTATTTCTAAATTCGTGTAATTTTCCTTTATAACCACACTATTAAATTGTTTGCATTCTTTTAAAGATTATTTATAAGAAACGCTTAAAATAATTTTTTCGCAACAGTTACTAATAAAAAAAAATAACTTTGTCCAGTTAGCCTAAGTGTCTTTTGAAATATTCTTTCAAAAATAAATATCATTTTTACCGATTATATATTCCATACACTACACATGCATTTGTAATGTGAATGCTTTCATAAGGATTACCATTATTACTCTGTAAAAAAAACCTGTTGTTTTATACAGTTAAAAACTGTCAACTTTGACGCCAGTTAATAACTGTTTTTTTACAGTTTAAAACTGTGATTTTTTTAAGGGAAATTGTAATTCTTTTTACAGGAAAACGGTAATTTAACAGGGAGAAACTGTTAATTTAGCAGGGAAAAACTGTTAATGTAACAGTTCTTATAAACTGGCGCAAAGTTGTCAGTTTTTGAATGTAAAAACGATAGTTTTTTTACAGTGTATTTTACAAATGCATTTCTCCTCATATTAGTAAACTTAACACGTTTTTCTCAAAATAAATATTGCAAAAATGGATTTTTTATACTCTATAAAGTTAAACATTTATCTTCAAAATACACCAAAATTATGGAGTAACGTTGTATTGCAAAATTAAGGGTATATTTTTTATTGTGAAACTTTACCCCAAAAATTAAAAAAAACTTTCATAACGTTACATTGCAAAATTAGAGTAACTTCATTGTGAAACATTACTTCATAAATTTGGTGTAAAGTTACTCCATAAATCTGGAGGCGACCAGGTTGCCACTAGTTTCATGAAGCAACGTTGCACAACACATTTATGCAATGTTCCAAACTTTTAAATAAAGTTTAACATTTTTCTTGTTACTCTTACAAACAGTACTTTATCATTTAGCTTCTAAATGACATAAATTAGATCGCTATAGAGAGAAATAACGGTAATAACTCATACCCCAGCCGTATAACTTTTAACATCATTTGTAATATGGTGAAACGCGTTTGCGGAAAACTCTTAATATTTGCATTCCAATTCGAGTTTATGTGACCAAAAACACACAGGTCTTGCTCCAAATTCTATTAATCATTTGTTTAAATTAAATTTGGTTCAATACTTCATCAATGACATTACTGGACTTAATGTTTCCAAACTTATTGTAAATGACAGTAGTTTAATTAAATTTGATTAATGTTTAATGTCCCTCTCCAAACAAGATCAATATTATAACAGCTAAAAATCTTTTTTATGGAAAAGATTTTTATAAATTTATATATAATGGCCATGAAATGCAAAATAAAGTTTTGTCGCAGTTTTATTCAATTATAGATTTCTTTAAGCTTAAAATAAAATATAACAGAAATATTATCTTCAAATCTAAATTTCTTAAAAAAAAATTCTTAAATATGAGGAAGTTATTAAAAAACTAATATAACACATGTAAAGGAAATATTTAAAAACTTTTAGACAGTTTATTTAAGCTTTTAGACTTTCTCGCTGCGTCTTTTTTTCTTTCATCGTACTTTCTCGCCAAATTGAGCTTAGAAGAGTAATTAAAGTACACAATAAACCTCTCTGTTCAACATTAAGTAAGTACAATCGAATGCTATTAAGCCTAATTAGACAGATTTTAAGGGCGTTTCGGTGCCTAATTAGATAGGTATTAAATGCTTTTAAGCGCTAGGTTCCGTTGTTTTACATGAAACAGGTAATACGTTTTCTATAGCGACAGTACAAGAGAATTAACAGTTTGGGTGCTGGTGGTTTTTTTTAGATAATCGATTGTAAATGTTCTGTGTTTAGAGTTAGAATAATTTTGGATTTCAATATTTTTCTTTCGAATTACGGCAGTTAAAAATTGACGATTTATGATTTGGATAGAGTTATTTTCAAAGATTACTAGACCTTAAATAACTTTTTTTAAAACTATTTTTATGTATCGCTAAAGCTTAAAGTATCAGTTTTCTTTTTGTATCAAGTAATATTTTTTAAACTGTAAACATGCATGTTTTAATTTTAAAGAAAAATATTTATTCATTTATTATTATACAAAAAGGACATATGAGCCGTTTCGTTTCTTATGTACTTTACTAATTACAAACACAAAAAAATAATTAAATATATTGAAGAAATTATTTAAAATAGGAGAAGCAATTCAATATTAATTCAATTTATTTTAGCGTCTTTTAGTTTTTAAAGTTATATCTTTTGCTAATTTTTTAAAATTTGTTTTGTTGAATAAGATTTTTTAAAATTCAGAATGCATTCATGAAATTATAAATTTGCTCCATATAAATTTTAATTACTCAATGATTTTCTTATAAAAAAAGTTTAGTAATTTTTACCAAATAAAAATTTTACGTGATAACTTTGTATTGAAACATTGTTATTTATATTACAATATAAAAACCAGTCTGTTAAATCCCGGCTTTAACTTTTTCAAAATGAAAAAATACATTCCATTTTCCAAAAAATTACAGGGTATTAAATCGAAATCCATTATTAAAACTATCAAATTTTATCAAACAACTTAAGTTGTATCTTTTAAGTAACAACATTAATTTTTCAGCAAACTCTATACTCTTGTACTTAACAGATTCAATACGACGCGGCGTAATACCCTTGAGAGCTACACTAGACGTCCAGTCACTATTTTTCTAAAAGTGTTCGTTGTTCCAACAGTACGGTCTGCCCTATAGAGCTAAGAAGGAGGAGAAGATGAAACCGAGTAAAACCCTATGCAAAAACTAGTTTGCCAAGTGAGGCTATCGTTCGCTTTGTTGTAAGCCCAAACAAACGCTTTTGGCGAAGTATTACGCTATTGGAAAGTGAGGTTTGTATTGATTTACTATATCGACTTGGCGATTTTTGACTCTTTAATAAAAACTTAAGTTACGAAGCATATTTCTTACCTATGAATATAATTACTACCTTCTTGTGTATATTTAGATCTCGTACCTACAAGTGTGCAAACAATTATTTTATTTTTGATAAACTCCTTTTAAAGAAAAAAAAAGATGCGTTTGATTTAATATTGAATACGCTGTTTGGTTGGGCTTACTTGGTTTATTTGGCGACTTTCGGTTGGTTTAAACTGTTACTTTAAGGAAACACTTTTATTCTAATAATGTTCATTCACAATGACATTTCCATTACCAAATATGTGATCGAGATTTTGAAATAAGCCCATTTTGGAATTAGCTTAAAAGTTTCCACAATTAATGAAAAAAGAAAACAGTTAATGTGTTTGAATATCATTTTAAAGAAAAAACTAAGCCTTAAACGTAAAATTTCATCGGTGAAGGGAATATAACTAATTATTTACATCGAAACATAAAATGTCAATGCCCCAACACGTTTTAAAAATACGATACAGTTTTATTCTTTTTTTGTGAGTATTATTTTGTTTTCCTGAAATGTGTAAGCGTGTGATATCTACTACAAAATTATTGCGTGCAGGAATCTCTCAATAATGTTATACGTTCACTCTCTGTACAAGAAAGCGATTTTTCTACATTTATTCTTATCTATAATATAAAGAAACCTCAAACAAATGTTATATCTCTGTAAAACAGTGAACATGCCTCATAATAATGAAATTGTTTGATAACCAAATGCAAATTTAAACAGGTGTTTTAAAAGCAAATTAGTACAAAAACTGCCTTAATTTAAAATAAATATCGTTACAATTTTCATTATGGTTAGAACTTTATATAATATTCGTCTAATATTCTAGTACATGACTTGCATATCTACATACTGTTAGCTTTCAATTAGATTATGTAATTAAAATTATACAAAAATTCATTGTCACCATTTCATAATTACTCAAACAATTATATATTATTAAATTGAACAGTCATCAAAGTTTTTAAAAAAATCTATGGATACCTTAAAGAACAGATGTAAAAGAACTACTTTTTTTCAATTTCACCTACCACAGCAAGTAAACATTAGCGTCACAACATGCCCGGGTCATTTAAAATGCCCCCCCCCCCCCAAGTGGTCGGGCATAGTCCCCAGAGAGCTATTCCGTTCCTCTACCGAACTCCTTAATGGAATTGCATTATTAAAGAAATAATTTTTTTCCGCTTTAAGTGAAACGTCCAACCCTCTAAGAAAACACGGAGATGACGTATATCCACGTCGACCACCTCCACACCCTTATATAATCTCAGACGATAAAAATGTATATACCTACACCGAAGGATAGAATGGAGTGTTTAGATCGTCAGTGGGCCAAGTCTTTGAAGATTCAATTGGTTATATTATCTACTAAAATGGTTTAGGGTATGGATTGGTGTAATGGGGGTAGATACATGGTTGGATCATATTTATCTGAAAAAGCCTTAGCAGCAATTTAAAACATTTTGGCTGTTTATTATTGAGTCATGATTGCTTTACGAACATTCAAGCAACCAATTGATGTTTAAGACTTATTCAAAACAATGTAAATGATTTTGTTATTTATTTAATTTTTTAAGAATAAATAAGTGAAATATTTAATTCAATTAAAAGTGTTTGCATAATTTAGTGGATGTTTAAATGGATGATAGGAGAAAAAGAAGCTTTTAAATTAAGGTTTTATAAAATTTTCTGTGAAATAAAATTTTCTGTGAACATTTTCGATTCCCGAAGTAATGCTATGGTGTTCAATTTACTTTCAGATAGGTTCACGGTCTATAATTCCATATCTGACATTGATGTGCAAAAGCGTTTTCCAACTGCTATATAAGCATTAACTAACGTCCTGATTGACTTCTTAAAAGATATCCAAATGCATAGTTTCAAATGGATACAAATAAAAGATTCTAGAAGTTTCGCAATTAACTCATTAACGACTGTTGGCAAGAAAATTTGCTCAGCGAAAATGAGTTTTCTGTTTAAGTTTATCAACCTTAACAAAATATAAGACAAATGACGACTACTGTCTTGAAAAATTAATATCGTACAAGGAGATTACGCAAAAACGAATGCAAAAACTTAAAGTTAACATTTTTATACGGAAATAAAGATGTTAATGGTGCTCACAAATTCGTTGTTAATGGGTTAATGGGCTTACAAGTTTCTTTATTTTAACAATGTATTTAAGTGAAGGGGGTTCATGAGCTATAAATTGAAGAGCCTAGTGATATAAGTGCTAAGTGACAGATAGGTGAAAACGAGAACATGATCTTTAAAGTATTTAGTTTGCACTCAAAGCTGTTGAAAACGGTACCAGATAACCTTAAAAAATGTACAAGTTTATGAAAAATCATAAACTTCCTATTGTTAAAAAAAATTTCGTGAAGAAGGTATATGTTCATTGACACAAAAATTCCAATTTTTTCAAAACATTATACTTAGCACGTTCTTCCACAAGTCATGACGCCAAGACACATCCAACAGGTGTTACCGCAACAGTTGTTGCAGCAACAGGTGTTAACTTCGTTACCTGATGGAGGCTTCAAATTAAATAGCTTTGTTTCGCTTTGTTAGGTGATCATTTATGATGCCCACTACTCATCTATACTATCTAATCAATTAAGTTTTACTTACTTACACTGTTAAAAATTGTGTGTTTGGTTTCACCATAATAATGGTTCCTTGTAGTTGAAAAGGCTGATTGGTGAGATGTTTCGCCATATTTTCAGTGTTCAGTTAAACAATTTTTCAGGTTTTAGAATCGAAGGCCTGAGAAATGGTTCAACCTAGTTCGGAAAATATGGTGAAGCATTTCACCACTCAGCCGTTGCAGCTACTAGGGATCATTATTATGGTGAAACCAAGCACAGAATTTTCAACAATGTGCGCAACTTAATTTCATGTGGCATTTTGTTCACAAAATAAATTTAAGAACCAAATGGGATCGTAAAAAATCTCTTAACGTATTTTCTAAATTATCACTTGTAAGTAAATGTATGAGACAGTGTATCTGAGTTTTTTTATGATTCCCTTAAGAGTGTCAGGAATAAATACAAATTTCTTTTACATTTTAATAAAACTTTTCAAACTATCAACTAAGGGATTTCAATTGCAATGTTTACCAACAAAATATTAAAAGTTAAAAATTTAGTCAGTTTAATTATATTTCATCGAATTCAAAACTCAAAAAGGGTTATATATTCAAATCTATGAACCATATTTTCAACAAAAATAAACCCAATTTAAACTTAATAGTTATAAATACCACAATTTCATTCCTTAAATAAAAAAAAACTTACTTCAGTATCACAAATATCTTCATAACGTGTTTCAAAAACTGATGGATAGATAACGTTATAATCGCCTGTAAGGAAAAAAGGGGGGACGCAATGCAGAGAAAAAAATGCCGTACTTAGCGAACAAAACGGGGAGGGGGGACGGAGTTGAGTTGTATACGGATGATGGATGATTGATCAGGTGAGTGTTACGGGGGGGAGGAGGGGGAGTTATTGATTGTCGTACAATAGAATATTGGGGGTGTTGCCAAAGCGTCGAGTGAAATGACCGGTTGTGGCGTTTTTGTTTTTTGTGTATGGGAAGAAATGGAACGAGTTTTGGTGCTGTAATCATGTCTTGAAAGTTTTATTGTAGGGTTTTTTCGGAGTATATTGTATGTCATTCGGAGTTGTATAATGGTTGTAAAGGGGAATGGTGTTGAGTTGTTTTGGTTTATGATTTGACTGTGGTTTTTGGTAGAAAAAGAGAAGTTTTTACGGTGTTTTGGTTTTCATTTTTCTAATGTAACATGCAAAAGTATTTTTCTAAATAAATACAAACTCTTTTAATTTAAATGCTATTTTCGGGCATAACATTTTATAACTGTATTTTTTTTAATTAATTTTAACTACAAAATAATTAAATAGAGACTGACATGGAATTTAAAATAAGAAAATATCACAAATAAATAAGCATTCAAATTAATTTTAAATAAAGTTTAAATAAAGTTTAGTATGAATATGTTAAAACAAAATTAAATGTTCTGTTTGAATATTTTTCATTTAAATGGTTTAAATTACTCAATGTCGTTCCGTTAAAATAAAAAATATTTCCTTCTTTCTCGTTTTTTTTTTTTTAATTCAACTTCGTAGTATTTTTATTGATAGTTGTAGTTTAACGTTGGATTAAATAAACTTTTCGTGTATTTTCTCATGTATGTATCGTTAAAAAAACTTTAAATTTTTTATAAGATGTAACCATTGGTACACATTGAGTATAAGTAGTCTAAGTTACTATTCCGAAATTGCATATTCCAAAAATATCCAATAATAACAACAAAAAAAGTACACCACGTAAAAAGAAAATAAAATATACTTGACATCCAACGATCAAAGGAACACTTCTATTCTTTTCCTCAAAAACCACCGCAGTGATATCTATTTTTAAAATGTATCAGAATTGTCTTTTAGGCGGAACAAACTGTGTCTCCAATGATGTTCTCATCTTTAAGTTGATAAAGCTTTAACCGACAATTTTACAGAACTATTGTTTTTATTTAAGTAGACACTATTGAACACTAACGTAATATTTGAATTTAAAAAAAATGTCGAAGTTGTTTGAAGGAAAAATTAGATTATCAAAACGTGCAGCTTTGCAATTTTTTTTATTTAACTTCACATGGAAATTTAAAAATAACACATGAATTTGTAAATAGTAACTGTGATATTTTTCAAATTCATTTTTGTGGATGATTAATCAAGCAGTTTTCAACTTTTACATTAAAAACCATTTACAAAGGATGACATGAAAATTTGCTTAGTCATAATGAGCTTTCTGCTTAAGTTTATCAAAATAAACACGAAATATAAAAAAAATGGCCGACCCAGCTGCGAAATGGCTAAGGTGTTAGCCTTTGGAGCTTCTGGGACCGGGTTCGAATCCCGTTAAGGCTTGGATCTTTGTGTTTGTCAAGTATATGCGGAGTACGTACTCGTTAGTTCTTTTGGGTCCGAAAGTCCTGTCGGCAGTCATTGCGCAGTTTACCACTGGTACAGGTCCTTGAGACTATTTCCCTCCCCTTCAGGGACGTGTCTAAATTCTGGAGTTGGCACGCGATAGGTGGCAGCAACTGTCGCGTATGTATGTGTGTTGTGTCTGTCTTACTTGACGAAGGTCTATAAGCGGGTCTCCGACCAAGCACACAAGCCTGAAAATATGTGTCAACCAACCAACTAAAATAAATGAAGACTATAGTCCAGCATAATTTCTGTCGCACAAATTAAATTACACGAAAACTGAACTGAAAAGGTTAACTTTTCTATTCGTAAATGAAGGTGTTATTGGCATTAACATAGTTGTTGTTAATGTGCTAAAAATAAAATTATTCATCAAATTTATTGGCTTTTTTTGCTTATTTTTAATCGTCCTACCTTTTTAAATGAGGCGATAGAAAAACATCGCAATTCTTCTTGGCAAGGCACCTCATTAAAACACGCCATAGTTAGCTTATGGAAAAATTTCTAAGTTAGCCAAAATAAATGAGATCTACTATTTATGTATGGGAAAAACAAAAACCAAAAAAACCGATGAATTTGACCAGTTCTTGTGCAAAAAAAATCCACATCGGCCCAGCTTGGGACACGGAATTTCGAGAGAGTCTTGCTCTGTAGAAGGTTGCTCTGTTGAGGCTTACCTAAAACCACTAGGTCTAATTAGCCTGCTATCCCAACAGCATTTAGTGCCCGTTGCAGTTTTATCAGACCACCGAAAAATACCTAGTATATGAAACTACTTCACCAAACAATGGAATGAAGTAGAGCTCCACTCTCTAGATAAAATTCTCGGTACTCGTCATAAATATGTAATAAAGCTCTTTGGCAACAAAGATAGCATGGTATATGCGCTCGTAGGTGCGATACGGTGGTGTTTTAACTTTAATGTGCTTCTATGAGGTGACGGCTTATGGTAATGTGGGGGAAAGATGTCTTCTTAGAAGTTGATGAAGCATCTTAGACGTTGGAGTTTGCTGGTGGTCTGGGAAATGAGGTGCATTTTGTGGTGAGAGAGTTGGGTTCCTTTGATAATATTGGGGATGGTATGTGTAGTTAGAATAACAAATTAGGGTTTGTCATAAAGTTATTTATAGTTTTATTTATTTTTTGTATTTTCTAAAGTTAGCTGAAGGTTATTCTTGATAATTCTAGAAAAAACAAATTTTATCCTGTAATTTATAACGCTAAATTTTAATAGTTAAGGTACCTTTTTCCATAATCCTATTTTGTGAAACACTGTAATATGGAGCTATAAATTTTTATCGTAAGAATTAACTGTTTAAAACATTATAAGAAAGTAATATGAAGGGTTCAGAATACAAGTAAACCAAGTCCACTTTTTATCATTTTCGAGTTAGCAGCGCAATCACATGTTATCGCAATAGCCCTCCATATATGTATTTATTTTGCTTGTTTTTTTATTTGTTAGACCATTAAGAAGTAAATAAAACTAGTACTTACTTATTACCAAAACTATAAAAAAAATATTAAAATTTTATCATTCCAAAAAAAATTTTGTAGCTGTATAAACAAACCCCTACATTTTAATTAATAAACTTTTTTTGTGCATAATTCTAACCCAAGCTACACTGTTTAAAAAAAACCTGTTGTTTTTGCAGTTAAAAACTGTCAACTTTGACGCCAGTTAATAACTGTTTTTTTTACAGTTTAAAACTGTAATGTTTTTGCAGGAAAACTGTATTTTTTAACAGGGAAAAACTGTTTATTTAGCTGGGAAAAACTTATAACTCCAAGAGGTTCCTGGAAGAGGTACGGAAAGTGATTACTCGTTCGCTAGGGCTAGTATCGGGTACTTGTGCTTAATGATAAACTCAATCACGTTACTCTTTCAACGTCTAATTTAACAGTTTCTCCCTGCTAAAATAAAAGTTTCTCCCTGTTAAAATTAAAGTTTTCCTGTAAAAGAAAACTACAGTTTTCCTGTGTAAAAAAATTATAGTTTTAAACTGTAAAAAACAGTTATTAACTGCCGTCAGAGTTGACAGTTTTTAACTGTTAAAACAACAAGATTTTTTACAGTGCAAAATTTAGCTGAAACCAACGAAAATATAGGTACATCGCATTTAAGAGACCAACAGAGCATCATCAAGAAAAGAAACTGCCTCCTTTTGTGAATGCCTGTTGATAGCGTGTATTCCTGGGTATATAACAATTGCAAGATCAATGGTGTTATTGCTTGAGAATACACGTGGTCGACAGGTATAACGACTGATCCCAGAGGATGGAAAAGAAGCGCAAGAGGATGGATGGAGAAATAGCACTACAGTGATGGAGAGTAAGGTATGGTGTTAAGAGAACTGAAAATCATGTAAAACTTTAAAAAAAAATTGAGTTAGCAGTTTAGTCTTAATATAATGCAGGTAATGTTTTAGATTGTATAGTACATTCAAATAATTAAATGTAATTTAAACCATGTAGGCTTTCTACTAGTATACTTATGAAATATGAAGTTATTATAATAGTTGTAATTGTTTTATATTTATTTTAAATGTAAATTTTTTGAGTTTATGTTACTTTAATGTCTAATATGACTTAATAGCAAGTAAATTTTTTTAACTGTTTGTTTATCGTTAGGTATCCTGTAATAAATGGAACAATTAAATATACTATTTTAGTAGTAGTTCGATACGGCATAATAAATAACATTTAACTATTTAAATCGATTTTGTTTATTTACGTATAATTATTACTCCAATAAAAGAGTTACGATTAGTTCATACAAGGTATTAAAGTGCTGACAAAATGACAAATGACAGTGATTGCGCCCTCTAGAAGGGAGAGTGTAGGCTTTATAGCATATTACCCATCTCGCCAGAAGAGGCAGTCACAAGAGACATACAAAGAAGGACGACACAAACACATAGACAAATAACAACATTTATTGACAAGCACAAACATCCATGCCTTTACCGGGATTCGAACCCGAGCTCCGCGGCTTCAAAGGCTAGAACACTAACCACTGCGCCGGCGGGCCGGATAGTATTAAAGTGTTACTTTATGTAACTAATATGAATTTTTAAAAAATCAGTGTTTAATTGTTAAAAACTCGAGTTTAAAAATTATTTTATTAATGGAGAATTATTTGGGATTAAGAATACCCATTTACCTATATTGCACCAAATACAATTATATATCTACAACAAAACTTTAGGAAAGCAAAAATAAAACCATTTTTAAAAGCATAAAAAAGCTGTTTTCAAAAGGCAGTGATTGTAAAAAAAATTGTTATGATCTTTAGAGGTACCGATAATACCCGATGAAATAAAATATTTTTAACAAAACAAAAATTGATTATTTTGTTCTAAAATTATAAATAAAAACTTTTCTTTATTGTCAATGACCGTTTTCAATAAAAATTAAAGAAACGGACCTAGAATTTATTTCATAAAAAAATTCAGTTATAAAACTGCAACTTTAAAATGTTTCAGGATTTTTTTTTATCTAGGACAATCTATCTAATCATATAATATTAGACACTTTTTCTATATAGAAACAATTGAATTAACCTCTTATCTTCTACATCAAGTACTTGAATAAAAATATCTAAATAAACATCACCAGACACCGAATTGAAAATTAAATACTTTTTGTAAATTATGGTTACTTTGCCAAAACCAAATAATCCAACGCATATCCACAACAAACAAAATTACGACACCACCGAAAAAATCCAACATGTTCAAGAGCTTGCAGTATTTTATTCCTCCTTGTAATTAACTAATTAATCAGCTAATTAGAGTCAGAATTGTTCCAAACCCTTGGGCAAAATGCGTTATCGATCATTATTAAATGTGAAAGCTTTTTATAAACGATCATTCTAGTTTTCTGAAGATAATGTTGATTGTGGGCTGCTTCAGGCGTTTTGATATTTTGTTTTTATTTAATTTAAGAGTTTAGTGGAAGAACGTGCTAAGTGACATTTTTGAAAATATTGAATTTTTGTGTCAATGAACATATTACTAAAGCTTCTTTAACCATGAAAAGTTTCTTCTTTTTCGTAAACTTTAAGTTCAGTATATTTTTTAAAGTTTGCAAGTACCGTTTTCAACGGATCTGAGTGCAAACGAAGAAATTAAAGGCTTACTTTCTCGTTTTCACCTTTTTTGTCACTTAGCACGCTTTTCCACTAAGCTTTTCAATTACGGGTTTGTAGTTTTGATTACAATGTTGGTGGACATTTTTGTTCGCATCGACACCCATCTTTTCGGTGTGTTGATCAAATGTTTGTTTTCTTTTAAGAGCTTAAATAGACTATTCTTGGTTTGGTGTAATTTTAAGGAGCTTAGAGTGGAAGAAAGTGATAAGTGACATTTTTGAGAAAATTAAGATGTTTTTGGTCAGTGAACATGTTACTCTCTCATTTAAAGTTAAATAGTGTCCTAATTTTCTTAAGATTTGAGTAAAATATATTTTAGCTTCCATATTACGTTTATAACATAAAAAGTGGAAGGTTTTATAATCGTCCAGTCCGTCTGTCTGTCTGCCGCCCACTTTCACAGAACGAACCTCAAGTTTCACAAGCAAGTGAGATACGTCATTTTGAAGCAAAAAAATCAGTTTAGGCTATATTTCAAATTTCATTAAAAAATTTAATTAGAAGTTCATTTAAAATTTAAATAACTAAAAATTTAATCTACATTAAAATAACACGAGTCTCTTTCGAGGCACGAATTTTTTTTTGAGCTAGGTAGGTAGTGTGTTTCCTGTTGAGCGTAAATGTTGTGTGGAAGCGGTGTAAGTGGCAGATTTTGTAACAAACCAACTTGTTTTACTATTTAAAAGCAATGTTTTTTACTGATCAAATTACAAATTAAATAATTGAAAGCTAATTTTTTTGTTTTCACCTTTTTTTTTAACTTAGCACGTTCTTCCACTACGCTCGTCAATTCCATTTGCTTATTTTGCAGTTCGAGTGATTAAGGTAGGCGAATACCCAAAATTTCCAAAAATTCTAAAATTTTTACTATTGATTTAATCTTTTCCAAATTTGGCATAGTGATTTCAAATATAATGAATAATACTATTTAGGCTTTTGTTTTTATTTAAATATAATTTATTTATTTTAAACGGTGTTTTTCTACTAAAAAAAGAGGTTTACGCCAACAAGTCTACCACATTGAATTTTCATCCTATGAACATTTATTATGTGTTAAATTTTTCGTTTTGAACCGATACATGCAATGACCCTCTAGAGTTACATACACATTACAAGAAAAAGTTATTAAGAAAAATGTTATAAATTAACAACAAAAAAAGGATTTTTTCGATTAACTTACACTTGGACATTTTTTAAAGAAAAACTTGTATACTTACACCAGATGTTAGAGGTTCATGGCACAGATATATATTGAAATAGCATCTGTGAAAAATTTCAGGTAAATTAATGTAAAACTTTTTATGCTAGAAGTGTTGGCGTAAACCCCCTTTTTTAGTTGAAAAACACCGTTTAAAATAAATCAATGATATTTAAATAAAAAAATTGCCCAAAAAGCGTTGTTCATTATATTTGAAATCACTATGCAAATTTTGAAAAGATTAAAGTAATAGTAAAAATTTTAGAATTTTGGGTATTCGCCTACCTTAATAAAACAGAATATTATTATCTTTCCTAATATTGTTTTTAGTTTATCATTATTCATTAATTATTATTTGAGAATTTTGCTTAAAACTCCCTTTTTTGTTGCTAAATCTTAAGTTTTAAGAAATACAAAGAAACGGATTTCAATACTGAGAAATGATGTTTCATTTTTGAGTAATTAACATAAATAAATGACATTTACAGAAAAAAAAGGCTTTTCAAGTCAGCATAAATGAAAAAAAGTAATTGTATTTTTTTAATGAATATAAAATCTCAATGATTGAAAGACAACATCTTTTTCTCGAATTTATTCCCAATCAAATTTCCCATTATTTCCTCTTCGTCATTTTCTTACAAAACAACTCTTTTCAACGAGAATAAACATTTTAAATAAAATTCTACCTATATAATAAAACCCACTTTGTTAGTTTCTTTGTGCTCGTAAAAAGTACTCTTTCTCCGCGGTTTTCACGGTGACGTGCCCATAGAAAAGTTGTTCCTCGTTTTTGTGACAGTCGCATAAAAGCGTCCCAATTTTTCAAAAGGGACGTCGAAAAACGACCACGGAATCGGTGTAGCCAGCGGATAAATCGGTCTGCTCGTCATCTTCAGATGCTGCTTTTCATTTTCACGTCATTTGTTTGGAATCTCCCAGTACGAAGACCCATTGCAAAGCCCTGTTGAAACAGCTGTAACCAACATTTAAATAAAAAGTTTTTCTTTAACCAATATGAATTGTTTTTTATTTCACCCCTTAATGACAGAAAAATTTTAAGAATGTGGTCATGAAATTATTTCTTATCCATGAAAAGTACACAAAATATGTGTCTGTAAAGCATATATATGTAATAGAATAACATCTATTACACAAGAGAGTATAATTCGTAATTAGTTAATTTAGAAAGAAACAAATATTGGACATCCAAAGGTGATTTATTGTAAAGAAAGCATTTGTAAAGAACAAGGTCGGAACTGAAGTTCGGCCCACCAGAAAGCACACAACCTTACATCGTGAAATCTAATTTGAAAGTGCGTCACATCGATGGATTGCTATTAATTGTGATTCGGTCGACCAATCAGAAAAAGGAATTTGTTATGAGGAACGTTTTTAAAAGGTCAATGCGTAGGTGAATGATGCACTAAAGATCCGTGGGAACGCGACTGTTTGTCGCGACAGGGTGATTGGGATGCCAAAGTACTAAGTGATATTAAGAGTATTTGAAAGGTAATTAAGTTACGAAAGTTAATTGAGGGTAACAAAAATAAGTTTTTGAGGAGTTTAAATCAGGATATGTCATATATGTGATCTATCGTACAAATTTCTATAAAATTATAATATTAACCACACAAAATTCGAATATTAAGTTCTATTAAAATAACTCTCATTTAATATGTTGCCGATTCATCGTACAGTTCCCGCTTTCTGATAGGCATCAATACATTCTTTTCCAGAGAAATCGCATACGCGGCAGAATTTTTTTTGTCTTCTGATCCACTCTTCTCACAACCATTAAAAATACCGCCAATTCTTAATTAGACCTCGAGATGTTAGGTTCTGTGTGCTTTAGAGGTCGTTCTTGGCCTCTTCTCTTAAAAGCCATAAATGCTGCACTTTAAATATTTAATATGAGCTAATAAAAATTTTGGACGTCCGAACCCTTCTTCATTTCTAGAATGACCAACAAAATAAATAAGCCTTTCTACGACATTGAAAAGTTCTTTTCAGTACTTTTATTTTAAATTTTTCATTTGTTTCTAGCTTAAATTAAAAAAAAAGTTAGTTAATCTTATTGAAGTTTAGTTGAGTGATTAAAGTTAATTAATGCGGTTAAAGCTTTTTTTATACACCCAAAAAGTGATCTTTTGTACAAAAAATCTCAAACTGTAGTAAAACAATTTCGACATAGATCATTTCAACTAATTCCTATTATACAGTGGTGGAAATTGATTTATGAACTGACAGTTTTTTAACAGTATTTCTTTATTAAATGCATTTTTATCGATTTAAATTTTATATACTATACAGGCTTTGCATTATAAACGATACACGTAAATAAAATTTTATATAAATTCGTAAACAATTTATTTTTTTGACATTTTAGTTTTAGCATAGGGAAATTGATTTATGAACTTTTGCATTCAATCTCAATTAATAATTGCTAAAACTATTTTTTGTCGCTAATGCTTCCTTGATTTTGTTTTTCATAGACGACACAAAACTTTGGGTCAAGCTTTGGTCAAGCAATTTGCAGTTTTTAATGATTAAGTCCTTCTATTCCATAACTGATGCACACTTCATTAAAACCATACTCCATTTGAGTAAATTATTCAAACCAACTGATCTCAGACATTATTCTTGGGGTTTAAGTCATGGCTATTGGCAGGGTGATGTAAATGAACACACTTAGTTCATTTAACCAGTCTTTCATTTCATTTGAACTGTGGATACTTGCATTAGCATGCACAAAAATCTAATCAAAAGCATAGTTTTGCAACGCAAAAAGGAATTAAAGAATTTTCTAGGACTAATCTGCAATAAAGTTATGTTTGTCAGCAATTCAGAAACATAACCTTGTTTCTTCAATCATAAGATATCGGGGCCCAAACCATCAAACTTCCACCACTAACATTTCTGCTGAAGACAGATCTTGGTTATTTCCGAAGATCCTTTCAATAACATTTTAAACCATCACGTCCATCCAAATTGAACATTTTTTCATCAGCAAAGTTCACTTTTTTCCTATTTCTCTCCCTCCACCCCCACCCAATCCATTTTCATGTAGTTACGACTACATTTTAATAGCCTGTTCTTATGGTGAAGAGTAAGCTTTGGACCAGCCTTCATTTTGGAACATTTCAAGTTCGACGACGATATCAATATTTGTCCTACTCTTCTGGGAGTTACAGGAAGTGATTGTTCATAACAAATTCGCCCTGTAATGCACAAATGCTGACACAAATGGTAACTTTCTGGGATACCAGTCCAATAATCCTGCTTTTGTCCCTCGTCCCACGAGGGTTGCACCTTTTTTAATGATGGTTTTTGCCGAAGTCAGAATGATTCTTCAAATATTTATGAATTATATTTATTGATCTTTTAATTAATATGCTAATTTCTCTTACAGATTTGTTACAATATTATATAAGGGTCATTTTTTACCTTTTTGGTTTCAGGTAGTCCCGCAAACTTTCCTATTTAGTAAAATGGAAATAAAACAGATAAATTTAAGCAAATTTGGCCTTAATCTTATTTATAAACACTGATAGTAAGCTCCTCTGAAGTTCAAATGAAGAACTAGTTAAAATATTTGGTACCTGGGTTCAAAATAAATTTGAGTTCATAAATCAATTTCCATCATTTGACATGCTTAAAAACTAAAATTATATATATTTTTATTTAATATCATTTTTTGAAAAAAATTATGTGTGAAATTCCTTTATTGTGCTCTGAATATCCAATACACAAAATTTGAATTGTTAGCACTTAATACAAAGCGATATCTGGTGAAAAGAATGCTAGTTCATAAATCAATTTCCACCACTGTATTTTAAAATGCTGCGATTTTATGCACCCTAAAAGTTTTCTTTCTTACAATAAATATCAAACCGTAGTAAAACAACTTTTACAGAAATAATTTCCACTAATTTCACCATAGTAACTACATTTTCAGCATGCTGTGATTTTTGGCACCCCAAAAGTTTTCTTTCGTACAATAAATCTCAAACCGTAGTAAAACAACTTCTACAGAAATAATTTCCACTAACTTCACTATAACTACATTTTCAGCATGCTGTGATTTTTGGCACCCTAAAAGTTTTCTTTTGTACAATAAATATCAAACCGTAGTAAAACAACTTCTACCGAAATAATTTCCACTAATTTCACTCTAACTACATTTTCAGCATGCTGTGATTTTTGGCACCCTAAAAGTTTTCTTTTGTACAATAAATCTCAAACCGTAGTAAAACAACTTCTACAGAAATAATTTCCACTTATTTCACTATAACTACATTTTCAGCATGCTGTGATTTTTGGCACTCTAAAAGTTTTCTTTTGTACAATAAATCTCAAACCGTAGTAAAACAACTTCTACAGAAATAATTTCCACTAATTTCACTATAACTACATTTTCAGCATGCTGTGATTTTTGGCACCCTAAAAGTTTTCTTTTGTACAATAAATATCAAACCGTAGTAAAACAACTTCTACCGAAATAATTTCCACTAATTTCACTATAACTACATTTTCAACATGCTGTGATTTTTGGCACCCTAAAAGTTTTCTTTTGTACAATAAATCTCAAACCGTAGTAAAACAACTTCTACCGAAATAATTTCCACTAATTTCACTCTAACTACATTTTCAGCATGCTGTGATTTTTGGCACCCTAAAAGTTTTCTTTTGTACAATAAATCTCAAACCGTAGTAAAACAACTTCTACAGAAATAATTTCCACTTATTTCACTATAACTACATTTTCAGCATGCTGTGATTTTTGGCACTCTAAAAGTTTTCTTTTGTACAATAAATCTCAAACCGTAGTAAAACAACTTCTACAGAAATAATTTCCACTAATTTCACTATAACTACATTTTCAGCATGCTGTGATTTTTGGCACCCTAAAAGTTTTCTTTTGTACAATAAATATCAAACCGTAGTAAAACAACTTCTACCGAAATAATTTCCACTAATTTCACTATAACTACATTTTCAACATGCTGTGATTTTTGGCACCCTAAAAGTTTTCTTTTGTACAATAAATCTCAAACCGTAGTAAAACAACTTCTACAGAAATAATTTCCACTAATTTCACTATAACTACATTTTCAACATGCTGTGATTTTTGGCACCCTAAAAGTTTTCTTTTGTACAATAAATCTCAAACCGTAGTAAAACAACTTCTACAGAAATAATCTCCACTTATTTCATTATAAGCTTGTTATATTTTTATAAACCCGAATCGAAAGATTTATATTAACATTTTTTTATTGATTGCACTTAGAAAGAAGTAATTAGCTGGCTATTTTTGAACATTGAGAAAGTGCTAAAGGGCCTGTTTGGCAAACTTTTTTACTTAGGTTTTAACTGTGGAGCTGAACCTCTCAGAAGAAGGTGTTGTTCAAATAAACCCATCTGACTGACAAAGAAAGAATGTCATATTTGGCAACTTATCACCTGCTTTTGAAACAAAGTTTTCAAAACCCCGGCTGTAGTGAATATTTATACGAACGTTTTTTTTTTTTTTTTGATGGTAAATGCTGACTTACGGGTCTCTATAATATTACTTTTTATAATTGCGTGAAAAAAAGCCGACTTTTACATTATAATTTCAATATCAGACGCGTGCACAAAGCTAGACTTTTTGAAACAGTGAGAAAAAGTACTTTTTTTCACCCAAAAGCAGTGAAAAAAAGACTTTGTCGCACTCTTTTTATAAGATGCCAACATTTCAAGGTAAAATTTCGATTTGATAATACTCATAAAATCCAAAGATGTATCTATCTGCTGTATTTAAAAATATTATGCGCGTGAATTATTTTTGAATCAATTATTTTTTTTTCTCGCGATGGGAATATTTCTTAAGTCACGCCCTTCGAACTGCGAGTTCCTTGGTTGCTTTCTTTGACAAAATGTTGAAACACGCTCATTGGTTTTTTATAGCGTCACGCGCTCCGAACTGCGAGTTCATTGGTTGTTTTCCCTGACATCTCTTAGTCTATTTTAGTCTAATTAGCACGTGAATTATTTTTGAACCAATGAGATTTGATTTTTTTCACGCAATTATAAAAAATAGTGTATGAAACACGTGCGAAAAGTAAACTTTTTAAAACACGTGTCTTTATTTCACTCGCTCGTACCTCGCTCGTGAAATAAAATCCACTTGTTTTAAAAAGCATTACTTTTCGCACTAGTTGCATAAATATCTATTTTGAAATTGGTTCAAATATTTTTCTGTTGAAATTTTCATTAAATGATTTTGTTACGCTAAATATTCGAACCAGTTTTAAAAAAATGGGATTAAAAAGGCCTGCAAATCAGCAGCAATTACCTACACTATTTTTAATAAAAAAGATCAAACTTGCGTTTGCATTGTTTTAAAATTTTTGCAAATTAAAACATTTAAATTTCTCTAAAACTGTTCCTACAACTATGTAAAATGTATTGTCTACCATAAAACAATGGGCAACTACAGCTTTGAAACTTATGACCCTGACCAAACGGGAAGTCATAAAAGGCCTGGAATTCACCCCACAACCTGATTAAGCGAACCAGTTGGAACCGGAATTAAGACCTTTCCTCCTAGGAACTGGCCATTTGTCTTGATTAGCAGCGACGAAGCGGTTTGGTTGGTTGCAACGATTCCACGTAACGTTTCTTTGAATTAATAATTGGTGGAAATGATTTCTGGAATCGAAGACTTGTCATGCTGCGATTGGTCGGGGTGTAGTTCGTTGTTTGGATGTTGATTGGGTATTTCAGAGTTCTCAACTGACGAATGGGAAGTGTCTGGAAAAGTAATTAGCATTTATGAGACAGTTTGCGAGGCAGTGGTATTGCTGTAACCATGTAGAATATGCATTGTTGCTGCAAAGTCATTGTTTGAAACTAATTTGTGGAAAATTGTATGGGTTGACTGTGTTAAACATATGAAGCCTACAGTGAGTAAGGGAGATAACTAAATTGGAAATAGTATTTGAGGAAGTATGAGTATAGTTTGTAAAGCCATAAGTATAGTTATAGATGCAATTAAAGTATAAATGGTTATATATTTTTATGGACAGTTAAAAAATACTTTTGATTTCACAAATCTGTCTCTCCAGTTTATAAAAGTAAAGTTACAGAATGCATTAAGTTTTATTGTATACATTTTTTATTGAAAATAAAATTGCATTGTGCACTAAAATAGTTTGAAACAAACTGTATAGCTTTTAGCACACAGATAGAAACTTAACCTAAAAGTTTACACCTTGGGTTTTCTCGGCAAAATTGAATGAAGACATACTTTAATATCCACAGAGAGCTCAGATTAATTATAATCTGTGCGTCAAAATTGGTAGTGAGAGTGGCCCAGATTGTGATACAAAAAATGGTCCTCAGTTCTGGGGAATATGCCGAGTCTGCAAAGGCTTGACCGCCAATATTGCAGCCCTATCGGGGGAAAATAGTGTACACCTTAAAAGACTATTATAAAAGTATTAACAAATTAAGGACAGTATAAAAAAATAATGGTAGAATTATCTTTAGTATTTAAAAAATTAATTATATTAAAAATATATTTCTTAAAGACCGATAATTAGTTAGGTATAAATCGTTGTTTAATTATAGTAACACAATTATTTCTACTACTACTCTTTAGATTTACCTAAATATCAAATTAAAACATATTAAACTCCCTTCAATTCCCACAAAACATATTAAATTCCATTCAATCATAATACTTCTCAACAACAATACCCTCTAGCTTCATCTCAAATCTAAAGCCACCATCGAAAACCAAATTTTAGTATCAGTTAAAAATCCCCAGAATTTTTCCAAGCAAGTAAAGCTATACACCATTAAAAGGACGATTTTGGGCGTAATGATCCTCGCCATAGTCTGGTGTCTCCTATATCCAATAAAGGCTTCGGGTGCAAGAAACCCGGAAAATGATTTACTGTTCGACTTAATTGGAAACCTTATGCTCATCCCCCTTGTATAATTGCGAGGCGCACAAAACATTTGAGGGGGCCGGCTCATGTTCTTGTAGTGGCGTAATCGCCGAAGGGTTCGTTTTCTTGCCTCAAGCTGACAGAATTTGAATCGTTAAGTGTAAAAAGGAGTTTAGATCGGGGGGCCTGGATGGCCGAGTGGTTAACATCGCAGGCCAGTAGTCTTTGCGCTGTAACGGGTGAGGGCTCGACTTCCGCCTTCGCCCTGGGTGTAGTTTCCTTTCTGTGTGACAGTAACAATTATTTCTCCGTCTGTCTTAATTGACTTATATAAGGGGGTCACACTGATCAAGTGCACAAGCCGGAATATATATGTGCCTCCCCTACCCAATGTAGAGTTTCTCACTACGCTTCTTCCTTTAAAGGCGAATAAGCCCAGATGGCCACGGGTCTCCAAACCAATGTTTTCTTACGTTGCATTGAGAAATTTCATATTTCTGAGGAAAAAAGATAGTATACTGTTGGTATTTATGATGTACGAATCACGTTAAACTTTTGTAATAAGGGGGCTTTAAAATATTAATTATTTTATTTCAACTTTTAATCACTAATGTACATATTTTGAAAAAATTATATAATGCACATAAAGGGTTTTAGTTGGCTAGAATAATATTTAATTTTCAATATAATTGTGCTGCCAATTTCAGACTACTTCAGATAGACTACTTAGATAGACTACTAATTCAGACTACTTAGTTCAAAACACTGATTTCCAACCTTTATGTTCTCTTGAGAAAAGCAGTAAAATTGGTGACATGTGTCTAAATCCACACTACATTCACTTAAACGTTTATATACTTATTTAACTACTTTTTTTGTTTAATCAATAAACAATACTTTACAATTTGTTTATTGCAGGAGATCACGATCACACATATCATAGTTCTTTACAAGTCAAAAAAATATCCTTGTGGAACAAATCATTAATAACAAACTTACTCTACACCCCCAGCCCCTTTTCTTATCAAACAGATGGACAGTGATTAAACACCCTCTTGAAAAGGCGGAGCGCCGACCCGAAAACAAATATTTGCCCCGAGTCTCAAAACCCGTTATCTGGAAAACCACAGGGCCACAAAGTTCCCCAAACTGTTTTGAAGCCTGTGCTACAGAGCACACCACTCGTGGCCTGTGCTACAGTGCATAAATACTCGTACGACTTATTTGCCTAAATAAAAGCCGGACCCTCTCTGGTCGTACTCGATAAAGACTTTTAATGGAGAGCATGCGAAATTAGGGTATTAATTTCTTGGAGGTAAGAATTGAATGTAAGTGCTGCCGGGTCAAAAATAAATTGTAAACAGGTTTGTTAAGTGAAACCAGGATTGCTAGGTGATGCGCCCCGTAACAAAGCTTTAACTAAATAGGTGAAACTGCATTGTAACAAATAAATGGAAAATAAGTTTTGACATTATGAAGATTTCCGTCCAGCTGTACCTTCCAAATTAGGTCTTAAAATTAAGATGATTGATTTGAATGGTCCGATTTTAATCCTGTTTTTTTTTTGTCAGAAAGGTTGAAATATCATGAGATCCATCTTTAATGCTTTTTGTCCGTCAGTATATCTAGTTTTTTATTCGTCTGTCCATCTGTGTAACTTAAGTTACTGTTATCATGTTTAATTTGATTTTTTGTTTGAAAGGTATGATGGGAGGCACCTATCTTTTATAGTTTTATCAGTCTGATGATCCATAGGCTTTATTAGAATATCTGTAAATAAGTAAAACACCGGAAAGTAGGCTATGGACATGTTACGGGTCTTCAGTAGCAACAGAAATGCCGAACGGAAACAAATTCCTTCTCGACTTATTGATGTACCAATGTCACTAAAGAACAGAGCAGGAGCCAATCGGAGTAAAGATTGAATGAAGACCCTTGAATGAAAGCTCGATTGAAATACGTCACCTTTAACACGCCAACTCTAATTAGTTTAAAACTTCTGGCTTAAACTACAAGTTTGGGAGTGTCACATTAGTTTGACGAACGTTGTACAACTTTACTCATTTTTGTACCTTAATCTTGGTCTAACCTTTATTACTAATTCCCTCGTAGAAATTAGCTAAGAATGGTTCTTAGAGTGTATAGGAAGTGGGTGAGATACCTGTCGTTTACATATTTAACAGTATGTCTGTTTATTTGCATTATAAGGATTTCTGTAAATTATTAAAATCACGGAAAGTAGGCTAAAAGAATGTTTAAGGCTTAAGTGGCAAAATGAATACTAATTGAAAACAATTTATTTTTCGATCCTCAATTGGGGAATCAATGCCCTGATTGAGGAAAGCACCAATTAAATGAAGTTTAGGAATGAAAACTGAAATGAAATACGTCACCTAAAACAAGTCCATTCCAAATATTTTAAAACTTCTAGTTTAAATTACACTGAGAGTTCAAGTTTGGGCTGATCACAAAGATTTGACAAACACTATGCAACACTATTTTTTTACATCCGTTTTGTTCTAGCCTCCATTACTCATTCCATCTTAGAAATTAGTCAAGAACTGTTCTTAGAACGCGGGGAAATGGGGGAGGGGGTAGAGGTAGTCGCTCTTTCAGTCCAAGCAGACGACTTGTTGGCGTCGGGGTTTGCAGACGATCGGTCGATGATGGTTATTTCCTCTGAGGAAGAAGGTTTTCCGGAGAAGAAAGTTTCTACGAGAAACAATCTAGGTTTGTGGGGGGACTTTATAGGCCATGTGAGATTGAAGGTGTTTGCCATAAGGAAGGACTGAGTAATAAATTGGATTTGGTTGAGGGGAATAAATAGGGATGGTCTGGTGTTGTGGTGTCGGGTATGGTTTGCAAATGCAAAGCTGTGGTACTTTTTAGATGTTAATAAATAACTTGTATTTTTATTTAATAATTTGAAATGATATACTTCAATAATAATTTTTTGTAAACTTATTTTCTATTAGTTGCATAATTGTTTTCTTCGAAGATTTGGTAGTACTTCATTATTTATCTAGTGTGTATTAACTATGTTTAGACTATGAAACATTTAATTCAGAGACAAAAACCTAGCATAAAAATATTTATTCGTAGAAAGTTTCATAGACTTTAAGATTAATCAACCATGACACAAGTGGGATTCCAAAAGGCTTTGGTAGTATTCCAAAGGACATGCGGAGTTTAAAATTATTATAAAACTGCAATTTTTACGCAAGTCATCATATCATCCACTTCAAACTAAACTGGTATATTAGGAAAGCATATGGAGCAATACGCATGAGAATTTTTTTGCAAATATTGATGAATTTTTAATAAAACCTTTTAATGTATTTTTAAAATGGGTAAATGTGTACTTTTTTTGTATTTCAAGTGTTCCTGCCGTGAGGAGAAGCTGATTAAAAGTAAACTCCCAAGAACGTTCCACAAACAATAAGCGTTTTGAAAATTTTTATCTTGAGTAATTCACTTATTTGCGGCAATAAAATGAAATACTATTTTAAATAAAATAAAGCTTTTTGTTTATTGATTTGAGTTCTTTTTGATTTTTCAATTTATTTGACATGAAAATGACAAGCGTTGTGTATATTTGTGATTTTTTTTTAATTATACTATTTTTTCCAAAGGGGGCTGTCTTTTTTTTTGGTGGCTAAACCTTTGCAGACTTGGCGTATATCCCAAAATTGAGAGGCATTTTTGCTTCACCATCTCAGTGACTCTCGCCACCAACTTTGACTCTCAAATTACAATGAATCTGAGCTCTCTCTGGATGTTAAAATATGCCGAGATTTTATTTTTTTCCGAGAGAATTCAAGCCAAATTGAGATCTTTTAGATGCCACATAATCAAATGATATGCGGGTCCGCAAGTTTTCAATTAAAATTTTGATGATTCAGCCGAAGCTGAAACCCACAAACTTGGACATATGAGGATAATACCTTTCAGCCACTGAACAGCTTATTTTTAAAAGAAAATTTTGGTTAAATTATACATAAATTGCAGGCGCAGTGTCAAAGCCGCATTCCCTACAGTTTAGGAAAAAAAGGCCGGATAAAAACTTGCAGATGTTATTTAATAAAAAGATATGCAGTATATTAATATAAAATTACTTTAAACTTGTAAGTTTCGCAACCAATTGAACAGCAGAATGTAGTTTACACACAAAATATTGCTATTATCACTGAAAACATCTTCATCATTCAGTTCAGAAGTTGACTGTATGTAACTGTAAATGTTATTTATGTTACTAAATGCATTTTTTTATCATTCAAATTTAGAAAATGCTAGTTTTAGAACCATGTCTACAAATGTTAGTTTTCAGAAAACAAGTTTTAGAACAAAAAGTTAGGTATCAACCTGTGCAAAAATCTAAAGAACCAGAATCTGTCCTTCACTCAACTTACAACAAATGTGGGAAACGATTTCTGGAGTTAAAAACATCTACACTGAGAATAAAAATAATTTTCATTTTTCTCATTCTCTCTTTAATTATTAATCAACAATCAATCGTGTATTATTAACATTCATTTAAAGTTTGTTTATCTAACATCCCTATTACTTCTAAAATATCCGTTACTATAAAAAAAAAGTCTTCACTTTAGGACAGATACAGCCGTTAAGAAAGTTTAATAACTTTTTCTTATAAGAAATTACCAACTGGTTGTCTATGTGAGTTCGTGCATTTCAGCAATTTCACCAAATAGAAAGTCCTAATAATAAGTTTGATTTGATGTTAGGCAGCCAGCATATATTTCAGCTCCACCGTAAACAATACTAAAATAAAAGGAAACGTGATACAATTTTAAATACATGAAGCTAGATTACTATGTAAAAAATGCATCAACCATAATGATAAGGTCATGTCTAACCATTAAATATGTTATTGCAATATAAGCAAATCATTATTAACATTAAAAAAAAATTAAAAATATCTAAAGAGTAGTTTGATTTCTGCTAATAAATAATGCAACTGTGATTTTAGGATTTTATATTAATAAAAATTGCAAATAACTTTTTTAATAAATAATTAATTGGAATAATGAGATGATTAAATAATTTAAGTGAAGCTGCAGCAGTAAAAATGTGAACCATATTTGTTGAGCCCATTGTTAAGAAATTATTGAAATTTTAATCAAAATCTTATTAAACAAAACCAATTTCAGTCAAATATATTTTAGAATTTACCTGTTTTGCAATAAAATTAAAATAATTTTGTTTATTCTGTGATCAAATATACTTTAATGTAAAATTAAAAATTATGCTATTTGAAGGCTTATTTAAAGACTTACTGATACAATGCCTCTGCATTCTCATTTTCTAATTATCTAAATTTAGTATATACATACGTTTGTATTTTCCTATAATTACAACCTTAACCTAAATTTCGCCGCGTTTTGGCAAACAAACCCGCGACTCTTATTATCAAAGACAACATATATTTTACCTTTATGAAGCAGTAAAAAGGTAGGCCCAGCCGGGGCTAGTTTTCAATGTTTTTCTTCTTCTATTTATTGCTTGTTTTTTGCTTTAAGTATTTTGAAGAAAATAAGATAGCATTTTTTTCTTTATTACTTTTATTAAAAAACTAGCATTACTACTTGTCCAAATTGTAAATATATTTTTGGCATGAAATAATTAAATGCAAGCACGTTAAGCTGAAAAATCTTACCCATATACGAGGTACACAAATACATAGTTACTTAGAAAGGTAAACAACATCTTTGTCGACACAATGATAAAACTGTAAGTTTAATAAAAGTGTTTTATTTAGGTTTAAATGCAAGCATGAAGAGTTCTTAACATCGAAAAAAAATCACAATAACGATTTAATAAAGATTTATATGGGTGACTTATGGTATTTCTTGTTAAACTAAGCTTCCAGCAACCGCCACCTAACGGCAATTTTCCAATAAATCCCACATGAAAAACTTTATCCATTGGATATATAGCCCCGGTCTCCATTTCTATAGATAATAATTTCTTGTTTCGTATTATTATTCTGAAACTGGATGTACGAGGGCTGTTTTTTTTTTTCAAACTCCAATGGGCTTCAACAAAAAGACAGGTCAAAATACAAAAAAGATTTCCTTACCAAAAGTAATGTACAATACTGCTTATTTCTCCATATAATCACCTAGACGATTAAAGAACATGTCCTATCTGTAAACAAGCTTTGAAATACACTCTTCATAAAATGTAGCCGCCACTGATTTGAATTGAGTTGTGGCGTTTATTTTTTAGCTCCACGTCAATTTGAAAGAGTTACAATCCCAGCCACTATACTAATCTATAATTCACTTATGGTAAACCTTCGAGTTTCCCCTTAACACTTGGTCAACTCGCTAGACAATGCTGATGTTCATGAAGAAGGGGACCAAGGAAACAAGTTAGTCGCTACAGGCGGTATCGTTCAGCGAGTTGACCAAGTGTTTAGGGAAACTCAAAGGTTTACCATAAGTGAATTATTAGTGGCTTGGAAGACAGAAAAATTGACGCGAAGCTTCCAAATATACTTTTTTTAACAAAACCGTCACAACTCCCTCTCAATCATTGGAGGCTACATTTTATGAACAGGGTATTTTAGAGCTTTTTTTCAATTTTGCCAAATACCTTAATCGTCAAGGTGATTATGTGGAGAAATAAACAGTATTGCACTTTAATTTTGGTAAAAAAAATCTCCTTTTTATTTTGACCATTCTTTTTGTTACGGACTATCGAAGGTTGATAAAAAACTGCATGTATCAGTGTTTTACTTAAGCTCGTGAGCTGTCTGTTGATATGATAAAAATGGTCATTATTCACATCTTGAGTGGCAGTAATTCCACAGTTATGAATATAAAATTTCAATTGTTTAAATATTGAGAGTGAAGGTCTACACATGTCATGCATCTAAACCAAGAATGAAGTCCAGAAATGAAATCAAGAATAAGCTACGTCACGTGAAATAAGTTATTTAACAATGCAATATTATCTAAATTTTTCATCACATTTGTCAAATTACATTCTTGGTTTATTTTGAAACACTTTTAGTGTGACAACAATGCCTGCCAAAACGAAACTTCGGTGCATAAAGCAAATATTGCCTTTTGCAAAAGACAAAGAAATCCATATGCTAAAAATAGGCATCGAATTGATATTCGTCATCGGAAAGTAGTCACATACAAGTCTGAAAGTTCAGCGAGGAAGCACTTCAGATACCGCATCTATAGAAATGATTGTTTTCAATTGAGAAAAAATGTATTCTTATACTATGACGAGATTTATATTAACAAATATATACTGCTAATAATAAGGTTGCGATTTATATTTATTTGCAATGGAATTTATGATGAAAATAAAAGAAAATTTTAATGAATAATTCTTTGATGAGAGTGAAAATGTAAAAAGAAACTATAAAATTTCCATAGTTACAATCTAAATTTAATAAAAAATTGAATTCAAATATTGAAAATGCTCTTACAAAGATATATTTACTTGAAACAACCTTCCCATGTAAAACAACCTTTTGTAGTTTGGTCTCAAAAACAAGACTTAAATTAGGAAAAAAAAGTATTTGAAGTATAAAATTTGTATACGATTTTGATTGAATTTGTTATTTATATAAACAATAAGAATTATTTTAATATTACAATATTATTTCATTGTCTTTTAATAAAAATGTAAGAAACATTATAAACCTACAAATAAACAAGTTATTCGCTGCATCGAAAAATCATCCAATTCAAGAATTGGACAAGTCAAATAAAAAAAAAAGAAATGATGACATCACCAGTACAAATAATCCTACAATAGCCCCATTTCAAAATAACGACTCACACTTAAAAACGTGCATCCTACGAGCCAATTATACAAGTCATATTTTTTTTATCCAAAAGCCCAAGGGCGAAGCAAGGGAAAGAAAAGACCCCAGACGCATTCAAAATTAATTGAGTAAGTAAAATTCAAGTGTGCTCCGGGAACACATTCGTAATTGAAGAAAATAATTGAAATCTGAATTTCTCTCTTCCGAATTGAAATGACTACACTGGCTGGCGGGGGGGGGGGGTTGAGAGGTATAATTTCATCGAATCTCTTTCGATGAAATGAAAGTGATTTTATTTTTAGATTGTTGGAGACGGGGGAAAAAGTGGCGACCCTGTTGAATCGGATTTCGTGTCATTAAATTGCCTCTAGATGTGGCGAATTAGATCTGTTTCGGAGGGGTTTGTCCCGTGAACCGTTATAGATAAATGTTTAAATGAGATTGAAGGTAGCTTAATTAGTGTTTTGTATCACCTTGTGGTAAGTAATGTATCGGTAACGCAATTTAAAGTTTCGTGGAAGGGATGGCACCCCTAAACTATGATGTCAAGATTGGTCATAGGTTAAATTGTGTGCTTGTAGTCTATTTAGACCTGAAAAAAGTACTCTAAGTTTATTTCGAGTGATATGAATAATGTTAAAAAATGATATTGAACCCGTGAACCATTACATATAGAATATTTAAATGAGATTGAAGGTAGTTTAATTGGTGCTTTGCATCACATTGTGGTAAGTATTGAAACAGTAATGAAAATTCAAATTTTCGTGGAAAAGAAAGACAACTTTACATGAAGGTTAAATTATATTGTACGAAGGCCAATTCGACCCAAACCAAGAACTTTTAAGTTACTTATAAATGATAATAATTTCAGAAAAATTAGATTAAACTGCAAACGATTATAGAAACGTAGGAAAAAGTGGCGACCCTGTTGAATCGGATTTCGTGTCACTAAATTGCCTCTGGATGTGGCGAATTAGATCTGTTTCGGAGGGGTTTGTCTCGTGGACCGTTATAGATAAATGTTTAAATGAGATTGAAGGTAGCTTAATTGGTGTTTTGTATCACCTTGTGGTAAGTAATGTAAGGTAACCCAATTTAAAGTTCCGTGGCATTGAGGCTATGTCGAGCCCCCTAAGCTTTGACGTAAACATAAGCTTAAGTTTAAATTTTGTTGCACATAGACTATTTACAACCAAACCAAGTACTTTTAGTTAATTTTAAATGATATCAACAAAGTCACAAAAGTGGTATTCAAATTAAAAAGCATTGTATGTAAAGGTTTAATGCGATTGAAGGCTGTTTATTAGTTGATTTGTTGTAAGTAATGTATCAGTAACAAAATTTGAAGTTTCGCTGAAGTCATCATTTTCCGTAGGTAAATTTTTGTTATACAGAGCTTAATTGGGCCCAAAACAAAAACGTTTAGTTATAAATGCTGCCAACAATTTCAGAAAATGATAACCAAGTTCATTCATAGACATTTTACGATGTGCACCAATAATCTTTAACAACTTGGTCATTTTCTAAATTGTAAGCCTAGGAAAACAAGATAAAATTTATTTACTAGCTATTCTTTCCCTGGTACACAAGTTTATATAGTTTTATGAATTATGGGGGGAATCATATTATCAAACTAAATATTTTCGAAGTTACATGTAAAAGAAATAATAGTACCTCTACTTCTAATTTTGAATTCAACCACCAAAGTTTTTTCAATTGACAGATTTTTTAAATAAGTTTTACAGTTCCATGTATTTATTAACTAAAAACACGAACGTTTTTGCAAACTTTTAATATTTTAAACTTTTCCTACTATAAATCATGCCTTATTATGTATTTAAAAAATATTAAACAAAGAAAATTTTGTGCAGCTTATTTTCTGATTGCAAGCAATTATAGGACCTATCCAACTTTCGCACATATCAACAACAATCAATTATAGTTAATATAACTAATTTTTTTTCTTTCATAATACATGAAGTAATCCTTTAATCTTTTTCCCAATTCACTCCCTTTTTAATAGCATTACACTCTCACATGAAAATATCCTAAACCTCACATCCAATTATAACTTAAAATATTCTTTTCCAAACAACAAAGTCTTCGCTAACCTTCAAACACCACACGACAGCGGGTAATCAAAACAAATACAAATTTCCGACCGTCGCGAAAATGAAAATTAATGTCAAACTAGGGGAAAGGTAAATTTAACATGATGGATTTTTGACGAAATATTCATTCGTCTATGTTAGGTCAATTACACGTAAGAGAATGAGGATGAATGAGTGACGGGTTGATGGTTGTTGAATGGAGGTTAGAGTAGTTTGTGATGTTATGCGGTATAAAGCGAGAAGCTGTCTGAAATCGCTGAAATGATGTGGGAAGCTCAGACTTTGGGTGACTTCTAGGGATCTAAGTGCAAAAGTCACAGACAATTAACCCTTTCACTACACTCTTAAAACAAACACTCCCAATTTACCTCAGTCTGAGTGGATTTCACTCCTCCAGACTGGAAAATGCACTTCTCCTTTTGGAGTGGATCCTTTGTGTGTTAAACCTCCGACAGGATCACTCCAAACGAGTGATTTTAACTCAGTCTGAGAAAATATGCATGCCTTTAGGGTGTCGAAAATGCACTTCTCCAACTGGAGTGGATTTCACTCTTTTGTTTTAAGAGTGTACTGAAACGGCACACGACGGCCGTCCAACTAAGGATTCCATAATGATATTCCTATCACATATTACGAGGAAACAAATATCCGTCGTAGCGAAAGGGTTAAAAAGCCTGATAAGATCTCCCAAACATAAAAGTGGACGGAATTTGACTTCACTGCTTCGAAGATGAAGAAACCAGTTCAGAACCACTCGGAACTATTTAAATGTGGTCAGCCTTAAACGAGTGGTTCCAAACAGGTTTTGAGAGCAGGTGTCTTCAGGGTACAGGGTAGATACATATTTATTCCGGCTTGTGTGCTTGATCAGAGACCCGCTTATGAAGCCTTTCTGAAGTAAGACAGACACAGAAAGAATTTTTTCTGTCACAGAGAAAGGAAAATACACTCACAACGAAGGCGGTAATTGAACCCGCACCCGTTACAAAGCGCAGACTTACGCGTAATGGTCCAAAGCACTCGGCTATTCGGGCCCCCATGTAGAAGGAATGCACGTTACTAAGTCCCGACGCAAGGAACGATGTCGCACTTAGTAGGTCCTTTGTGTGCCTATATTAGAGTACATACATATTGAGGTGTAGCAAACGTACTTGACTTAAATGTGGCTTAACTTTATTTTAAAATGTAGTCTAAAAGATGGAATTTCTATACTCTTATTATATAAAAATTTCACATGCATCATTTCTGAATACAAATGTTTAAAAGTTTCTGGAGCTATCTATGGTATCACTGGAGGTAAAAAATAATAAACTTCTTCTCTCTTTTGATTTTTCAGTTTTGGAAAAAAAATTACAAGTTTATTTCCTACAAATGCTCTATTTTTCGGTAGGTATAGTTAAAACATATCAAATACAAGAGTTATGTAGTTTAAACTAAGAACTACAATGAAACTTTATTCTGCGATACCTGTTTTTTTTCCAGATATAAAAATATATGATGATATCTCGGAAGACAAGACAATATTTCATCACAGACAATATAAATTTGATTGTACTACTGTAAATTAGATAACAGAAATACACGAATCATATTTATGAAACATTAACATCTCCTTCAAAAAAATCAATGTTTGAATTCAATAATTTAATGTCTTATCTCTTTTTAAACTTAAAAAAGATGGAGCAAAAAAATTCTTCAAACGAAATCAACTTTATCCAATATTGAGTGACATTTTACCTCGACATTTCTTTGTTTTTAAATTTCAACGGGTTAGTTTGCGAGGATTGTAACTTACGTATTTTTCTAACGTTATTTATTACAAGTAATATTTAAAAGGCCAAATCCAAGAAAACACATTATTTAAATAATACGTATCAACAGAATAGAAGAATTGGTTGTTCTGAGAAACAACAAATAAGTTTGGAAAGGAAACGGTCACTTAGAATAGCTTCCACACAAATTCATGCATCTATAAACCTCCATACAGGATTTTGTTCAGCGCAATATTTTTAAATCTCAAAAATTACTAGTTTAATTTATTTTCTTTGATATTCAAAATTTATTCTTTAGCGTTTCCTAAATTTATTTGTACTTCAAAGAATAAAAAGAAGTATATCTTACTCTTAACTAGACTTATAATATTTGTAATCAACATACAAAATCTTTGAAACTATTCCATTAAAAAAAATAATAATAAACGTAAAATACTCAACAAAACTACAATTTGTATTCAGACGTCACTATTCATTAACTAAAGCTAAATATAATTTAAAAATTTACTATGCTTTTTGAAATAAATACTAAGGGTGTGTGTAAGTTCAACACTTAATAACAGCTTAATAAATCAACACACATTTTAAAGTAATCGAATACTTTATAGAGGGTAATTTCAATAACCCTTAAACCAAAAAATGTTCTTGTGATTCACCAGTCTTGCATGCGGAATTTTTGACATACATTATTACGTTGCCCTACAGGTACTGGTACTGGAAACTTGTAAGCCCAACCTTAAGTGTAGCATTTCGGTTTTTAACATTTCCTTTAAAACCAAAAGAGTTCTATATAATGTACGCACTGTGCTTGGGCGATTGTATCAAAACCGTATTATGACAGAAGATTTCGTGTAAGAAGTTTGAAATCCATAGATCTCTTAGTTCGAGCTGTAAATTGGTTTCAGAGCGACAGACAGACTGGCCAATTTTCAAAAAAACAAACAAAAAAACTTTTTCGGAATCAGAACCACCCAAATGCCCCATTTCCAATTTTCCATTCTACCCAAACTCTATAACTCTCAAAAACCCCATAACAATACTTTCATCATCTTATGTATTTCATCATCATATTAGGTAATTGAAAGTAAAATTAAAACTTCTTACATCCCCCTAGCCTAAACAAATACCTTGAACCATCAACGAAAACATTTTTTTAATACATAGACGTCATTTTAAACTAATTTATATAAAAAAAATCCAATGCACCATTTTTTATTTTGATAAATGAAGTTTGTCGCACAAGTATTGAGTGGCAATGGGGATTTAAAAGAATAAATTTGCTATTGCAATGTTATACATGTGGTTTAAATTTTGCTGTTTTTAGTTCAATATTTGAAGTACTTCCAATTCGAATTTTTTGTTAGACTTCAGACTATATTTAGTTTCGATGAGCTGAATTATGTCTGGAAAGCGAGTACTGGACAGGCAGATGGTCATAACCTTATTAAAACTTCTATAATTTCGTTACCAACACATTGTGTAAGCCGAAAAACGACACCCAGTTTGTTGTAGTAAACACGCCTTGTTTTTACTAGAACCTAAAATAATTTGGTAAAAAGTAGCTAAAAGAAGGAAAAAGTAAAGAATTTATTACTTTCAAATATTACTATGTATGTATGTTTACATTCTTATTTTCAAACCAGTTTTACACATTTTGAGCCGAATGTCAACAACACGTTTGTCAAAACAATGCTAAGATTTGCAAAAAGGATAAAGACAAAAAGAAACAACAAACCTTTTCGGAATCAAACAGAAGTCAAACGAAACGAAGGGTTAAAAAAATAAAAAAAAGTGACATAAAAAGTTTTAAAGAGAGTGACGAAGACAAAAAAAAAAGCGTAAATGGAAAAAAGATCGTGTTACAATCTCGGATAACGGACTTTACTTTTTCGCTTTTACTTATTTTTACGAATCAATATATAGCGGAATCTTTCTTTGCGATGAACATGGTATACCTGGTTGCAGTCTTAAATTTCGACATTTTTATTGAAATTCAAGTTTATGTGCTGTTATTTCATCAACGAATGGCCGATTTTCGACTTGAATTGCAAATATTTAATTCCTAGTCTGTTTGAAAAATTACGATTTCTAACAGAAGGGTTTCGTTGCTTCGGTGGTTTTTAATCTAATAGAATTAGTGTTAGTGTGTATAAATATGAGAATTCTAAATTTTAAAATGGTTTAGAAAGTTGGCTTGGTTTGTTAAAAAAAATTATAAAATTCCTGTGTGTGGGGTCAGTGATCTATTACAATATTTATTGACATTTTCAAAAATTATAAGTATTAAATTTTAAAATTATAGTGCTGATATATCATGATTGTAAAGAAATGTATTGGTTCTGTCACTGTCAGTTTAAATAATGTTCATAAAAACTCATCGAAATTAACACATGAAGAAAATAAAGAAAAGTAAAACATAACTTCGTTAATATAATGATACAATTCATAACTTAATTGGCGATGATAAAAGATGTTAAGAATAATGCCCATAAAGTATTTTATGCTCTTCCTTTCTACCTTGCTTTTTAAAAAAAATATGCAATCAGCATTATTTTGCTGACGAAAAAAAACTGAAATTAAAATAATATAGGATTCTTTAACCAAGCTGAGGATACTGTCAAAGCACACCGAATATTACTAAAAATAACTTACTAGTAAGTTATTTTTTCATGTTGTAACAATTTTTTAAAAAGAGAATATGCATACTTTTAATTTAAAGACGCTTAAGAAACACTACAATTGTTTTTAATTACTTAACAATTACCACATTTATTGAACAACAACAATTTGCAAGTTTAAAAAAATAGATTAAAAAAAGTTCGATTTCAAATCTAATATATTGTACCAACTTTCCATGAACAAATTAGTAGTCGGAGTATACTTATCAAATATTTATATCCACAATTTCCTTCCATTTCTTGTATCATCTTTACTTCCACTCCCGAACAAAATTCTACGCATCCATTATATACAATACAACCAAAACAAGGTATCACAAAAGTGTAATTTAAATACGCATGTCGGAAAGGATTACAAAACAGGGCTAGTTTCAATAACCATGATACCCCTACCGCATTGAATTTCACGACACAAAAATAAGAAACGAAATTCTTCATTTTGAACCGTCTACTTCAATGTCACCCCTTAGAAAACGCATATGGGGAGCACAGTAAGACTCGAAATGTGCCCTGTTTTTTAGTTTTTAAGTTTTTTTTTACTAGGCTGAATGACCGGAATAATAGCACGAAAATACGTTTCCCCCTTCTTATATTTAGTCCATATGGATGTAATGGATCTTGTATGTGGGATGAGGATGTTAAAGAATTTAACAACTTTCTCGGTTTTGACACGTTGTTTTGTTATATATTCATGCTTATCCACTTTTAAAACTCTTGTTCAACAAAAATAAGTTTACTAAGGTGTCGTGAAATGTATATTTTCGGTATTATGTAGAACCACTTCTCATGTTTTTGTTTCAAAGCCTGTAAAATTGCTTAACTGAATACCGAAAATTTGGCCAAACCTTTCACCACATTTTCGGCTACAAGCATCCTTATTTTCGTTGAAACCAGGAGCTAAATTTGTAACTGTGTTTCATGTTCTTGAATCTAAAATTATCTTTTTTACTATGTTTTTGATAAAATGCTTCGAAGTGTATAAAACATAACATTTATGGAAATGTTGTAAAACTGATGCAAAAATACTCCAAGTGTTTTTCTGAAAAAAAAAAAAGATTTTTTTTTAAAGTCAGAGAGAGGATATTCTTTATTAACACTACCGTATCCAACTAACTTAAAAAAGTTTCCAATTTCCTTATAAAATTACTTATTTACGTTTAAAAAATACTTTCTTAACAATAAATTTCTTAAGCAATTTATATTGTAAGGTTTTAAACAACAGTTAAACAGAAAAGTTTAAACGACTTTGTTAAACAAATATTAATCAAGCACCAGATTTGACTTTAGATAAAAAAAAGTTTAAATATAAACATCATGTCATCTAAACATAAAATGAAATAGGGGGCAACTGCTATCAATAAGTCACAGTAGTATAATATAGATGTTCCTGTTATGTTTTCAGGTAAGATAAAACTTCATTCTTAAAAGCTACTTGGTTTTTCATATTTCTTTTTTCAATTTTAGATTAAATATTCGGTTTCATATATATAAATAAAAATATGATAGATGTTTGCAAACATATACGAGGGTTAGACACTTTTTAGTTTTAAAATTTTTCACATTTATTAAACCCATCAATAGACTGTCGGGTTTTCTAGCAACGCACATAATTTGTAAAAATGTATTTATTAAATAATATTATTAAATTTTAAATCATGGAGAAGCCATTTATAACCACCGACTGCAGAAATATATTTTTAAAATTTAGGAAATTTCATTTTCAGTTGAAAACTTTTATTCAAATCTCATGCAGCGGAAATAAGTTTAGACTTCAGTCGATTTTCTTATCCCTCTGTTAGTTAAGAATTACTAATAAGTATATAATATGCTTTTCATGACTTGTTACACGTATTGTTGCAAACGGCTTCTTGCATATATATTGTCTATTATTAATTCGACACGCAGCGTACATTGAAGTCAAAGATCGAAAACGTTTTGGACCCTCGTGATCTTAAAATGCTATACAAAATGCATTTGAAAGAAGTATTCAGTATTCACTTAAACGATAGTCAAACATGTTAAAGAACTCATATATTTATAAACAGTATTTTAGGAGACCCAAATTTTAAGACATAATCCTATTTATTTAAAATTTAGCACACAAATTTAATTGAAAAAGAAGTTATGAGTATGAATTGACAAATGCTATATAATTCATTTTATTAAAAAAACATTAAAATTTTATTTTAGAGTGTTTCATCCATTTTTAATGGATAAATGAAGATGAGATTTCACGCTAGCTAAATAGCACCCTGCCTATTTTTTTTATTACAAAATCTATCGCTACTATTGAATACAAGCCAATGATTTTATTTTAAAGATAAGTATTGGCCTGGGGATCCCAGTCGGTTCCTTGCATGCGGAAGAATCCAGGTTCGGTTCCTGGCATCGTCAAATTACTGCAGACCTATAAACGGCTTGTGCAGCCAAAAAATTTCCGACGAATAATACCCCTTGTAGAGGGAGTGCACGCTAAATATTCTTCAAAGCACGATCCTAGTGCCGCGTACGATGTCACCCTTATCGGTTGCGTTGATGCCTACTCAGGTGTCGGCTCGTGACTTGACTGTGGTTCTGAAATAGGGTAAGGTGGGGTAAGTGGGCCATTGGGGCAAGTGGGCCACCCCCCCCTGGCATTTCCTGAATTATGGACGTAAAACAAATCTGTTACAAGAGTTTTACGTATTTACCCCAATAGATGCAGGAAACATTATGGCATCATTTTCATTTAAGTATGTAACAAGGTACAATCCTTTTCGTGAAATTTTTTAAAATTGCATCTTTTCGTAATTCACGCCATCATACTATTTTCTTATTTATTTCCAAACGGTTCATGATACAAAACAAAATGTTATATATTTTGAAAGTGTATAAAACATAGTATCTTTTTGTAGTGTCATGTACTTTGTGATGTTGATATGGTTAAAAGAAAATTAGGGTGGCCCAGTTACCCCGCGTTTGGGGCAAGTGGGCCACTACAATGACGGGGTAAGTGGGCCAGGGGTGGCCCACTTGCCCCAACTCTTTAATATACTTTAAAAAAAGTCATATTCGCTGATTCATAGGGTTAGTCATATTCACTATTCATAGTCCTATTCATTGACATTGGCCAGTTTAAAATCTGAAGCCCTAACAATTTTTTTACACTGCAAGCAAAAATGACAAGATGAAAATTAACGTATTATTTCTTGTAGTAAGCTTGCATGCCAGAAAAAGTTGCTATGGGGGAACTATTGAAGATCCATCATTACTTTTTTTTTCAAACACTCAAAAAATCATGTAGATTATTCCACTTGCCCCACCATCTCTCTACCAGTTATGTGTAAAAATATATTAGGGGGTGGCCCACTTACCCCACCTTGCGGGGCAAGTGGGCCACTCGGATGACCAAACAGAAAAACATATTTTTTAAATTTATTTATTGCCGATTTGTGTTTTGGTTGCCATGGGTACATTTATAATATATGAGAGAATGGACCACAAAAAAAATAAGTTGTTAGGCCGATTACATCAAGTGGTATGAGGGTCTAAAGTCGAATTATGCCAAAAAGGTGGCCCACTTACCCCACCTTACCCTACGACGCCCGTCACCAATAGCCCTAGTGTAGCTCTACTGTGGCGATAATTTCAAACTATACTAAACTAAAATGTAAGTATTAAATCCCATCTATGTACATATAGACCATTCAAGTGATAAAATAGTAATAAAAGATATTGGTTCCCATTTCCGGCGTTCTTTTTCAAATTGATTCACATTTACTCTATTCCATATCCTAAAGAACCCATTTTATTCCGACGCAAATTAGAAACCACCAACAGAAAAAGAAATCTCGTTTGGCATTCTTCCCTTTATATCTTATATTTAGCCAATTTTTTGCATTTTCTCAAGAAAGGGAAGCCGGTAACTTTACAAATGCAGCCGAGTCGATTTCGCACACAACATAAGTAATCACTGCTTTTTGGGGTTAAGAAATCTAATTTGGCCTCTTGAAGACCATTGTTTTGTATGACATTGATGTAACTTTCATTTTTAAAAAAAATGAGTTTTAATTTTTTTTCTTCCAATTTGATTGATAATGCTCTATAAAACTAGAACATTTCCAAATAGACAATTAGTGCAAATGATGTTTCGATTAAAATAAAGTATATGAAAGAAAACCTCCATTCAGAACAATTACAAATTTGACAGAAAAACTCTAGTTGCAAGTTGCTTTGCTGCCAAAAGGATGAAGCAATAGAAGGATAAAAAAATTATGATTTCGAAGAATTGGGAGATTTCTGCAATTATTTAAACCAAAAAATTGCAGAGAAATTCACCGTCAAAACACAATGTTGCACAATTAACGCTCAAAATGCGATGTCAGAGTGATATCATACGATATCGTATGTCACCATGACAATGCTGTCGTACTCGAGTCGATAGTCCATGATTGATATGCAGACCAGTAAGCTGCGGCTCCTGTGAGACGTTAATCCAACTCCACACAAACTAAGAAATCTACGGATTTTTCTAGGTAATCGCCATTTTTTGGATTTGGGGCCCCAAGAGAAATATTAATGTTTTACCCTTCCAAAGTCTGGCAATCGGGATACATAGCACAAGAACTCAAAAAGTATAAGTTAAAAATCCAGTACTGTCTAGTTAAATCCGGAGATTGACAGGTCTGGATATGAATTCAAACTAAAAAATTTTTTAACTTCAATGGACATCACAAGCACAGTATATATACAGATAATTTTTTTATCTTTCTGCATTGCTTCGGTACTCCCTAAGCCCTTTTGCCCTTCTTCCAAATTTTTATCGAATCGGATACCCATCTCGAAAATTAAAGAAGCAGACGTCTTTTTTATGATTAAAACAATACCCTATGTTAACAAATGTGTTCTCTCCCGTGTGCTTAGCATATCATGCATAAGCTTAATATATTTTGTAATTTACGAGTATTCTAAACAAGAAAACACGCATTCGTCCAGTTGACAGTGTAAGGAAACTCTCATTACAATCACCATCTGCAGAAACGCAAAATAAATAGTTGTGTAAACGCTGAAAAGAACTGTATAACGTTATTACATCAAAAGGAGTAAGCTTCAAATCTCTTCCTTTATAGTGTACGTCAATTCCTATTTTCTTGTGTAAAGCCCTCCACAAAGCTAGATGCAGCAAAAACCAGAAGGCTTTTTTAAGTTTTATGGACAAATGTTACATCCTAACAATTAAACACACAATTACCATCTTCTGTAGAACTAACAAGAGCTAAGAAAATAATATTTTATATTCACGACACTTTATTAAAAATAAATTACAATCATCACTACGCTATCCTTATACTTTTATTATAACACTTAATTTTGACAAAGTTTTGATAAACTTTTGTCAAACAAAAGAATATATCTATTTTTTGGCAAGCAGTCGGCTCCGAAAAGCATCTTTTTGGGGGAAGAAATAAATAAATAAGTAAAAAGTGTTGCTTCTCCTCCACTACATAGGTATGCAAATGAAATGAGATTTTCTTTTGTGTTCCGTTTGTAGTCTCTTTTATAAAAAGTGAATTTCGTTAAGAGGGGCGAGCACGTGATCATTTTCAAGTCTCACTCTCTTTCTTTTTCTCCCACTTGAATTCGTAGTTATAAGTGGGATATATTTTTTTATTTCTACTACAGAAGGAGTTCTCGTGCCCAATTGCCAATTTTCTTAAATATCTCAAATCTTTTACTGAAGCTTGTTTCTCATAGGATTTGATCGTCTGGGAGTCTAATGTGGCACCATTTAAACTAATGTAAATGTGCAAGTTTTCAATGAATTTGTTTCAAGTTATTCCATAACTTATTTTTAATTGCAAGTAATATTATAAATTATTAAAAAATTACAGAAAGTTGATATTTTTTCAATTTTAAATAGCTTTATAAATTAATTTGAATATGAAGCAATTTTAAAAATCATGTCATCTTTCAGGTAATATTATGAATTAATTTCAATATATTATTATATAAATGACTAGCTGACCCGGCGAACTTTGTTCCGCCTTAGAGACAATAAGTCAGCAAACTTTTGATTTTAGCAAGGCAATTTTTTATTTGGATAATAAATGTAATTAAAAAAAAGAATCGAGTATCGTCGAGTATCGAATCTGAGTATCGTCGCGTAAATCACATTGTTCATCAATTTCCTTACCACCAAACGCTTCCGTTAAGGGGGTATAAGACACAAAATCTTCAAAAAAATAATAATAAACTATTATTATCTTAAAAAATAACACAAATATTTTAGAATAATTTAAAACAAAAATTTTATTTATATCTGCAGTAGAACGTGAGATATCTGATCCACCATAAAAAAAAGATTTGAAATCATTATGTAGAATAAAACACTGATATTCAAATATCAATCCAGTAAATTAAACCAACGCGCTCTGTTTTTATTTAGTTAATTTTTGTTCACGCTGAGCGCGCTGAAATTCATTTTAAATTGAAATAAAAGCATAAATAAAAATCTTGCAATGCTATTCCTATGGGGAAATTGGATCACGTTTTGCACACTTACGCCCGTTTGAGTTCGAATAAAAAGTGTTCTATAGCCGATTCCTGATTCTAAGCAATTTTCCCACCAATTTTCAGCCAAATCAGTTGAGCAGTTCTTGAGTTATAAATAGTCTAACTAACACGGTCTTCCTTTATATATATAGATTGTAGATGTGTAAGAAATTCATTGATTGCATGTAAGTTTTTCAAAACCTCTCATTAAAAGTCCTAATTTCTTTTTTTTTAAATGTATATATATAATTTAATAGCTGCGGATTAAGTTTTTTTTATCGATGTTTCAATTTACTTAGATTTTATTTTTATTAAGTACAATTTAGCGATAGACCTTAGTACAGTTTTAGGTAATTCCAGACTACGATAACCTTTAATTGACAACTACATGTTTGGTTGGTTGATAGACATATATTTTCTGGCTTATTACCCGCTTATAAACCTTCGTCAAGTAATACGACATAACACACACATACGTGACTGATGCTGCCGGCGAATTTAGACATGTCCCTGAAGGAGAGTGAAATAGCCTCCAGAGACCTGTACCCGTGGGAAACTGCGCAATGACCGCCCACAGCACTTTCAGACCCACATATTTAACGAGCACGCATTCCGCATATACTCGGTGGGTCTTCAGTGGTACCGGTACCGGGACTCGATCATGGGACTTTCCGATCCCGTGACCGAGATCTTAACCACTAGGTTCCCCACAGCCCCAACAACAACTAGAAATTCCCCAAAACTATTTGACTGATTATTATGTCTTTCATAATTTCAAAGTCCAGACTTCACACTTTCATAAGACCAGGTAACATTAAACCGAATACTTCACCATACCTCATCTTCACAAACTGTCTAAATGAGAATGATTAATTCATAGCTACATGATCCATCCCCGCATATCCGCTGAAAGACAATCTGTACAATGACGATGACTCAAATGCATCGAGTCAGCTCTTAATTTCCATAAACAATATCCATCTCTAAATGCGGTGGTTACTTTACGTTGAAGAGGACTTGTGATGCAAAGTAGCCTTACATGTAGTTTTAATGTTTAGAATTTAAAATGTAGGTAGTAGAAATGCTTTAAGTTAAAATAATATCTTGTACTGATGTTGCAGTAGTTTGTAAGCTATTTTATATATTTTAAGATAAAAGTTTAAAAAAAAATTTGTGATTTTCTAAAATTAATTTTTCTTTTGCTATGTCCACACTACGACAATAAAAATGATAAGAAATGCGCGCGCATGGAAATACATATACAATTTGTACCATTCATTATTTGTACCATTGCATATACAATTTGGTCACGCATGCCTGACCAAATTGTCTATGCATTTAAATGCGCGCGCATTTCTTGTCATTTTTATTGTCGGTAGTGTGGGCGTAGCATATAAAAATCCTGCAATTTATCATCAAAATATGATAATGAAAATTTTGGTATTTAACATATGATGTAAAAGTTTCTGTGTCATTACCGGTGAAAACGTTTGCTTCACTGGCAGTGGTCACGCATCTTCTATATTTAAACGATATTGTAGTAAGTAGTCGTGAAAATATCAATTTGCTTTTTAAAAAAAAACACACCATAACATTGTAATATAAAAAGTAATCGGAAACTGTGCTGTAATTTTACCGAAAATGTATTCAGTGTTTGAATTGAGATTATTTTTATTGAACGAAGATTAAAGTAACTTACTGTCAGTAAATATAATTATGCAACTTTTGGAAGCTTTAAATGTAAAATGACTTTACTTTTTTTTTGGCAAATTCATTATACAACTAAATTCAAACAATTTTCTACATTTTTTCTACTTTAAGGTTCCGATTAAAGTACGTGAATGTTTAATTTGAATAGAATTTTTTCGAAACTCTAATTTCTAGTAGATAAGTTCTTGAATTGTCACTGAAAATAATGCCAATACTTTTAGTATACAATTTGTTTATTAAATAATAAAAAATAATAAAATTTAGCTAATTTAAAATTTGTCAGAAATCATAACAGGATTAAAGTACCTAGTTCCTTGGTCACTTAAAATAATACCAATACTTTTATTATACAATTTGTTTATTAAATAATAAAAATTAATAAATTTAAACTAATTTAATTTTTTTCAAATCAGGGTAGGAATAAAGTACCTTGTTCCTTTGTCACTGAAAATAATACCAATACTTTTATTATACATTTTTTTATTAAATAATGAAGATTAATAAAATTAAACTAATTTCAAATTGTAAGAAATCATGGTAGGATTAGAGTACCTACTTCCTTTTTTAAAATTAAATGAAGATTTTATTTTTCAATTAACCGTTATTATTGCAGTTAATATTTTTTTAGCGGTTCATATTTTTTAAACTTCTAAAAATAAATTAAATTATTATTCTTTTAAAAAGTTCTATGAAAATTATTTCGCAAAAATATTATTTACATGAAGAAAGGGCGTATTTTCTTCTACAACACAAATCCTTTAAAAGATATAAAACCCACTTCAACTACAAAATATTCGATCGCAGATGATGAAAAAATCTAGGATTCCAGTTCGGTATGAAAGGAATAAGGAATTCACTTATCAAAATTCGAATGCAGAAATTCAGAACGATTTTCAAATGTATTTCCACACTCTCTTATGACACATATTGTCATCGTAAACTCAACAGAGGAAGAATACTCATACAGTTTCGCTTTCAAATTCGGATGTGCGAAGTCTGTATGAGTCGGTCTTTCTTTTAGAATGTCGGCAATTTGGTTTGGTAAAATGGTAAACAAAACACGACGTATTTGAGATTTTTCTAAAAATGCATTGAAGTCCACAGATAAAAAATAAATGCATCATATGAAGGCAGTAAAATATAAAAGCATTTTTTAAGATGTTGAAATAGAATATAGAGGCCAAAGATTGTAGTCTGTATCGATAAAGAAGAAATGTACAATCTTAAAACAAAAGAGTGAAATCCACTCCAGTTGGAGAAGTGCATTTTCGACACCCTAAAGGCATGCATATTTTCTCAGACTGAGTTAAAATCACTCGTTTGGAGTGATCCTGTCGGAGGTTTAACACACAAAGGATCCACTCCAAAAAAAGAAGTGCATTTTCCAGTCTGGAGGAGTGAAATCCACTCAGACTGATTTAAACTGGGAGTGTTTGTTTTAAGAGTGTACTATAAGAAGACTCCAAAGTAAAGACATGCTTTAAGATAGCAAAGTTATAATGAAGCTAGATTGCAACGATCGTAGTCCGAGTCGATGAACAAGAAATGCACCATAGGAAGACACCAATACAATGCTAATTTTAGGATATTAACGATAGAATGTGTAGAGATTATAGATATTAAATATCGTAGTAAACCAGTCCAAGGTCGCATTTTAATGATGACTGATTGACTCCGCCAGCCAATTTATTTTCTTTACGTGACCTTTTTTTTTCTTTTATTAATTGATATAGTTGGTAGTTTCAGTGATTGAGGGTATGAAATTGTTATCTCTGCCCCCTACATTAAGTAGCCAACCTACAATTTTCATTTCTGTTGCCACTTAAGACGTGAAACATGCCAGTTAATCGTTATGAAAGTTTGGACCATTAAACTAAAATGGTTTTCAAGCTGTTAATGTTTTTGTTCGAAAAAAATAACGACATCTACACTTATAATTCCCTTTATTTAATAATTAACAACAAATTTAAAGTTTGTTCAGTAACGTTAATGTTGTTAAGTAACGTTGGGCCACAGTGGCTTAGTGGTTGTTCTTCGCATTGCCACGACACAGGTCTGGGGATCGAGTCCCGGATTGGGCGAAGTTGACCCATCCTTTCATCCCTTAAGTGGGTCGATAAAATGGGACCAAAAAGCTTGGAATCTAAACACTGGGTTTCCACATGAGGCTAAACATCTTTCTGGGACATATGAGTAGCATTCCAGAGCCCTTGATCACATAAGATGAAATGGGGGGATCAGCAGGCCTTGGCCCACAAACGGAAGGCGAGAAGTTAAGTTTTAGTAACGTCAATAAAACACGAAACTAATTTATTATTAAACATCAATTACTATTTTGTTCAACCACGCAAACATACAAGAACGGTGACCCCCAAAATATATTCGTAAGCCTTTTGTTGGAGCAAAACAACTCAATTTGAAATTCAAAGTTCTGTCATCTGTTGATTCTCAAGCAAGCAGACGATTTTTTCGAAAGGGAAATGGAGAATCTTGCCCGAATATTCGAATTTCGTTCTCACTTTGTTTAAAATTATTATCCGATTTAGGGATATGTATGGTTGGTGTTAATGGTCCAATATCTATCGGTCTTTGTCTGATATTTTTCAAGAGAGGTTTTTCATTCGTTGCGGGAAAGTTCTTTTAAAAAGAGGGTTCGAGGGATTTTTTCCCGTTTCTATAAATGTTTGAATGATTTTTCTGTGTCTGGATCTAAAGTGGAATAATAATAGAGTGTGTTTGAATGCTAAAAAAAATCGTTTTGAATTTGATTAAATTTGTTTGTATACCTTCTGGATATATAAAAAGTGCATAGTGATAAGTATTGTATTTTTTAAAAATGCAGAATTCTAAAAAATACTTACAAAAAAACCATAAAGGATTTTCTAAGATATGAATCTAAAAATAGTGTGAAATATGCATTTGACGAATTTTCCCACAAAGACAGTCTGAAGTATAAATTAATATATTTGTAATTAAAATAATTAACTGATTAAATTTAAGGACTTGGTATATTCTATGCCGCTTGTAAATACGGAACGCCCGTCACACACACCAAATTGAATAAACTTGAACTAAATAAATATTTGAAAAGTGAAATTGAATTTAAATGTCGTTGTAGGATTGTTTTCCATTATTTAAATATTGTCTGTTAACAATTTTGATGAACTAAATTTAAATAAATTATGAATCAACTTAAATGTAAGTAATATTACATGAAACTTGACGGATATGGATTTTTTTACGATTATTTTATAACGCTAGTTTATAAATGTTTTAAACTTCATAAATATTAAATGTACCTACAAAAGGTAAAAATTTCAACACCAGATTTCAATGTGATATTTATTTATAGTTTTAATTATAATTTATTGATATCGATGCAATATTTTATCGCAAAAATATTAATAGTCCTTAAAAGTTTATGTAGTGTATTTTTTATCTCACTCATTAAGTGAGGAAAGATGACAAAAAATAATATTGAATCAAATATAACATCAATTGGATACATTTTTATTTTGAATAATGGCTGAAAGAATTTTCCTTGAAAATTTCAGGTTTTAATCCCATTACGAAACTAAGGGGGGGGGGGAGCTGAAGGATAATATTTAAGGAAAGAAGCTAAAGTTTGCACATCTTACTCTGAAATTTCCTCCTCATTTGATTTTTTTGTTTCAATTTGTTTCAAGAAAATAAATTTAAACTCAGTAATATCACGGATCTAACAATCTTGGTTGTTTGGTTGACATATATTTTCAGACTTGTGTGCATGGTCAGAGACCAGCTTATAAAAACTCGGCAAGTAAGTAAGATACAACACAAACCCACGTGACAGATGCTGCCTTCTATCTCGCGCCACCTCCACAATTTAGAAATGTCCCTGAAGGACTGCACTCTTACAAAAAAAATTGTTATTTAAAGCAAATTATGTTAAAAAAACGCTAGTTAAAGTCAAATTTAAAGCATACAATTGGTAAGTAGTTTTGTGAACGGCATTTGTAGATTGGCTACGAGCCAGAAAGTTGGCGGAATGAATTAAAATAAATAAAATTGTTTTAAAGATAACACAAGAATTAAACCACTTAATTTAACATCTTTGTCCAATTGATATCCTACCCAAAAATTCTAAATGTACATAATCCCATAACGAAAAAATAGGTTTTTATAGATGGCTTTTTAATTCAATTTCAGCTCTTGAGTTGCAATTAACTTTTTTTTTTCAAAATAACATCACTATTTCGGATTTTCTTAATTATATTTTAACTTTTCAATCTGTCATTGAAATTGAAAAGGAAGTGGCAGTTTATTTAAATGATTTTCATCGTGTTTAATTATTCTGTATAAGTTAATCTTTATAAAATTCTGAAGCGGATACTGTTTTTTTAAAAAGACTAAAGAAATATGATAAAAGAAAATTGAGAACGTTATTAAAGAATTAACATACTTTTGACAGGTGTTCTTGTCACTCCAATGAAATTGAAATAAAATAATTGTAATGAGTATTTGTGCAAGGTAAACTTTTGTTGAAATGCTGTATAAATTTTTTTGAATGGTGTGTGCTATCTTCTTGTTCAAGTTTTTAATATTTTCCTAAGACTAACCCAAAGCGTTTTGGAACGTAAATTGATGCAGAAAATTAAAAATTCATCTTTTTATGCAAAAATTTACCCTCTTCTCAAATATGTTCAGATAGATGAAAGTATTGTACTTGTTTTTTTCTGTAATTTAAGCATAACTTTATTTAATATTAGCTTCACATATAATAAATTCAAAAATTATTAAAATAATCAACACGGCAAAAATAAAACATATACATCTGCATTATGAAATTAGATTTCCCAAACATTAAACGATTCTAGAATTTCTATAGATCAAAATTCGTTTCTCACTAAATATTATTAAACTGAATTTTTAAATATAAAGATATTAACAAAAACCCCAGTGTAAATGAGATGTTAGAAATTGTAAAAAAAAAAATTACAGAACATAGTAAATAAATCTAAAACGTATTTATCGTTTTTATTTTTGCACTCGTATATAAAATTGTTTGGATTTATCAAAGAAACTTTAATTATAAACATGATAAAAAGGTAAAAATACTAAATAATTTAAAAACTTGTGGCAAAGCATAACTCTCACAGCAAAATTAAAATGAACTCAGTTTAGAACTGCAAAATCCTCGAACTTTTTCATCGTCCAACAAAAAACGAAAACCCACGTACAGAACGAAAAAGCTCCGCGAAAAACTTTTCCTCAAAAGCATTTTGAAAAGGGCACTTAATATTTCTGTCACGCTCCTAGCATTGTTAACAGAAAATATTTAATTGAATTTTACGAAGAGATGAAAGCGTTCTACTTTTACTTTTTCTTCTTTTTTTTTCATTCTTGCATCGAATATTTTACCCCATTTTTTCCACAAGTTTTATTCTTCTTCGATTACATAATATAAGGATTTTCTTCAATTAATATATCCGCCTACTTTCACAGTTCATTTACCATGAAACAAATCGTTTTGTAGCTAGCTGAAGAGCCACGAACTTCGCTTTTCAAGTGTTGCCAGATCAAAATAATTATTCTATTAAAGATATCGGCAGGCTTGGGTAAAATAAGAATCCCACTATTACATTAAAAAGGCTTGAGGTATTTTGGATGTCTTAAATGGTTTGTATAGCATCTATTTTATAGATGTAGTTACATAGAAGAATCCTTTGAATATTAAAAAAAAGGTAGTTGAGGATTGGCAGATTTTCATACAGCACATAATTATATAATTTACAAACAATTTATAATTTTATTTATAGTTATACATTTTTATATTTTTCTTATATTTCTTAATTGTGAGCTTCAAAAAATCTTTTCCTCATATCTGAAAAGCATAATAAAATGTTTAGAATTGAATTTTTGTACACAATTTTTTACTAATTTGTTTGTTCCTGATTAATTAAAAAAAACTTAAAAATGTTTCTCAAAAACATCACAATTTGGTTTCGATAGTTTTTTTAAAGCTTTTGCCTTAACACTGAAATTTAAATTGTTTAAATATGTAATATGCCTTAGGTTTTGGGTTGTGAAATTTATTGAATTTTTATACTTTTAACTGTTAAAAATTCTTCTTTAAACTTGATAACTTTTTCTTTTATTAACACTCGTCTAACCATTGCGATTGCATATTGCATTGAACTAAAATTAACAATAATCATGAGTTCTCAGAGCTTCAATGTGATAACAAGCAGAAACCACTCAATATCTAATAGTAAAAGACTAGGCAAAATATCAATTAATATTCGAATGTTATTTTTAGAAATATTAATATGAAACTTATAATCTATTTTCTAACAAAACATAAAGTGAAATTGATATTTAAAAACCAAAAAGAATATTCTTGAAGAGAGATACAAAATGGCGGCAAGCTTTTCGTAGTGAAAGTTGAAGTGGATATTTTTTCCCATTCTTTCAGTTACAAGTGGAGACGAGATTAAAATTGCAAAAGGGAGGGTTCGAAGTGATATAATTACCGCTCTTGCTTTTTATATTGAAAAGATAATTGCCTCTTTAGAGGGGTTTTTGTTTTAGAAGTGAACTGAAGAAGGTAGTCGTTTCAAGGGAAGTGATTGGTACTTTGGGAGGGGTTTCTTTAATATGTGAGAAAAAATATTTGCTGTAAAAATATTTATTTGATAAATAAAATGTGAAAATATATTTATTACGATGTTTAAATTTCAATTGACTACAAAAGTAAATAAATTGGGTTGAATTTATTATTTGTTAGTAAAAGAAACATGCGAGAAAATAATAGTTATCTTTAAAAAAGAAATTTTCATAATTTTTGTCTTTATCTTTATGATGAAGTGCAAAATATATTTTAACAGATTTTTTTTATCCCTAAAATTAAAAATAATGTATTTAATTGTAATTATTCACTTTGTAACAATATTTTTAAATCCTCTAAGTGTTCAAAAATTAGTGTTTATTATTATTAACTTCAAGTAAGTCCATAAACTACCCCGATTTTTTTTTAATAATTCATTTTTAATGCCTTACATTTGTTTCGAATGACTATCTGATATTCATATGTGCGAAATGGTATTTAAATTGCCGTTTAACAAAATTTAAAAAAGATACACTGTAACATTGTTTATGATACCTATTAATAATAAAGTAAATACTTCACTTCAAACTCTTAATACTTCAGAACAGCAGTCACTTCTACAAATAAATCACCAGTTCATGAGGCTCAAGCGTTAATTCATTTTGAAATAATTTTTTATTTTCATATCATTAACTACAAATTCCTGAACTAAGGCTTTCGTACATTGGAACCAGTACTTCACAAATTAAAACAATAAATCCATATTAATACAAAGAAGCATTAGTTCTTTATTGTCTGGAAACTTAACTCGCATTTACTGGGAAATATATTAATTTAACAAAATAAAATATCACTTCCTTATATTAAATTATTTACACCTTTCAACCCAGCATTTAAGGAAACTTTTACTTAAGTACGTCGATCGACAATTACTCAAAGTGGTACTAAGCTATTAACACGAACTCACCCCCCTATAATCAAATAGACTTAAGCCTAAATTGGAAAAAAAAAATACTAATGGTGCTTCCATAACTTACTTTGGGAAAGCTTCCTTAGAATCTTCCTTGGTAAGAGCACCCGTGGGTACTAAAAGCATTTGATGATTTGCAACAGTTTGTAAAATGAAATCGTTATTCTGATGATTTTACTCGTTATAATCGAGAGTAGAAGTAAAGCGTAAATGGTACTGCAATGATATGGGGGCTGGATTGATATAAAGTAGGAATATATTCTAGTTATGAGAGGTTTCGGTACAGTTTTTAATGAACCCATTTGTATAGTTTTAGGAGTTTCCAAATGGATTCCCAATACTTTAAAAACTGAAATAAGACCGCACCAGTTTCGTTGCATTATGTATTATTAGTTAGCAAAATATTCTTTCAAGACAAAAATATTTTAAAAAAAACTATTAATGCAAGCAAATTTAAACTTAAAAATGTAAGTATTTACGCTACCAAACATCTCACAAAACACTCACATTTTAATCTAAACAACAATAATCTGTCATCATAAAAGAAGTCAATGACGAGCAAAAAAAACGCGATTAAAAATACTGAAATATCTCAAAACCTTCAAAAACTTCGAAACCACCACAATAGAATATCAGACACCTTTAGGCGGACAGCACAGAGAATGAAACAATAAAAATAAGGAACTGACAAGCGTTAAAAAAAGAACCCGAACTATTTGATACAGCCCGCAGGGTAACTTTGAAAAACACTTACTGGAGAAAGAAAATATAGAAAAAAAAATCTACTTTCTGACTAAAATCCCCACAAAAGTGTTACATAAAACATAAAGTACGTTTTAGTGCCTGGAGAAATTACGTTTGAAGCCCATAACTTTCTGACAAGGGGTTTGGAGTGGTGTAAGTCATAGGGAGTTTTTTTAAGTGATCGTTAGACACTTTTTTACGCAGTTTGGATTGAAAAAATGTGTGAAATTGAGTTTTTTTTATAAATTTAGAAAATAAAAAACCGACCTAAATGTTTTGTTCAAATTGTTCATTTATTATTTGCCTTTGAATCAAAGACACTATCTGGTCCTCACATACATGAAATAGAATAACATCTACTTCATTGGAGAGCGTACCATTTGTGAAGTTAATTCTAAAAAGGAGATAGATAGGCTGTCCAGATTCTTATTAATTCATATTAAGAATTCAAAGTAGTCAAAAGTAAGCCATTACAGCTGTTAAAGAGGGCCAAGAAAAGCCGCCAAAGCACACAGAACCTCAGATCACATACATACCCCACACCCACCCTTTCCTATTTAAAAGTAAGCTGACTAAACTGAATTATGTGAGGAACCTTTAGAAGAATCCTTGTAACTCAATTTAAAAAAAATTCCACATACTCAAAAACTGCTCATTTAGAAAATTTTCGAAGCAAAAAGCATTAGGAGAAAAAATGTAGATTATATAAAGCCGACGTCGAGTCTAAAGGGGGATTGACTTTAATTGTTTTAAACGTTTAAAGCTAATCAAAAATAATTACAACTTATCGATACAGAATTTCCCAAGTTTCAATACTTGTCGAAAACAACAAAGGTGCCTAAATTCCACTGATCTCCAAATGTTTATATCATAACCATCTATTATCTAGTTCTTTCAAATTAATTATTCTGAAAGACAATTATGTTTCATTTGGTGTAAACGTTGAAGCCATTTAGTACTCTTCATAGCAACCTAAAGTGACAAAACTCTAGAGCATGTTGCGTCGCAGGGCATTGTGTCGAATTACAACTCGCTAAAGAGGGTGTGACTAGGATTCTCAGAATACAAATGGAGACTTTTGGTCCATTTTAGTGACGAGTGTAACATGGTGATTTCCTGAGAACAGTTTAACTGATAAAACTTTTAACTGTGCATTATATATGTGTGTTAAAATGTTTTAATGTTTACAAAAATAATGATCGTCAATGTTTTTTCTTTCGATAATTTGAAAATTTGGATAAAGGCTTATTCCCATAGTTTTAGTTCAAGGAAAATCTTACAGAAAACTGTAAAATATAAATTAAAGACAAAACTTTGCTACACATTGGACGAGTCACCGCGTGAGAAAATAAAATAAATATGTCTGAAATCTCTATAAGTTAAATGCTACATTAAGTAGTGGCTATTTACATATATATTCCGGCTTGTGTGATTGATCAAAGGCCCGCTTATATAAACCTCCGTCAATTAAGACAGACACAGAAAGAATTTTTGCTGTCACAGGGAAAGGAAAATACACCCACAGCTAAGGCGGGAATCGAACCCGCACCCGTTACAGCACGCAGACTGCTGGCGTAATGGTCCAAACCCCTTGACCATCCGGGTCGTTCTACGTTAATAATGGGTATAAAAAAACGTTATATTCTTTTTCATCGAAACATTTCTGAAATTTATGGGAGGATTCTTTCGTTTCCGGTTTAGGGCTTCAAGTCACGCGCGTGTTACGACAGGTCAAAAATCCCTAGTCAAATCAATTTGTGTCTATGGTTTTTGCTGTTATGCACATAAACATGGTGTAAGTTGGAGGAGTTATAGATATCACGATATCATGTGCTCAATTACTTACACTCTTAAAACAAGAGTGAAATCCACTACAGTTGGAGAAGTGCATTTTCGACACTGGAAAGGATTGAATATTAACTCAGACTGAGTTAAAATCACTCGTTGGAAGTGATCCTGTCGGAGGCTTAACACACAAAGAATCCGCTCCTTCCGGGTAAGTGCATTTTCCAGACTGGCGGAGTGAAATTAACTCAGACTGAGTTAAAATCGCTCGTTCGTTTTAAGAGTGTAGGCTCGTTTAGGCTGCTAGGTGTTTAGGCTCGTTTCCTAAGTAATTGTTACTTTAACCTCTTACGATCTAGCTTCCCCATTTGGGGACATTTTTTAAAGCCTCCCCACAAACAATTAACATGGTAATTAGTTCCGAAATCAACCTGGTTCTATAGAAGAAGCTTCAAATATCAGTTTTCAGCTTTTGCTTACACATATCAGTCATTTACTTCTATAAAATAATAAAGTTGAACAAGGGTCAAAATAAGATAGTAGAATTCTTACAAAAATTATTTTAATTTTTTTTTCAAACTTTTCAAAAAAAAAGCTCTTTTAATAGTTAATTTTAAACTCATTTTGCATTGAACAATGTAAATTAAACTGTTAACTGCAAATAAGTGATACTGCCTTTTTTGTTGCACTTATAGCACATTTTTTTTAGAGCTTAAGGTGTGTGTCTCAGTAACTATGAAACATAATTTAAAAAAAAAAATCTTTGCAAAACATACTTTTTAGCATATCTTTGTATGAAAGGTATGTTTAGACTAAGAATATACGTGTAGGACTTTGCTCGGGTCTTAAGAAGAGATCACAGTTAGCGACAGCAAAAATGTGCAATTCTTAGTATTGATTTCGAAAGGCTCTAAATAATTTAAAAATTATGGTACAAAAAAAATTGTACCAAGTTATAAATTGTTCTTTTATTATTTTATTTTCACCTAAGAATCTTATTTTTAAAATTATTTTATAGAAAAAAGACATCTTATGAAACATACAATTACGAATTTTCAAAAATACAAGTATTTTTTTGGTACACTTTTCTCCAAATCTATTAAATATTTCTTAATTTTTTGTGTGTGTTGTAAAACCATTTTAGATCTATTTAAGTCAACTAATTTTTACCTAAAATAATTTTTGAATTTTATTTTAAAACCATTATATTCTACATTCATAAAAATTCTGATTTTCAACGAAGAAAAGTGTAAAATAATAGAATAGTTTTTTTTTTAATTTGTAAGATTAAATTCTTAAATAGATCTAAAATGATTTTATAACCACAAAAAAAATTATTAAGAAATATTTAATAGATTTTGAGAAAAGTGTTAATAGTTTTGAGAAAACGCAAAAAACAAATACAGTCGAACACCTTTAACACGAACTCGAAGGGAACCACCGAAACATTTCTTGTTAACCGAATTTTATGTAAATTGTCAGGATTTTTTTTACATTGGGCCAGTGAATAGTTTTCAAATATAAACACAAAAAAATCATATTTTATAATGTAATACATAAATAATACAAGCATACAATTAGTAATTCAAAGGGGGCGTGATGCATGTGTTTATTTTTATAAATTTAAATTTTTTATAAGAAATAATTAACCAATCGAATCAAAATTGGTCTCATTCGATAGATTGAGCTTCCATCTCTCAGAAAATACTGGTTTCAAAAATTTAATTTTTTGGTAATTTTTAACTATGATCTCCCCTTAAGTAGGTAATGTTCGCTTCTGTTACAGTGCCGAATGACCATAGTGGTCAATGTTAATTCAATGAAGATCCTCCACATCCGACGAAAACGAATGAATGATATCCTAAAACTACAAACGTGAATACAAAACGTGACCAATCATTGACAACTTTAGGAAATATTCTAAAACAGGATACAGTTATCATTAGCATCGATATTTTTATGCAATCATATTTATAATAAAGTCAGCGTGTAATATCATAAAAGTCAATTAAAAGTAGGTCGTTTTTCACCTGAGTGAGTGACCACTTTTTAATAATATAATAATCCAATTAATCAAACATATATCCAATGTATAATATCATATTTATTACAAAAAGTCTATGTATAATATCACCGAGGTCAATTAAAATAGATCGTATATTAGACTTATATATACCTGAGTATTAGACTTAGATACCTGAGTAGGATTCTTAAGGGGTCACAGGAGTCTTAAAAATGTGCAAAGAAGGTACTACAAAACATAGTTTGATCTTTCATGTCATTTTTGAACAACTCAATGTATAAGTATAATTTTTTTATATGTAATTCTACAAGATTTATTTATTATAAAACAAGTTTTAAAATTTATGAAACTTTAGTCAAAACTAAAATAAATGATATTAAACATGAAGCTATTTGAACACATTATGATTTGTGAGGTCAAAATTGAAAAAATGACCAAGAAAATGACTTTATATTGTACAAATATGTACAAACAAAGACTTATACCTAAATTCTCAGCTCAATTTTAATTGGAAATTATTTTTAAAAAAATTTTAAATCAAAATTTTAAAAATTTTATTAATTTTTTTAGAAAAAGTTCTTAAAATAATTTCTAATTAAAATTGAGCTGAGAATTTAGGTATAAGTCTTTGTTTGTACATATTTGTACAATACAAAGTCATTTTCTTGGTCATTTTTTCAATTTTGACCTCACAAATCACAATGTGTTCAAAGAGCTTCATGTTTAATATCATTTATTTTAGTTTTGACTAAAGTTTCATAAATTTTAAAACTTGTTTTATAATAAATAAATCTTGTAGAATTACACATAAAAAAATTTTACTCATACATTGAGTAGTTAAAAAATGACATGAAAGATCAAACTATGCTTTGTAGTACCTTCTTTGCACATTTTTAAGACTCCTATGACCCCTTAATTGAACGTTAATTGTGTTCGTCTACTGCTTCAAATGTCAACCGCTCCCCAGTACCGTTTCAAATGTCAACGTGGTCATTTGACCGCAATTCAAAATAATGAGGTGCACATGGCTGGTGTTTTAGCTATATAAAAGAGTCCAGAAATAACACCACTGAAGTCAATTAAGTGTGGCTCGGTTTACATCTGAATGGGAGACCACGTTTAACGCTAAAGCTGTCATCCTCAAAAACGAAAATAGAATCTCTAGACGGTTGTGATGGGAATCATCTCATATGGCAACCTTGTCATTTGACCGCAATTTAAAATAATGATGTACAATTGGCTGTGCTATAGTTTCTTATCAGTCTAAAAAAATACAGCAAAAATCGTTTGCAATCGAAACCAATTGAGGCTCTGTTGACTTACAGCTTTAGTGCTAACCTCGTCACTTGACCGTGGCTCAATATTACAAGGCGTTACAAGTATGTGATAAGACTCAATAAAGATGCTTTAAATTGACTGCAGAAAAGTTTCAAATCAAATTAAAGTTGCTTTAGTTTAGCAAGTGAACTGAAGAAGGTAGTCGTTTCAAGGGAAGTGGTTGGTACTTTGGGCGGGGTTTCTTTAATAAGTGAGAAAAAATATTTTTTTTTTAAATATTAATTTGATAAATATAATGTGAAAATTATTTATTACGCTGTTTAAATTTCGATGACATTGACTATAAAAATTAATCAATTGAGGTGAATTTATTATTTGTTAGTTAGGTAAGGTTTTTAATTATCGTCGCACTAAAGCTACACGAGAGCTATTGGAGACGGGTGTCATAACTTAGAACTATAGTTAAGTGACGAGACGACACCTGAGTAGGCGCCCAATGCAGCCGTTTTTTAATCAGACATAACAAACACCAGTTTTGTACCTAAACCACCATTCTAGCACACGGAATGGTATGGTATGGTATGGTATGGTACATATATATTCCAGCTTGTGTGCTTGCTCAGAGAACCGCTTATAAGCTTTCGTCAAGTGGGACAGACACAGAAAGAAATTTTACAGTCACAAAGAAATGAATAACACATAGACAAATAACAACATTTATTGACTGTCACAAACATCCATGCCTGACCGGGATTCGAACCCGACCCAGCAGATCCAAAGGCTAGTACACTAACCATTCAGCCACCGAGGCGGCTCTAGCACACGGACCACGAAATTTTTACGCGTACCATATGGACTAACCCACGGGTCGATAGGCGAAAAAGCCTCTCCCCCCCCCTCCCCCTCCTCAGTCAGGATTCCGCTTTAATGGACGAGGACGTGACAGCAGGGGTGTTGTTTTTCCCACGTAGATTGGGCAATGAAGGGGGCTTTCCTCTACAGTTGGCGCCTTTTTTTTTATTATTTTATTTTATCGCTTTGTTTTGAGAAATGGGGGATAAAGTTTTAAGATATGGAACATTTTTTTAGGGAAAAGAATAGGGATATTTTTTGAATTTTTTGAGACCTTTTTCTCTGGCGAAAGAATTGTTCAATAGTTTTGTGTTTGATTGTGTAGGATTGTTGTGGAAGCTTATAAAAGTTTGTATTTTTAAAAGTTTGGATGTTATATAAACTGAATTTCAAAACCAAAGCAACGAAATAATTGCAAAAAATACTTTAGTTGGATGTATGGGTATTGCCGAAGTTTGAATATAAACGTCTAAATATTCCCAGTTTTAATACAATATTATATAAAGTTAAAATTCTGAGAAATGCAAACTTATTTTTTAAAAAATTAACAATCTTAATATAACCTTTAAACCGTCTTTCAAAAGTTTTATATAATCTTCCTTATTTTTCAATTTTGCATTTTATTGAAATATTAGGGAGGATGATGAAAAATATTTTTGAGGATAAAAACTCAAGTTTGGGTTATTTTATAATTTTCTTAAGATAACAGAACTATAAAAGGCTACATTAATGTCATTTTATTTATTTTTGGAAATAATTTATTTTCAAATTCATTTATTTCTTCCGAAATTCCTTTTATTTCTTTTACAAATGATTTATTGTTTAAGCAACTAATACTATATTTCATTTCAAGACAGAAATGGTTTGTATCATTTAGAATTGTTATTTTGTATTCATTCGAATATATCTCTTAGAATGGTTTTTGTCCGTACTTACAATTTTATAAATGTAAATATATAACAGGAAACGTTGCAAACTTCTTAAACAACTAAATTTATCTTGTTTAGAAATTAAAAACTACTTTAAAACTGTGTAAGTTTTCTTCAAGACTGTGTAAGTATAAGTTATAATTAAAAATACTATTCGACATTAACTAAAATAAAAACACAGCTCCACTTTAATTTTTTTTATTTCAATTTTAAAAAAAAACTAAACAAGGTCATTAAAAAAAAAGGCATCTTTTCAATGTAATGTACAAATAGATATAAGTTGTTAAAGAAGGATTTATATCTTAAAATTAATACCTTTAAAGCAATAGTGTAGTACGGTTAAACCAAATTGCGATGAAATAGTTATTAAATTTATTATTAAAGCAAAATTTCTTTGTAAAATGTTCTTAGAAAGTTTTAAAGAATTAGATTTATTTTTAAAAAATCCACATTCTCATCAGTAAAAAAAATCATAACTATTAATTAATCCAAAGATTTTAAAACTATATCTTATAAAACTATAATAAAATGTACTGATATAAAGAATTATCTCTTTTGAAGCTTTTTATCATGTAAATCTCTCAATTTTCATTCAAAAGAAGCTCTTTATCTTGTCTAACTTAAGTTAACGAAGTTTTAAAAACTTCGACGTGATACTATAAAAACATCGTAGTTACTTAATCCTATTTTCTTTATTAAAATTTTTTCATTAAATGTTTTGAAATATCCTATCAATTTGAGATTTTTGAAAATATAAAGTCTTCAATTTTCTAATTAAAAATCTGGTTTTACAAGAAATTAATCCTCCTTTATTATAATTTGATTTTTTTGTTGAAAATTTGTTGCTACCTTGTATGTATTTAAGAGTTTATAAATCATCTAAAATTAGCGTCATACTTCCTATTACTTGCAATAAATATTTAAATAATAGCTTAATACCTTTACAAAAATATATTGAATATGTTTTAAAATATCTATCAAAAGAAATAGTTTCGTCCAGAAATATGATACTTGTGTTGTGAAATTTCAAAAACTAATAGTTTCTGTTTGGTTCCATAATAATTTTATAAAAGAGTGACAATGAAAATATAAGTAGTATCCAAGTTTAGATAAATTAAATATTAATTTTTTAGCACGATATACTAAAGTTAAAAATTTATTATCAAGCCTTTTACAACTTCAGAAATCTTAACATTAATAAAAAGAACTGGAATTTAGCATGTAATAAACAGAAACCTGATTTATATGCAATATCTTTCAAAATTCTTCTTTCATTCCTTTTTAAATGCAAGGTACATATACAGTATTCTAAACTGTTCTGTTATGCATATGACGCTAAAAAAAACTCATCTTTCTGCACATTTCAACATTTCAGTTGCGTTTTTTCCCTGATAATTAAGTTCACCACTAAGTTGTAAACTCTCCATATTTTATTACCATCATTATTTTTTCGTAAGTAATCACAAGAACATAGAACTTACCGAAAAGTAAAAAAATGTTGAAGATAGGCAACATCTCCGTTAGGGAAACTATAATGTAGACAGAGGGCTTAATTTCACGTTAGATTAATTACTTAATTTCACGTTAGGTGTTAGCCTTTGGAGCTTCTGGATCCAGAATCGAACCCCGTTCAGGCATGGATGTTTGTGCTTATCGAGTATGTGAGGAGAACGTGCTCGTTAAATCTGTTGGGTCCGAGAGTCCTGTGGGAGGTCATTGCCCACAGGACTTTCAGACTTAATTCGGTTACTTAAGAAGAACCCTTTCAGGGACATGTCTAAATTGTGGAGGTGGCACGCAATAGATGGCAGCATCTGTCGCGTATGTGTGTGTTGTGTCTGTCTTACTTGACGAAGGTTTAGAAGCATGTCTCTGACCAAGCACACAAGCCTGAAAATATATGTCAACCAACCAACCAATATCTTCAAACAAACTTTAAAAAAAATATTTTTACATTATTTTGTTAAACATTATTTCCCTTTGGCGACTTTGGTAGCACAAAAAAACGAAGGAATATCAAATTTTATTAATATTTTGATTTTAAGAAACTTGGTGATATAGATGAAATAATGGGAAAATGGGGAGTGCCGATAGGGTTTGTCAAGTCAAAATCGTAATTATAATGATCCATTTAAGTTTCCCTACTTTCTTAAAACAAACGAGCGATTTTAACTCAGTCGAGTTAATTTTCACTAATTTCGGTGTCGAAAATGCACTTCCCCTGCAGGGGTTGATTTCTTTCTTTTGTTTTGTTAAAAATCCAACAAACGAGGGATTTTAAGGCGATTAGGAGCGATTTAGGAGTTAATTTTCACTCCTTTCGGTGTCGAAAATACACTTCTCTTATATTAGTGGATTTCACTCGTTTGTTTTAAGAGTGTAAGGAGAAAGAGTGCACACTGAACCTAACTTTTCAATAGTCTTATATCGCAAGATACCCACAATTAGTCAAACTTTCCATTAATTATTTATCATTAAATATAAAAAGCTGCCTCCATGTCGCCACTATTAGCCAATTAGTCAAAAGTCCGAAGCAAGATTTCCATATGCACCTCTTCTATTAAGAATTTTTCAAAAATGAGAACCTCTGAAGGAAATTCTCCATTGGACATGACCCCTTCCTACACTTAGCGATTCCCTTACCAACGTTATCCAACCACAAGTACCACGAATCGTGGTAAGCGGAGGACTTTGGAAGATAGGTTAAGCACACACAAGATAAATCATCATGTGGATTGAAGCAGTCATGAATCATTGTTACTCCTCCCCATATCTTCCTCTTTGAAGAAAGGTTAGATACATACTTAAAAGGAGAGGGAGGCAGCGTTAAAACCACATAAATCGTTGAGTACCGTGTGTCATTGTGTCTTTGTATTTTCTATGAAGGAGCTTCTTTTGGAAAGGAATGAGTTGTCATGGTATTTTGTGGTAAGTGTCCATATGTAAAGTGGTTTCTTTCAAATTATTCAATTGTTCATGGATATTTTGCATTGTACTTTGATTCAATAATTGGGTCATTGTTAACCCTCTAATGCATACTGTTGTCATATGGCAACAAGTAACATAATCCACTTTATTCTAATGAAGTAGAGCTCCCTCTCGACAAATCTGTGTTTTTTCATCTATTGCATTCCATTTTGAAGTTTTAGTTACTAATAACCCTCATAGATGACAGTAATAAAAGTGTATTCAAAATTAAAGAGTGAAGTTCTGCTGTGAAATTACGTGTTTGTGGCAGTATTCAAAATATAATAATATTAGTACTAAATACAAATAAATTCCTTTGAAAAAATAATTGTAGCTCAAGAGGGTTATTTTAAAATATATTCAGTAGTTTTCTAGTCATTCTTATCAAAATTGGAATTTTGTGGCTGTTTCTTGCCATATGGCAACAATTTTAAAAATTGAAATTATTTAAATTCCAATGCAGTTAATTTTTTTCAGTATTTTTCTCTTAATGAATGAGTATTAAAGATAAAAATATATTGCTTGGGGTGTATAAGTATTTTTGGGTTGCATTTTTCTATAAAACTGGTGGAAGCCAAGTTGGCTACAGCTTTATGTAATAAAGTTACGAAATTAGTAGTTAACTCATATGAAGAGTACACGGGAAGAACCACTTGATCGTTTAGTAGTCTTACCTAATGTGTCTGCTTGGCCGACATTTTCTACAGGAAACCGGTTTTCCTTTCGGTTCTTCATTTGCGGTACAAACATGTTACTCGTATCCACTGATCTCTGGCGTGAATCAGGGTTGCCGCGAAAGAAAAACAGAGCGAGTAACCGGTTTCTTTATACCAGTTTAGGCGATTTCTCACTATCATTTCCAAAGAGGCCTATTGAGGAAAGCCTTCTACGAAATCAAGTGGTTTTTCCCTTGTAGGGGAAGGTGGGTTCCCTTGGACCTATTTTGACTTTTCAATTTTAAATTTCTTTATTACTTGCAAAAAGTGAATAAAAATATTTTTACTGAATACTTTATGTTGTTATATACAACATATATTTATTTTAACATGTTATTTAAATTATTTCAACTATTAAAAAAATAAAGAAAGAAAATTATAATTAGGGCCAAGGTACACCACCGGCGGTGTACCTTGGTCCAACTGGTAGTGTACCTTGGACCAATTATTAACAGGTAGAGAGACTCGATTTACAGTCCGAAAACCAATATTTATTAGCCACATAAAATTCAAAAATACATTTTACAACCTATTCTTATTTCTAGCCAAGATTGTAGTAATTGGTTATGTTAGGTCAATTGGCTTAGTAAGGGGCTTTATTGCCTTAGTTTTTTTAGTGCTCTTTTGGCTTTTTCAGCTGCAATGCGATCTTTCTCATGTGCATCCATTAAAATGCAGCACACAATTTAAACTGTCATTTCATGCCATAGAAAAGCATTTGGCTATCTTTCTGTCATAAATTTGAAAAAACAACTCAAATATTTTCTCCTGTGTTTATACAACTAGGCCTAAACGTAAAAAGGATGTTCTGCTTAGATATTTATTATAAAAAACATCTTTTTAGATGCGCATGCAATAATTATTTTCCATATTATGTCAATATGGTTAAAATTTTATAGGCCAACCATGGATCTAAATAATTAACCACAGAAAAATTATCTGTCACACCATATAAAATTATTTTACAAATTTCCATTCTACATAATTTTACAAATTAGGGTTGCATATTAATAGCTTAAAACACCAAATTTCTCAAAGGAAAAAATTTACTTGACTTTTAAAAAGGGTTTTCAACAATCTGAAGTTCATAAGACCTATAGTAGTGTACCTTGGACCAGTCCAAGGTACACTACCTGTATTAGATTCGAGGTACACCACTTGGATATTAAAAACAAAATAGTTAATCACCATGTTAAGGTTAGACTTAACTTAATTTCAAACACACAGTTTTATAACTAAAACTTTGCTTTATATTGCATAACCATCTTTTCTGAATAAACAATACATGTTTGAGTATAAAAATACACTAAAGAATCTGACAAAAATTTACTTTTGAACTGTGAATTTAGTTTTTCGAAACCTCTATAATAAATTGACCTTTTAAACAAACAGATAGAACTTCACTGAGACCCCTGGTAGCAAATACTTTAACTGCATATGGTGTTGTTTCAATATCTAAGCAAATCGAGCTAGAATCAGCATAGGTTCGAGGTACACATATGTCCAAGGTACACCACTTACCCCTACTCTTCATATTTCGGTGAAAGGTTACTCCTTAAATTTGTGCAACGTTACTCCGTACAATTGGAGGCAGCACTTCCCACCACCACTGTTTCTGACTAATCTTCTCATACGTGAAATGTCATAAATTTAATGTAAAGTTACTCCATGAAACTGGGGTAACGTTGCACAAAATTTTTACGGTGTATCTATCTCTATTTTTAAAATTAAAGTAGGAAACATATAGAAATTTTATTCTTGTTCTTAACTTATACACGGTGATTGGCAAAATTTAAAAAAAAAAAGATTTGTGCTTATGTGTATGCAAACAGACAAAAAAAGAATATCGTTGTGCTAAACTGTTAGTGTAAAACAAATTAAATGACGCAGAAAACGAATTTTAGATTCTTAAGGTTGGCGAATACCCAAAATTCTAAAAATTTTACTATTGCTTTAATCTTTTCCAAATTTGGCATAGGGGAGACCGGGGTTATTTGGCACAGTTTTCACTTCAAAATTTTTCTAATTTTTTTGGTTTGAAGATATTTGAAATGTAAACAGTTGGTAATGTAGGTAAACATTTTGGCTACAAATCACACATACAATTGAATAAATATATTGTTGCCACTTTGTGTGAAAAATGTTTTTCCTTGTCCAGTCAAACTATGCCAACCTACCCCGGTATCGGGGTTAGTTGGCATAGTTAGTGGGGTAAGTTGGCATAAGTGAGGCAAGCGTTATTACTCGTCTTTATGTAAGGTGTAATTATAATGAATGTTAATCAGCTTAAAATTAAACATTCCATATGTCCTGGGCGGTAAATGAATGTTGGTTCATTACTGATTATAGGAGGTTGAAAAATCTTTGAACATTATGTGGGTTGAAACTGGACGTTCGAGCCAAACTCGTTGCCGCGGGGGTGCGTATTGAAAGTTGTGGGTGACGTTTTAGGAAAAAAGAAAACCAGTCAACACCTGCTGATTCTTTTGAGTCCCAACTACTAGGATGTGCAGTGCCATTAGCAACTGCATATTGATATGCCAACTTTCTTGCCTCTTTTGGGCTCAGGCCGAAGTATATGTCACTTGCCTTCTCAAGGTATTCACTCAAAGCAAATTCTTGTTCAGGAGTGAACACCTGCCGCCCTATCCCATATCCTCCGATACCCTCTGGTACCCTTTAGGCTGAGAGAATTCATTTGTAATTTTGCGATCTTACAATACCATGCGAGACTTCTAACAGAGATCCTAAATTCATCCGCAACTTTTCTCAAACTTTTTTTTTTTAAGTAAGTGTGCCTCAACAGCTCGCTTTAGATGATCTGCTGTCATAGTAGCCCTCTCAGTTTTTCGTTTATAGGTACTCATAATCTGAACAAAAAATATTTACATTATCATAGATAGGTCAGGCAGAAAAAGTGAACTTACAGTTCCCGTTTATTACATAATAATAACTAGATAACCGTTTGCTTGAAATCGTGCTGAAATTTGTATAGTCTTGAATTATGTCATTTTTTAAAACTCTGAGGATGGCAAATCTACGTAAAAGTATCTAAAGTAAAAGTTAATATCTGTCCAGAATATGTATAGATAAAAATAATAATAATTTATTATTATGAAGTAGCCTATACCTAACTAAAATTAGGTCGCTATGAATGTTGGCATACTTATGTCAACTTACCCGTTGTTGCGGGGTTAGTTGGCATACCCAGCCAGCTTATGTCAACTAGCCCCCGAGTCCCTATGCCAACTAACCCCAACAGAGCAAGTAAAATAAACATGGCGACCAAAACTTTTGTTTATCAACTACAGCAGAAATGGACTTATAACCTCGTAGCTAAATGCCCAAAGATACTAAAAACTTGTGAATGTTATTCCTGAATGACTATACTACTGTACAAAACGATAAATACTGAATAATCAAAATTTTACTTTCTTATATGAAAATCACGTTTTCCATCCTTCCTCTAAAGGCAATGGCTGGATCCAACTGGCGTTCTCATGCAAGTTGGACGTTTAAATGACGATCATGTGACAGGCTCAGTAGCACTCTTAATAAACAGTGAATTTTTTTAAAGGCACAATGCCAACTAACCCCTTATGCCAACTAACCCCGGTCTCCCCTACTGATTTCAAACATAATGAATAATACTATTTAGGCATTTTTTAAAATTTAAATATAATTTATTTATTTTAAACGGTGCTTTTGTAATAAAAAAGGAGGTTTACGCTAACAAGTCTACCACATTGAATTTTCAGCCTATAAACATTAATTATGTGTTAAATTCTCTGTTTTGAACTGATTTGTGCAATGACCCTCTAGAGTTGCATACAAATTACAAGAAAAGAAGTTATTAAGAACAATGTTATAAATTAACCACACAAAAATGATTTTTTTCGATTAACTTACACTTGGACATTTAAAAAAAAAACTTAGATATTTACACCGGATGTTAGAGGTTCAGGGCACAGATATATATTGAAATAGCATCTGTAAAAAATTTCAGGTAAATTAATGTAAAACTTTTTATACTAGAAGTGCTGGCGCGACCCCCTTTTTTTTTAGGTGAAAAACACCGTTTAAAATAAATCAATTATATTTAAATAAAAAAAAATGCCTAAAAAGCATTGCTAATTATATTTGAAATCATTATGCCAAATTTGGAAAATCTTGAAGTAATAGTAAAAATTTTAGAATTTTGGGTATTCGCCTACCTTAAAGTTAGCTTTTTTATTCGCTAAGGAAGGTGCTAATTCTTTATATAGCAGACTTAAATGCTTTACATTTGAATGCAATTTTATCAGAAATTTCAAGAAAATGCGACGAATTGATATTCCTCATCTAGGCTCATAATTGGTATTCGAAAAGCTAGACCTTTTCAAGTTATACTTGGTGAGGAATTGCAGTTTCTAATGAACCTAAAACAAAACTTTAATTACAGATGACTAAGTGACGAATATATTCTTTATGTTTTTATTTTCTCACTGCTTAAATTTATTTTTCCATTCATAACATTAATGCGTTTATTCTTTGATGAAATCATTAAAACATGTTTATTTTTCATTAAAAATCAAAACTTTTCTATTCAATGATTTTCGCCATTTCTTTTAGCCGATCCTTATGCTACGAAGAACAAAAAAAAATCCCAAATATCTTAAAAGAATTATTTTTTTCAAAATTTATCCTTATAAAGTGAAGTGAAGAACCCAAATTAACATGTTGCACAACTCCACTCCACTTTAACAGTTGGGATTTAATCCTTCCGATAAAATGGAACCCTCAAAAAATTACTTTTCAAAAGATTTTTTTTTATCTTCTGCCGGAACTAAAGCGGATTATCTGGACCAGTTAATGTTCGAAAATCATTTTCATGCAAAGAACAAAAGGGCAGGTAATTATTTTATTAGAAGACTTTGCCCAGGGGGATTTTTTTGTAATTTATTTTACGTTTCAATTTTAAAAGCGGATGGAAATTTTTGTTCCATTTTTTTTAATATTTATTTTTTATGGTGTTCCATTCCTTTCCATTAATTTCTTTACTTTCAATTGTGTTTCGCTTAAAAGACGGGACGGGGCTTTCGAAATTTTGCTTGTTTTAATTACTGAGCTGTTTGCTCAAAGAATTAAGTAATTTATGACATTTTTGAATACTATATCAAACTGTTGAAAATGAAATCAGTGTTTAAAGTTTAATGGAGGAAGCTTCTTTGAACATAATCTCTATTTTAATTTCAAGAACAATGGTTTTAAATATTTCAGTTTAGAATTCGATTTCAATTTGAAACTTCGAAATAAATTGAGTTGTTGAAGATTTTCAATTATTATCTATAAAGAGAAAATTGCTGAAAAGGCCATGAATGATATATTTTTTATTGATTTTAAAATTCGTATTTCTATCAAAACATTTAATTGTAATTTTTAAAAAGGTATTTAAGTAACTCCATCATTGTTAGATTACAAAAATAGAAATAAAAACTTATGATTTAATTTATATTTTAAGCAATGGAAACAAATTAATTTCAGAAGTTACTTGAGAAGATTTAACGGTTCTTAAATATATAGATAGAATGCTACTTTACATAATTTAAAGAAATTAAGGGAATTTCAGAAATTGATTTACGCAACTTCTTTAAGTATTACATAATACTTTAGATTAGAGCTGATTTTAGTATTTCAGGAATGAATATTTTAATGTAGTGGAAATAAGTTCTACACTTTTTTCATTTTAAACGATATAACTTTCGAAATATTTTCAAAGCAGCCGAGAAACAATTGGTGAAGCTTTTTTTCTTTGATGTATCGGTTATTTAACTTGAAAATATACAATTACAATGTTTTACAACTGAAAATATACACAAATATCTAAATCACGTGAGCCACTTTTTTAAAAAAATTAGTTTTGAAAGATTTTTACTTTTTAGCATTATTTAAACTTCAGCTGCTTATTGATAGTTTTTAATTTTAAAGTTTAAATTAAACGAATAATCGATCATGTACAACTTTTAATTTTTGCCACAAAATAACTTCAACAACGTTCAGTTTCATAATCAACTTTATGACTCTGCAATTCTTACCTTATTACACGGCTCCCATTCATCTCAAACTGCCTTAAATACACACCCTCACCATCATATCCATTAACACCTCATAAAAACAACAAAAGAAAAATCCCTCCAATTTACCTGAGGGCCTCGACTCACCCAAATTCAATATTTAATCACTTCCTTCGAAAGAAGGAGGTGTGCAACTCAACCCATCTCAGCGGGGAATATGGATGATGGGTATTGAAATCATTTGTGCCAATCAGTGGAGTCTGTTGGTTCTGGTTCGATATCGGATAGAAGAAGTGTCTGGAGTTCGTTTTGGAACTGTTTTTGTGATAATAAGGTCGTGGAATTAATAGTTTTGGTGTAGGTATAAGTCAGATGATATGCAGGTTTTGATGGATGGGAAAAGTGTGTACATTAAATAAGGTAGAACTCCAACTTTTTTAATTAATTATGAAAAACCACCAGTTAGGTTAAAAAAAATTTGATTATTTTATTAGGATGATAGGCGATAATGGAACTGCAATTTGAGACGTTGGTTAATCATTCCAATAATTTTCAAGCTATGAAATGGAGTGAAGCAATTAAGATTATCAGATAAAGGGAGTCATTATAAGTTAAGTTAGGATAGTCGAAATTCAAATATAAAAGTCACTTTTAAGTCTTGCTATACGATAACTAGGGACATGAACACTCTGTGATAGCATTTAAGATCATTTGAAATAACTTAAAATAAAACCTGCATTTCAAAAGTCATCCATTAGTAAGTTATATCCCCATAGTAACTACCCCACTTCAACATATACCTAGCAACAACAACACTTCCATTAAGCGTTGGAGGCTAATGTAGACAAAACAAGCCGCAATTCCACGTACAAGTCATTACGAGCTTCTTACCCAACGGTCGCCAACAAGGCGTCCTGATTGCGACTACTTTCGCCAAAGAAAGAAGCGTACAATTACGGCCATTCAACGAATTCTATGCTTGGTCTCAAGGGAACTTTGGCGATTTATAAAAAGACTGGACTCCACGTGCAAGGAGGATTTCATTGAAGAAACTGGGAAGATGGTAAATATTCCAATGAATGGCAAATTGGGAAATTTTCTACGAAATGTCTTTAATCTTAAAGAGAAGGATTGAAGTTTAATAGTAAGTCATTATATCGTTGGTCTGACAGATTTAGAGCCATTTGTATAGATTTAGATGAAATTAACTCAATTCATTTGTATTTAGGCTTTAAATGTATGCTTCTGGAATAGTGGTGTAAACGTTGTGCAATTTAACTTTGTTTTGGAATATAAATATAAGTTATCTTAAAAGACTGCTCTTACAAGAGAGAGTTAATGATTTTAACAAGAAAGCTGTTCTGAACATCCAGGAAATTCCACTCGATCTCTCCTTATCTCTGCATCAAATGCATTTCAGAAATATATCTCTATAAAAATTTATTATAAAGAATTGACTATAAAAAAGCAAAACAAAAAAAAGAGATCTAATAAGCAACTAACTGCATCTTTTTATTTATAACAAAACCACAAACACCGCACAAACTTACATAGACTGACGTTGTTTACTCTCAATTCTCAATATTTTCTACGTCTTAAACAATAGTGACAAAAAATAACGATTAAAATTCTGCAAAACTTATCGATGAAAATGTTATTTTCTCGTCATCTAAGTTCTCATTTTCTCTAAAATAGCCAAAAAAATAACAAAATATATCTTTTAGCATATAATTGAGATCTTTTATTTAAAGTATTATTTTAGATTAATGAGTCATTTAGCTAGACTGGGGATTATGCAAAAAAAAAAAATATTACGGTAAAGCAACTCCTTACGGTAAGAACATCTGAAAACTCTCCTTATTCATAGTTAGAATGGAATTTCACGCCACATATGTAGTCAGCTGGCCAAAGTCACCAAATAAAGTGTCAAAACAGATAAATGCGGCTTTTGGATCAAAATGAGTATTACGAAAATAGCTCTATATCGTTGCCCCGTGCAGAATATGCTATTAGCTTGCTAGTATACATATATTTTGTTTACAGAAACCACAAGTAAAGCACAGCAGACAGCAAGAGAACAAACTTGATACGTTGAACTCCTTTTTTAGGTTGGCAAGGAGTGTAAGTAAACATATTTTAATACAAATAAAAGCTATTGCCCCAACAATTTGTATGAAACAGATTGAGTTACACAAAAAAATTTTAAAAAAAACTAGCCAATGTTTATGTATAGAAATAAAGATGTTAATGGTGTTCACAAAATAGTCGTTAATGAGTAAATTATATATACGTTTTATTCTTGACATTTACAGCATCAACTTTAAACTCAACCATCCAACTACACTGCTCAAAACAATTAGGGGAGCGCATGGCTTAGTTTAAACCCTTTCACTCCGAACGATTCCATTGCAAATTATCAGCTTGCGATTTTTTTAAAAAAACTGACTAAGTTTAATTCGCCACTTATGTATCGTGAGATGGAAGAATCATGTCTTTGAAGAATTTAATAATTTTTGTCTTATTATTAAATTGAAATATGAAAAATATGGCAAAATAAAATCCACTCTAAAACAGTTTTAGAAAAATAAATTGACCCTAAATTTTTCAGTCTTGCATTTTTTTAATGTTTAAAAATATATTTCAACTTTTTTTAACAAATAAAGTTTTGAAAACAATTTTTTAGAATTTATTAAAAAAGTTATGATTCCAATTTTTTTCCTTAAATTAAAAGACTAAAAAGTTAAAAAGACTAAGTTTTTTCTCCTGTTTTTTACTATTTCATTGCGGATACATAATGATCCTATTTCACCAATTTTAAATTTTTAGAACGAAAATTAAAAAGTTGGGAGTAAAGTAAAAGTTGGAAGTAAAACGTGCTCCCTTAATTGTTTTGAGCAGTGTATTAAAGTAGACTTTTCTTTTTTAAAAAGAACTATGAACCACACCCCCAATTCAAACCCTTCCCACTTTAACACCAGCCTCAAGAAAAAACGTCACACTCTTCTTCCTGACAATGAACAGGCCGGGTCACCCGGAACAAAAAAAAGAAAGACAACAAAAAATGAAGAAGAAAAGATCGAGAGGAAAGAGCACAGAGTTCAGAAGTAGATGGAGATGTTTGGCGACGAATTAAGGTGAAGCCGCTAGAAAAGTCGCCAAGTAACCCTAATGAGACAAACGCAACGTTAGTTCATCGTTGATGTTTTTTTTCTTCAACAGGGCTGCTTTAATTGGCGGCTAAGCTTTTGCAGACTCGGCATATTCCCCAGAACTGAGAGCCATTTCTTGAGGCACCATCTAGGTGACTCTTACTACCAATTTTGATGCTCAGATTACAACAGGGCCGTGTGGTGCTATGATGCAGGGATGCGGCTGCATCAGGCGGCAATTCAGTAGAAGTGGCATTTCGGGTTTGACAAAAATGCCCCTTTTTTTAAACAATAAGTAAATTTTAATTTATACTATGGTTTCTGTTAGTTTCTTATCTGATGTAAAATTGATTATAGGATATAATTTTAATTTGTTGAATGAAAGATTTACATTTTTTTCCTTGGGATGGCTTTATTATTTAGCATTATGATCAAAATTTGGAAGTTGCTGGACTTAATTTTTTTGTGACATTTAAGGACTTGCATAACAAAAAAAAAATTACCACACGGCTCTGGAATACAAGAAATCTAAGCTCTCTGTGGATGCTAATGTATGCCTAGATTTAATTTTTACCGAGAGAACCCAAGGCTCACTTAATGCTAGTTCTATGTAAAATGCATAATTTTATTCTTTAAACAACTTTGATTAAACATAAAAAAAACTTTTTGCGCAGTTGTAGGTTGTAGAACGAGATCTAGATTTACACAAGATGGTAGTAAACTCCTTCATAGATAAGAAAAATGCATTGCAATTGTAGTTTCCATTCAAAAATCAGAAATCACTCGGTTGATGTAGTAAGACTATACAAACTCCATTGTCAAATAGCACCAAATACTTCGCCGTGATCATTTGCTCGGACTTACTTCAGAGTGATCAATGACTTCACTAGGCAGACCTATTTTTATATTGCTTTTTTTCCCAACAGCATCTGTACCATATTCTTAACTCTACGAGAAAGAGGTCCCACAGCCCCAAATGCAGCGGGGAAAAAAAACCCATCGTAACCGAATCAATACTTAGGAGGAGGAAAGAACCCCTAAAAGGAGGAAGCAACCGGTGACATGTTGCTTCTTCCAACAAGTGAGAACCTGTTGAGTGAGACTCGCCTCTTCCTTGCTGGGAGATAGGAGAGGGAGATGCATGTTTCGGGTCTTGTTGGAGAGCAGTTTTTGTTTTGGTTGGTTGGTATACATATATTTTCAGGCTTGTGTGCTTGCTCAAAAAACCAATTATAAACCTTCGTCAAGTAAGACTGTCATAACATACTCACATGCACACACATACGTGACAGATGCTGCCATCTATCGCGCGCCGCCTCTACAATTTAGACATGTCCCTGAAGTCGAGTGAAATAGTCTCCAGGAACCTGTACCCGTGGGAAACTGCGCAATGACCGCAAACAGGACTTCCGGACCCAACAGATTTAACGAGCACGCACTCGGTGGGTTTTTAGCGACAGACTTAACGAGTACGTCTGTCCCAGTGTACTCGGGCCCATTCGTCACGAGTTGAATTTTATCTACTCTTTCCAGTGTACAGATATCCTATTTATAGGATGACTGGCAGTAGGTGGGATTTGAACCCTCGCACTCCTGGGAAGGCTGAATTCCTAGACTGATGCCTTGACCACTCGGCCCCTGACGGGCCATCAATCGATGTAGGTAGGCAAGTTATTATTTTCCGTAGCTGCCTATTTCTAAAGTACACTGAAGATCTGAAACACACACGATTACTTCTCGTAATGTAAAACCCTGGTCAAGTGACGAGGTCGACAACTGTGCGAAACGTCAAGGGACAGTGTATTCTAAGGCCACGCCGCACGGTGTGGCAGAATAACGATTTAGCTGATATTAATTCACTGAAGTGATTTATAAAAAATTTTGTTGGTTGTATTTAATGTAAAGTAGTTAATTATGAATAAATAAGTACACTTTAAAGACATTTATAGATTTTTTTTACTTTAAATAAGAATTCTTACTTTTTTTAAACCAGATTTCTATGAGACGCGGTGTAGTAAAATACGAAGGAGTTTTCAATAATTCGTTTGAATCGGCCGTGCCACTTGTACACTTTTTGAGATGTTCGAATGAAAAAAAAAAACAGAATTTTTCGTATTATACGAAGATTCTCAATCATTAAATTATATAATTCCATTGGTTTTTTTTTAAGTTCTTTTGAACGTAATTCTTAAATAAAAGATGCAATACGTCAATCTTCAGACTCACCTAAGAAGCAAAAAGTTAATAATCCATTTGATGTTTCTTTTTTTTTTTAATCTGATTAATTTCAATCTTATCATACAGTTATATTTATGGATCATTGCGAGATGAGCATTTGAAAGGATCCATAAATGCAGGGTGAGGCAAACAAAAGTGGCCCCGAAGTGGAGATAAGAATACGACAGAAATGTTGCCAAGTCAAAAACAAGTACAAAAACAGGTTTGCTAACTGAAGCTATTGATCGCTACAATATTAAACCCAAACAATTGCTTGGTGACTTATTTGCCGGCAACTACGCTATGGTTTGAGAAGCTTAATTGAAATGAAATATAAACAAGGTTTGTAGAGCTGAACAAGAAAAGTTCCCACTAGTAATTATTTTGGTCGTTATTTATCCTAGATAATCGGACCTTTTTGTTTTTGTTAATAAAAAACATTCTAAATTGATTGCAAAAAACAAAAATTTGCATTATGGGACGTCTTCATACATAAGAACCAAGAACTGAACTCGCCACTAGTCTATGAGTAGCTCTAATGTGAAGCTTATCCGATCCAACCAATGCAAAAACAGGTTTCACGCGGTTTCAAGAGCTTTTCTCGCCAAGCATTTCAACGTATTCGTATCTGTCCACTTTTGTTTGCCTCGCCCTGCATTACTGAATAGCAAGACAGAACAGTAACATTTTTTTAGAAAAACATCGTAATGGATTTTCAATGAACTTGAGCTCCATCAAATTGAAAGTATATACATTAATTCAATGAGCGAAATTTTTCAAAACTATCATTATAAAATATTGAACATTTCAATTTTGCTAGTATACTTCAAATATTCAAAATTTTGGAAAGCAATCTTTTGACTGATTTTCAAAAATATTGGAAGGAAGAAGTAGTGAAACACGAATTAGCCACTGATATTTCAAACAGTCTAGTGAAGAATACTCTCTAAAAAATGAATGCTCAAAAACGACGAAATTTTCATTAATTTTGACGATTCCGTTACTTGCAAATGCTCCGAGTTTTCGTTTCCTCAAAGTGAGGAAATTTGAATCGTCATTTTTTTGACGATTTGAATGTCGTCGAATCTAAAGAAATATTTCGTCATTTTTGAGCATGTGGGTACAGCAATGAGATTCAGTTTCCTCAAAATCAAGATACAGAATCGTCAAATCACGATCGTAAAAGTGAGGATTCGCGTTTACTCAAAAGTCAAGTAATAGTTTGACGAAGCAATCCTCAAAATTAACGAAATGAGGCTTGAGGATTCATGAATCGTCAAAAATGAAAGTGCTATTTCTAAGAGTGTAGAAAAGTTATGCTTTTACAAGTAACAGAACCCCTGAAACACTTAGTTGTTTTCTTATCACACCTGAAAAAATACTGTCCCTGCCAAATAGTGCATTGTGGCCAAGGACGTAATTGGTTCACGGATACACTGAGGTATCTCCCTTTTTTCCCGCTATTTTCCCCTGTATTCCTTTCCTTTTTCTAGGTAATCTTATAGAAGATTTTTGAGATTAGATTTAAGACCGCCTTCTACGTGATCTTTTAGCTACTTCGGTAGATAGGGAAGAGTGTTAGATGCATTGGTTGGGCTGGATGAAAAGTATGGGTTGTCGCAGGGAAGAGTTTTTAAAAAGTTTATTTTGAAAACGAAATACTGAATTTTTTTTGAAAAATATTGATAGAAATATAAAAGATTCTGTAATTTAGCATATGAATCGTTTCCATTCCAAAAATATATACTATACTCCGTGCCACCCAAACTTGTATAAAAACAAAGAGTAAAAAGACAGAGGGAAAAGCGTGATTGGTCAGTTAGTTGGAAACTCTTGTTTGGTAATATTTACATACAAAATGATCTAAATACAATTTGACTAAAATACACTCTTCATTCTAAAAAAAAAAAATCTCAAATTATATTGAAATCTGCTAGATCTTAGACGAAATAAAGGTTTTAAACATGTTTTCCGGATGGATTCGCAAATAATTTATGGAACTCTTAACATGAGCGGAAGGATCTTTTCCATAGTTCCATAGCACATTTCTGTTTACCTAACTAAGGTGGCAAGTCGGGATCTCCATTCGTCATCTTTTATTTCCTTTTTGTATATCTAGCGTTTAAAGTATTATATGGCAGCATGAATCTTCAATTTATTAAACATATAAACTAGTTTTTAAACTTAGAAGTTCGTTGTTATAAAAGATTTATATATAAAGTTCTGAATTTTCGGTAAAACTCTGAAAGTTACATATGTAACATGTTTTAAACGGCCTGTTTGACTTTCGTTTTATATTTTAATTCGTTGATAACACTTATAATGGAATAATTCATGTGTCATAACATTAATTTATTCCACATACGTGTTAACAATTAACAAATGACATGTTATTAAAAATAAAAATTCTTATTTAGAAAGTAACTCGAAAATTTTATACAAAATATTTGTACATTAGTAGCTTTCAGATATGTTTTCCTCGTTACATGAGTTTAAATTGGTTAAACATCAAAGTTTACTTTGCAACAAAAATGATTTCAATTAAAGTTATGTAATTAGTTTTTTCAATAATTCAGTCTATATCTTTGCAAATATATAACTACTTACATAAAAAAAGATATTTCTATTCATAATCATTTTTTATTCTATTAAATATTTAATCAAACATAACGTTTGATATCTCTATCCATATGTTTTTCATTTATTATTTGGTACACTTCAAATAAGATATAAATATATAAAAATAAACTCTTAATCAATGAAATTTTCTAAAATTTATATCTTTTTATTGTGTTTCTATTTTAATATTTAATAAAAATATTTATTTTAGTTTTATATATAGCAAATTCCAAAATTACACAACAAATACTTCTATATTATTTACTTTCTTTTAAAACCTTTGCTGAGTTTAAACTGTTTTTACGAAATTAAAAATAAAAATTTTAAATTCAAGTAAAGGTAATGTCAATTAGGAAATTATTTCTTAGTTTAATAAAGGGTTTTTAAGAAAAGAAATATATTTTAAACATACATTTTGTAAAAATGTCGATTGATTTGAAGAATCTCTGGTATTATGTAAATAATAATTTAACAATTTCGTAGAAAAAACGAATTGCAGAATAATTAAGTTTTAATTTCTTTTTTATATGGTTAAACGTATGCATTAACTTCAACAAATGTATTATTAATATTTTTTCAAAAAAATATTCATACCAGTAACACTAACTTTAGACAAATAAGTACGCTGAATATGTTCAGCATTATTTTTCTATACTTAAACCAGTGTATTATTAACCTTAACTGCAAAAGTATTTTTTTTTTCAGACTGTAATATTTTGTTGATGTAAGGCAAATTGAAGCATGAGTCACAGGTATGTTTCGCACACAATTTTAAATAAGAGGATTAAATTCATACCGGATAAATCACTATGTTTGCAATACAGTTTTCAAAATAAAGTGTTGAAAAGAAATTCAATCGTGGCTTGAATTTCGTAATATAGAAAGTGCTATTGCAAATTAAGTTGATTCATGGGCGAGCAGAATTTTGACTTGCAACAAACTGCTTTAAACATTTCCTCTGTGTTAATTCGTAAACTGAAAAGTATGTAAATGTTTGGAAGGTAATGAGGAAAACTGCAAGATAGAAGTTGTGGGTTCAAACCATTTTTATACGTGTAAAATGGGACAAAATGTTGTCCTACAACAAAAAAAAATGCATTCCTACAACAACAAAAAGTTTGCCGACAACAACAAAATATTGTGCTACAACAAAAAAAAAATGTTTCAATCACTGTTCAGCAGCCGTAATTGAACTTTAAACAACTATGTTGTTGGCATTGTTGGTATGATATTAACTTTAAACACCAATAATGAGTTTATAACAAAAATTTTAACTCAAATTTAAAAAAAAATGAGGTACAATATCATGGTGTTTTAAACAAGTAAACATACCAAAATTTACAATCCATAAAGCAATTAAAACCCCCTTCAAAACATCTGCAAACCATCCGTAGAACATGGCAATCATGTCCTAATTATAAACCCGATATCTTATCGTTCCAAACCACCCCCAAACCCAAATCGAACATGACACTAACCCCTCTCTCCCCTTCCTCTTACAAGTGGGGGTTTGGGGGGGAGGGGGATAATACAAAATGGTTTCTCTGCAAATTTCCCAAAGTGATCGAAATCGCCGATCTAAACACGTACCCCTATTGCGAAAGGACATCGCCGAGGTCTCTATAAATATTAAATTTTGGTTGGAATTTTACCTCCCAGTTTTAGGTGATTGATCGCTTTGGACTGTAATTCCAAAAGGTGGTGGGCTGAGGAAAGAAGAAATGTTTATCCTTACCAGTTATGTTTTCTTGGGTTGGTTTTAGATTTTAACCCTTTCAGGCCCAGTGATGTCATTTGGCATCATCATGTTTGTGATCATGATTGTTAAAAAAAATTGGGATTGATGAAAACTATTTTCTAATAGAAAAAAGTTTGAAGAATCGAATGATGTGCTTTTTGATATCATAAATGGCTATAGATTATCAGAATTTTTTTTCTAAAATAATGCCAAATTGTCATTGGGACAGAAAGGGTTAAGAAAACACCTTGATTTTTGAAGATTATTTCTTTTACGAGTTTAAAGTTTAAAAAGTAATGTTCCTGATATAGCTCTAAAGTAACCTTATGACTTCAACCTATAAAAGCGACATCAGCTAAATTTGCTAAATAGTTCCAACATTGACTAATCAATGACATTTTTGACGGTACGCTGTAAAAAATCTGTTAATTTCACTGAAAATCTACCTTTAAATTGTTTGTTTTTAAATTTTCTTTTAATAGTTATTTTTTTTTTCAAAAATTCGGTGTTTATAGTAAAAACTGCCTTTTTTTTCTCTTTCTTTAACCGCATACTGAGTACTTGACTGTAACTGAACAAGCACTTTAATTGTATGATTAAAATTGTGCTCTAAAATAGCTCAAATGAACGAGCGTTGGACTGAAGGTCCATTGTTTGAGCCCGGGGTTGGCGCTTTCGGTCATTTATATATTGACATTCGCTCTATTCTTTTCTAAAATTAGCTAGTCCTAACTTGTAGTGATGCCTACAAATGTGTTCACTGTTCATACCACGTTCTTTGCTACGTCACTCCTCTTCTAACTATAAAGTCAATAGTCCATCAACATCTGGCATTATCACTGAACTGGCATCACCTATGCAGAACTTACTTCCATACTGAACATTATTTTACTGACCAGACATCACCGAAAGCTAGAAATAGAGGGCCGAAAACGATTGACTGTCTACCTACTGACCAGACATTAGATAACTACCACATGACTTCCTGACTGATGTGCATTTGGGCTCTTCCCTTTGGGTCGTTGTAAATCATTAATTTACTCATATGCATTGTTCAGTAAAACCAATAATTTGGATGATATTAAAAGTAAGCTTTTTTTTGTAATTCCTCCACGTATTGATAATTGCATTGTGTACTATGACATGTAGCTATACCCTATACATATTCAATCGCGATGTATATGTTTAAAATCTTAGTATTTAATTTATCTGAACTTGGGCTAGTGCAAATTAATCACAACTTTACGCCATCATTACAGAGCTTTTATTCACTTACCATTGTCATTACACAATCGAATATACACTTTTAAAACAAAAAAGTGAAATCCACTCCTATAGGGGAAGTGCTTTTTCGACACTAAAAAAGAGTGAAAATCAACTCAGACGGAGTTAAAATCACTCGTTTGGAGCGATCCTGTCGCTTACCTTTACCTTAACAAAGGAGTGATACCCATTTCTATAAGGGAAGTGCATTTTCGAAAGTGGAATGAGTGAAAATTTACTCAGACTGATTTAAAATCTCTCGTTTGTTTTAAAAGTGTTACGTAGATAATTGTAGGTGCACTTTGTATCCCCGTTGCTTGTGGAAGAGAGAAAGAAAAAATCCAATGCGAACCTTTGAACAACCAAACCTTAAACCTAACCTATATCTGAAAACAAAACAACCTTCACCTACAATAACTATCTACCTAAAAGAACTTCACTTCTGATCCCGTCTGTGGATAGTTCCAATCAGAATGGGTTCCAGAGCTGAGCGTGCCCAAAGAGTGATGAATTAGGTTGGACATCATTTGTCATGACTGCGGGTGAAATATCTTCGAGAAAAGGGGTGGAAAAGCATGATCCGCCATTGATATGCTTTGTAGTTCCAGGGCACTGTCTCGGACGGATTAAAGGTTGGGGTGTTTAGACAATATTGATGGTATTATAAGAAACTTGAATGTTTTGGTTGAGTTAAAAGGTGCTTTTGAGCTGAAGAGGGTTATTGGTGACGGAAATCATGATTTCGAACTGAGGTGACAAGCCCAACGTACCTTAACTGCCACATTAGGAAGACCTTATACGCAGCTTCAGGAACCTAAAATCACGTCACTTGACCAGAGTTGTAAATTACGAGGCGTTATTGGCTGTGTTAAAGCTCCTAAAGGAGGCTAGAAATAGGCAGGCGGAAACGATTACATTACCATCACATTATCATTACCTAAAATCTACCTAAAAGAACTTCACTTCTGCTCCCGTCTGTGGATGGTTCCAATCAGAATGGGTTCCAGAGCTGAGCGTGCCCAAAGAGTGATGAATTAGGTTGGACATCATTTGTCATGACTGCGGGTGAAATATCTTCGAGAAAAGGGGTGGAAAAGCATGATCCGCCATTGATATGCTTTATAGTTTCAGGGCACTGTCTTGGACGGATTAAAGGTTGGGGTGTTTGGACAATATTGATGGTTTTATAAGAAACTGGAATGTTTTGGTTGAGTTAAAAGGTGCTTTGGAACTGAAGAGGGTTATTGGCGACGGAAGATATGATTTCGAACTGAAGTGACAAGGCCAACGTATCTTAACTGCCACCTTACGAAGACATTAAACGCAGCTTCAGGAACCTAAAATATACCTAAAAGAACTTCACTTATGCTTCCGTCTGTGGATAGTTCCAATCAGAATGGGTTCCAGGGCTGAGCGTGCCCAAAGAGTGATGAATTAGGTTGGACATCATTTGTCATGACTGCGGTTGAAATATCTTCCAGAAAAGGGGTGGAAAAGCATGATCCGCCATTGATATGCTTTATAGTTTCAGGGCACTGTCTCGGACGGATTAAAGGTTGGGGTGCTTGGACAATATTGATGGTTTTATAAGAAACTTGAATGCTTTGGTTGAGTTAAAAGGTGCTTTGGAGCTGAAGAGGGTTATTGGTGACGGAAATAATGATTTTCGAACTGAGGTGACAAGGCCAACGTACCTTAAATGCCACCTTAAGAAGACATTATACGCAGCTTCAGGAACCTAAATCTACCTAAAAGATCTTCACTTCTGCTTCCTTCTGTGGAAGGTTCCAATCAGAATGGGCACGTTCAGCTCTGGAACATAAAGAGTGATGAATTAGGTAGGACATCACTGCCGTGGGCAGGTAAACTGCAGTAATCGCAACAATGAGTTGTACCATTTTTGTGTAATATATTTTTTTCCAAAATGTTTTCTTAATTGTTAGAGTAATTGAGAGGTTGCAACAATAGTCCAAGTCATTATGGAAGTTACTGCTGTTTACCTGCCCACGGCAGATCATTTGTCATGTCTGCGGATGAAATATCTTCGAAACAAGGGGTGGAAGAGCATGATCCGATATTGGTATGCTTTATAGATTAAGGGAGCAAAATCAACTAAGAGACACATTGCAGGTAAACATGAGCAAGTTAACACTTAAAAAATCCAGAAAAATTGACTAAGTGCAAAGATTTTTTTTATCGTAAACAATAAACCATTAAAACAAAATTATTGTGAATAAATTATCACCGTGTTTTTCATATTATATCTTAATATCCAATTTTGATTTCCATAATACACGATTATATTCATAGTATTTCCAAATGCCTTATAAGTTGCTTAATAACCCAATCACATGAATGGTGGAATATTTGCTAAATAAAGATTGAGAAATATTCCCTCTTAAACAAAACTTATCTCCTTTCGAGGGGTTCCTTATTCAATTTTTCGAACACTAATCCCAGACGATCTCCTTATCTCATCGAAATCTCATTTAAAGTGTGATTACATGGGAAATTTTTCCTTGCAGATTAATACCTTCTCCTAGATACGATTCCATCAATTCCAAAAACGCAGACGATAATGAGTTTTTTTCTCGCTTTTTTTTTCATTCCATTACTACATACTGTTCTTTTTTATTCTACATCCACAGTTGGGAGTGTGTTAAAAAAAACGCAGCGCCATCTTTCGGGGATGTATCGATTCATTTATAAGCAATAAATTTTTCGCGCGCTTTAATTTCCTTTGTTTGCCCTTTTTTTGCCCCGGTTGCCCGGATGCTAAGCAATTTGGGTGGGAAAATTCGGCGACATTTTAATCATGAGCCTAAAAAACGCACAACGCTCACTCCGGAAATGGGTTTTACGACGTTTTTTGGTGAAACTTGAGAGTAAATTATTTTACGAGGGTATTTTTCTGCCCCTTTTTTCTTTATTTATATGTTATTATTTCCTCGCCTTTTGTACTCGAAGTGCGGAATATTGTTTTTCTTCCGACTGTCGAATGCGTCTGTGCTTTTTTTTTTGGAGCTATGAAAGAATTAAAATTAAAACTCATTTAAGCCGTATTTGCGATATTGTGAATAAATTTATATTCAGTTTTGAAGTTGAAAGATCTTACGCAAATTTTTATACTCTAAAAAAAAGGATATACCGATACCATGATTTTTTTATGTAGTATTACATTAGTTTGCCGCGTAAGCTTACTAAACATCAAATATTTGAAGAAAGCTTCACAGAACTTTGTGTAACCTGGTGTAACCTTCCCCAGTCAGCGTATGTGCAATCTTAAATGTTATGCAGCAAAAAAAGGTTTATAAAAAATCTTTCATCTCTACGCCCTACTCGTTTGTTGTTAAGATTGCTGGAGGTTTAACAAAACAAAAGAGTGAAATCCAAAAAGTTATGCAGCCAAAAAAAAAAAAGGTTTATAAAAAATCTTTCAAGTTTCTATCAAGGTTGCATTGAGTAGACGGTAAAGCGACATTCTCTGATTTAAAGAATTGAAGAGTCATGCCCTGCGTCAGGAATAACTTTAACTTTTTTGTAAAACTACACAACTATATATACATAATAAACATAATGTGCTGCCACAAAATTTTACTTGTATGTGCTATGATATTGTAAAAAACAATTAAATTTTCCAGAAAATTTGGAAACATCTTTGGTTTACTAATTTATGTGCACTATCGTTTACTTATTTGGATTACTAATTTATGTACACTGTGGTTTACTTTTTAAACACTATGTTTTTCACTACGTTTTATGACTTAATCTAACACCGTCATCGTTGTGTAACCATACTCCACTTTTGTGATGTAAGGTTACTCGGTTTTGATGTAAGCTTACATGTCTCGATACTATAAATTTACTCCTAAAAATTGGAGGCAGCACTTTCGTCTTCTGCCTTTGAGTAGTAATGTTACACCTTGTTTCCATTATAGTGATACAAGTCCAACATAGCAATGTTTCCAATAAAATTTTGCTTATTTATCTAAACTATTTGCTTGCCACTGTGCCACTGCAGTAAAATAAATTAACATATGTCATCAAAATTATTGTTGTGTTGCATGTATAAGAATATAAATATAAAAGACATTTTCTACTCTCCCTTCGAAAGTGAAAGATAATTTCTAATATGCATAAAAATTCATAATTTTGTTTTACTTTGATTATTCAATAAGGAATTGCAATATCATATCGGTGTCTCAAAATAGTGTTAAGAATAAGAGCAAAATACTAAAATGGGTTTTCAAATCTAAATGTACCATGTGGACTTATTTTTTCTATTTTCATGATGTTTCAAAATAAGAAGTTGTCAATTAAAGTATCATAATTCAAATTTTTCTGCTAAATTTGATACATGGCTTATCAATCTTGATAAAAGTCTTATGTGAATGTAATCAATCTATAATGTGTCTTCAAACACATGACACATGTCAAATTGATTAATTTTATCTTGTGTTCTTGTCGATGCGCATTGAGAAAGACTGGAACTCTAAGATATTAATGCAATTATTCTATATTATAGTATAATTGTTAATTTAACTAACGTAGTTACTTGATATATCAAATCTTTTTTTCTAGTAATGATTATTCCTTTTAAAATTCGAAACGTCTCTTAGAAATCTGTTATAAGAGTTTCAGGTGAAACTATTATTACGTTATCATGTATTAAAAGAAATTATCGAGATAGTTTTTACACGACACTTTTGCAAAACTGGTGAGGTAAAAAACGGGATCTTAAAATTGTTCTTAGTGAAAAATTAGTAACTATTCTGTCAAAAATTCATTAAAAAAACCGTGAAAGTGTATAGAACTGTTACAGTCAGAACTTAAAACCACAATTGATTAAATTGCATTGGATAATATTTAACGTATTACAGTTGTGAATTATATATTTAGTAGCTAATACGTCATGTACTTGACTAAACAAACTTTATGAAAAATTCTTAATGTTATGCTGCTGTATTGGACCATCATTCATATGTCAACAAGCGGGTTTCCTTCTCTATTAAAGAGTTTAAATGTGCAACAAGTATATCTCAAGAATACCAATCTTCGCATTCTATTTCGATTTATTTCCATCTAAGAAAAGACCCCAGATTTAAATTTCCATTCAATGTATTCAATTCCCATTTATCTTAGCCCCATCCCCACACTAAAAAAAGAATGTTGTGAAATTCAATAAAAGATAAGGAACACAAACGCTTGTCCCGCTATTGATCCCTACACCTATTTCCCTCCTCACTCGTTAATCCCACCAGCAAAGTCCCAAATGACGCGTCACAAATCAGACGACACCGGTCTGGACCCATCTCCCTATTGTCACACCTCCGAACAAAAACCCTACTCCCCCCCCCCCCCCATAAAAAATAATAACACAAACACCACCATCCCCCTCTCGACAAAATTGGTACCAAAAAAACCTGGATGACGTCATAGCACGCCACCAATAAGCAGGAAGGGATCCTTCTTTGCCCGCTAACCGCAAAGATATTGGCGAATAGAGCCCAAATTTGGACCCGGAGTGATTGTTCGGTGCATTGTGTGAATGAAATAATAGCCGTTGGGAGAGGGGGGGAGGGGTAGTTCGCAATTTGCGCATGTGTGGAAGGATTAGTTGGAGCAGAAGCCTTTTCTCGTTGCTTCCCCTCCCCCTCCTCAATAAGAGGACTACGATCGTGATTTTCCTTTATATTTCCTTTGCTCCAGAGTTCACCCGTGCCGCAGTCATTCTGTGAGAATTGAAGGGGTTGCCGAAGTTTCGGGTGGGATTGGTCGCCAAGTTCAGTCGCCAATATTTTTTTTTCCTCTATTATATATGTGTGAAGGTCTATAACATAATACACAGCTATATTATGTTAAACCCAAAGAGTTAAAAATACTAAAAGAAATAGTTCATAAAAAATTGGCACAAAGTAATAAGATACTCAGTAAAATAGTTTTCCGCATATTAACTATTTGACTCCTGCAGTGCAAAAAGCTTCAATTTACCAAATTAAATATTACAAAAATTATGAGCTTAGTTGTTTATTTTAAATTTTCTGGTATATTATGTGAATCGGTTAAAAGTGAGAAAAAAAGAGCAAAATCTGGGTTTTGTTTATAGCTCATAATATGCATAAAACGATGTTTAGAACATTTCAATAAAACTAAAAAAATTTGATGTAAACAATGATGGAAAATATGTGGATCTGTAAAACTGTTTTCTTTATGCTTAGCCTTTCTTTGTGGTAAAACAAACGTACAGGGTTCGAATAACAAAGATTGAAAATAAGTGGTTCTGTAAAACTGTTTTCTTTATGCTTAGAGTTTCTTTGTGGTAAAACAAACGTACAGGGTTCGAATAACAAAGATTGAAAATAAGTGTTTCTGTAAAATTGTATTCTTTATGCTTAGAGTTTCTTTGTGGTAAAACAAAAGTATAGGGTTCGAATAACAAAAATTGAAAATAAGTTGTTCTGTAAAACTGTTTTCTTTATGCTGAGAGTGTCTGCGGGGTAAAACAAACTTAAAATGATCAAATTAACAATATTAAAGATACTTCGAAGGATAAAACTTTTCTTTTTTCTACGAATTTCTTTGTATTAAAAATGTATGAGTGGGTGTCGAATTGTCGATATGTAGTTTTGTAATACAGATTGATTTATGTAAAGAATTTTTGTGTTATCAAACAAATGTGAGGTGTCATTATGAAAGTTTGCAAAATAATTTTTTTCGCAGATAATATATGATAATGCTTGATTAAATGAAAATACGCTATTGTCGTTTGCACAGTAAATTCTTGAAACATACATTAAAACGTTAATGTCTTAAACAATAATATTAACCCTACAAGATAATTTACATAGTTTTGCATTCCATACGTATAAAGTCATTCAGATAGCATTACATTAAAGCATTTATACCAAAAGAAACTAATAATAATGCAAAACTGTTAACAAATAGCTTTATACATACAACTATATTACTACCTTTTAAATACAAAATAATTCGTCGAAATTACCCTCTATTCAAAGATCAACTCTCGTAAAGAGACAGTACATAGCGTTTTGCTTTAACAGAATTGTAACCTACAATATTGTCAAAATTGAAGGCTATTTATGTATCACCACTATCATTATCTTTTAAATAAATAAAAAAATATGTCAATGACGAGAGCGAAAAAAAATTAATGTTTTATTTGATTATAAATTAAAAGGGTTTATAAAATGAATAGTTGTCACTTGACTTAGGTTCTAAAATACGACGCCTGTCGCTAATAGCCCTTAGTGTTGCTCTAGTGCGACGATAATTCAAACCTAACCTAATGAATAGTTTATCGAAGTGTCTATATTTTTAAAATAATTATTACATTTTGCATATGGAATAATAATTATATAGAAATTTATTCAACAAATATCAATCAATTTTTGGAATGCTAGAAGGGGTATAGCAACAAAATTCAAACAGAACCAAGCAACATTCAAGAAGTATGGCTGCCCCATGTCATGTCAACTGATATTGTCTTATATTGATGTTAACTTAATAAGAAAATTGCAAAATCTCAGTACACTCTTAAAACGAACGAGCCACTTTAGCTCAATCTGAGTTAATTTTCACTCCTCCTGTCTAGAAAATACACTTCCCCCATAGGAGTGGATCCTTTGTGTGTTAAACCTCCGACAGGATCACTCCGATCGAGTGCTTTTAACTCAGTCTGAGTTAATATTCACTCCTTTCCAGTGTCAAAAATGCACTTCTCCTACTGGAGTGGATTTCACTCTTTTGTTTTAAGAGTGTAAGACTTTGTTTACGTCCCATTGCTCCAATGCCCCTGTTTTTCATTAATACTTAAGATTTTTGTATAAAACGTGTTCATTCAGAAGATATCCAATTTTCTAATGAATAAAATTTTGCACATTTTAACCCTCTAATGCATACCGTTGCGTTTGGTAACAAGTAACATAATCCACTTTATTCTATTAAAGTAGAGTTCCTCTCGACAAATTTGTGTTGTTTTCATCTATTACATTCTATTTTGAAGTTTTTGTTACCAATAATCTTCGTAGATGACAGTAGTAAAAGTGTATTCCAAATTAAAGAGTGAGGTTATTACCTGTTATGAAATTACGTTTTTAGCAGTATTCAAAGTATTTTAACATTAGTACTAAATACAAATAAATTGTTTTGAAAAATTAATTATAGTTAAAGAGGGTTATTTTGAAATATATTTAGTAGTTTTCTAGTCATTATTATCAAAATTGGAATTTTGTAGTTGGTTTCTATCATATGGAAAAAATTTAAAAATTGAGATTATTTAAATTCTAAAGCAGTTAATTTTTTTTCAGTATTTTTCCCATAATGTATGAGTATTAAAGATACATATATATATTTTCGGGGCGAAAAAAACATGCATTAGAGCAGTGGTTCTCAACCGGTGGGTCCCGACCCCCTGGGGTCGCGAAGGGTTCTTAGGGGGGTCGCAAAAAGTTTTTTTTTAAATGAAAAAATATATTAACGTTTTATACAATAATTGTACAACTAGAATGGAAGAAAAAAAATCACCACACATTTTATTTTACTTTATATCTTGGTTAATATACATTTCAACCTTTTGTATGCTATTATTACATAATTTTAATTCTAGTATGTTATGTTGCAACAAGCTAATGAGAAACTTGCGCTTGTCGGAACTTTTAAATTCAGAACCTTTTAAATTCGTAACATAAATGGAAGTTTTCAAAATTACATTTCTTAACTTTAAACAGAATAAACATTCAGTTTCTTTAAGAATCCATTAATTTTTTCTTGGGTTTTGATTATTGTTATATTTTGACCTTGTAGCTCGGTATTTAGCTCATTTGGGTGCATAAATATGTCTGCTAAGTATGAAAGTTGAAACAACCAAGTTGGAGAGCTAAAAAAAATCCGGCCAATTCTGGTTCAGCATCTTGTAAAAATATCAGCATTTCCGATCGCAGCTCAAAGAACTTGTTCAAAACCTTCTCACAAGACAGCCATCGTAAAATAATAAAAAAAATTACCCAAATATAAATAGTTAATAAAGAGTGCAGCATGTGTAGGACAGGGGGGGGGTCACCAAGTTATTTTGTGGCATTAGGGGGTCGTCACCTACAAAAGGTTGAGAACCACTGCATTAGAGGGTAAAATATTATGGTTTTATTTTAAGCAGTTGTTCTTTTATATGCCCCTATCAAGGGTCTACTTGTAAAACTCCCATCCTCCAAAATATAACTAAAATATTGGGTTCGTTCATTGTTAACGTCCGAATGCATTTACGATCTTCTAAATATCGCCAATGTTTTGCAAATAAGCTCTTCATAAGTATACACATTTCACTTAGTGTCTGTTTTGATAAAGTGCGCAGTTGATATTTCGCTTTTTACACCTCCATGTCCTGTTTTCAAAAACTGTTTAAAACAGTTATTACCATACCTTAAATAATATTATCTATAAGTATATATTTATAGTCCACAAGAAATTCATGACGTTTCATTGTCCTAAAGCCACGTACATAAGTTGTATTGGGTTCTTGCTCTGGTGTCAGTTTCATCACTTAATTCCATGTTTAACCCTAGATGAAATATTTAAAAAAAAATCTCTATGCCATGGAACTTAATTATATATATATTTTAACATTGGAATAGATATAGACTCAGAAAAGATTACTATGCAGTATATGATGGGACTTTGAATCTTTCTTATTGTATGCAACACAAAACAATTTCTCTTTAAAATAGTTAACTTTTTCATTCTAAAACTTGAATATAGCTTCCACTAGATAACTAATTGCTAAAGTTACCGAACATCAGAAATATTTAAAATTATAAAGTGGATTAAAGTCTCTCTGTGTGTGTGTTGCTTAATGGAAAAAATGCACTAGAATTAAAATCACGAGTCTTGTCACCAATAGTCCAAAGCTAGGGTATAGGGTAGGTACATATTTATTACGGCATGTGTGCTTGATCAGAGACCCGCGTATAAGCCTTCGTCAAATAAGACAGATGCAGAAAGACTTTAACTGTCACAGAGAAAAGAAGTACATCCAAGGCGAAGGCGGGAATCGCACCCTCACCCGTTACAGGGCTCAGACTGCTGGCCTGCAATGCTAACCACTCGGCCATCCGGCCCCCAGCCCAGTGTTTTACGACGTTTAATTATCTTCAACGCAAGTCTAGTGTCTGTTGAAACTTTATCAAACCCTCAAGAGCAAGCGCACTAATACCGGGGCTTATTAAATTTGTTCGCTAACAACGTTGTATTTCATTAATCCATAATTGTAATTCACTGGAAATGATCTTTTTATTAAATAAATTATTCATCAGTCTCGTAATTTTAAATAATCGAGTTAAGGGGGACATTTTTTGGAGCGACGAAAGCTCGCCATTGATTTTACGTCAACGACGTTAACGAAAACAGACTTCAAAGGACAAAAATGAAAAAAAAAAATGAATGCGTAGTACGGGGAACAGAAAGCGTCCTGGCGGCGCGACGTAATAAGTTACAGTAATTGCATTATGTATTGGACGTCGTACTATAATACATCAAGGGCTACGTAGTAAGGTTGGAAGTGAAGGACGGAGTTTAGTCGGAGATTGCTATTCTAGAATATATTTGTTTATATGAATGGTAGTTTTCTTATTCAAAAATTTGAAAGTATGATTGTATAATTTATAATTGTATAATATAATATAATTGTATAATATAATTGTATATATATAATGTATGATTCTAGAATTTATAACACTACAATATACTACAAAACAGTTTTCAATATCACAATGATTCAAATTTTCAATATATAAACTAAATAATATCAATAATTTACAAGACAATCTTCAATGTATACAAGACAACTTTAATTTATTTATTTTTTCAGCAGTTCCTGACTCAGAATTATACAAATATCACCAAAAAATTTCAAGAGTCTTTCTTTAGAATTTATATTATTTCTGGTTCTATCCCATCATTAATTATGATAGTATTGTATGAGGAGGCGATTACAAAAGCAGTCTTAATCTTTGAATTAATATTCTTAAATTCTGAAAGTAGATCTTTATTCGAACATCCCCATTTTTAAATTTACTACCGATTCGACATAATGTTATTTTTTCGAATGTTTTTTTATTAACATCGTAATAATTCCTTTGTAATTTAAAAGTAAATATATCAGCTAGACTTTTAAATGAAATTCCTCCAATCCCATTTCCCCATAAATAAATTTTTCGATAAAATTTTTCATATCTAGCCTCAAAAGTATTTAACAAACTATTCCTATGGAGAAATTGACTCACGTTTTACATTCCTACATCCATTTGGGATCGAATTTCAGAAAATGATTATTAAATGACGCTTTCATTACAAAAAGAATATTCTCATAAAATTTGGTAGCTGTAACTCCAGTAGTTTGGGCTGGGCGTTTATGCGTGAGTCAGTCAGGACTTTGCCTTTTATATACATAGATTATGATTATTTACTCTCATATAAGCTTTTTTTTAACCACCTTGTGACAAACAAAAATTATTCTGTAATGTTTATTTTTCGTGTTAATAAAGTGTTTGTTAAAGAATTCAATCCACAACTGAAAATTTCGTAAAATTAGAATATTTAGTTGAAAAATAAAAAAAAAATTGCAGTCCAATAGATAAGTCTCATGATCATCTGTGCAAAATTTAGCATTTAAGCAGTAAAATGAAAAAGATAAGTAAAATGAAAATTGTAAAGCATCAATTATTTAATACGTTTACATTGCTGTTCTATGTCATATTGCTATATGCTTGAGTAGATGTTGCAAATTTCTAACTTGAATAGTTCTTAATGGTAGTTTTGTTGATGACAAATAACTGATTCGTAAATTCGTATAAATATATTCACACTAGAGTTTTAACTTCACTTGAAAAAGAACAGTGTGATTAAGGTTTTGTATGATACATAACAACATTAAACATCTATGGAAAGGAGTATTAATATAAAGGACATTATCAAACGAACATAAAACCTATAGTTTTCATTCGATTTAACTCCAGTTTTCAGAAATTTATGGAGAAATTAAAACAAGAACATTTTTCGTTATTTTTTTTTATTTTTCATTTTTTATTCATCCATATTTGAAAGTGGTACCACTTTGGCTCTCAGGTACAGATGTTTCTCGAATATGATAGGTTATTTGGGCCTCTATCCTTCCCTACAAACAAGAAAATACGGAATCGCATTCAAACCAGATATCAGATCGCATTCAGAGATTCGCAAAAATCCCCATCTCCCATACCTGATTGAAAAACAAATTTATCTGCAAGAAGTGGAAACTGTCCTCAATATTTCCATCCTTAGCTAAAGATTTATACAAAGAAACGGATTTCATAGAGATATCGACAACTGCATACGCCCATCGATTGAAATAAATGCAATGTTTGAGAACTGGATATTAAAACCATATTTTTGTTGTTTATTTTTTGTGAGGCCGACGGTGCAAGATCTCGCAGTTTTATTCTCAAAAGTAAAAAAGTAAACCGTTAATCTATAAAGTGTACTGGACTAAAACTTGGAAATTGGTTACTTCTTTTAGCTTGGAAAATGGTTAATTGAAAATGAAAAGATAAATGGATTATTTTTTTATTTTTAATTAAACTTCAATGTCTCTAAAACTTCACTTTAATTGGAAGTAAGATGGCAAATTTAAACTATTTTGAAATCCCCTGAATGAGTAAATTACCTTTTTTTAATATTTACAATATACATAAAAAACAATACTTCTGCGTTTGAAAATTCAGCCAAAGTTGGGTGCTTACTCAAATATCAATCACTTCATTTGCCCGTGGCTCAAATGTACAAAACTTGTCGCAAATAGAAAATGTGCAGTGCTAATGTAACATTATTTTAAACAAAACCTTTGCTAATACTAAAAAAAAGTAAAGTTTTGATACCTGCATATTACCTGTCATGTAATGAACATTTTGTAATCGGTACTTGCACATTACCTTGCTAGCGGCTCAGTGGCCAAGCCAAATGTCTGCGAGGTTTAACGTGTCCACCTCGCAAGCCCAAGATCGCTGGCTCGAGCCCCGGCAGAGTCATCGGCTTTTCTAGAAAGGAAAATCCTGGGCACGCATGTCATAAGATTAATATGGCATGAAAAAGATCCATGGATGACCCATTTGGCTGGGGTTCTCTTGGTAAAATTAAATCTTTAACACCCACAGAAAGCTCAGATTCATTGTAATCTGTGTCTCAAAATTGGTAGCGAGAGCCAACTTAATGTTACCTTAAAAATGGCTCTCAGTTCTGGGAATATGCCGAGTCTGCAAAGGCTTGACATGCAATATTGCAGCCCCATTGGAGAAAAACATTACATAGCAATACAACCTGTAAATGACATAACATATTGTGGTTCCTTTTTACATCATAGTGATGTGATGATAATTTTAGTCACATTACTATTTTTCAGGCGAAATGAGTCACATGAACATCTTCCTCTAATAGCATTTAATCGTTTTCGCCACCACGAGGAATTTTACACAAAATGTCAATTGACCACACAGATGATGGTAGAACAAGTATGATGACAGCACTTTTACAGATAGAACCTACGTGGGATGTCATGCTTCTGCCACATTGTTATCATTGAATTAGAGGATTTTTTACAATTTTGCAGAAGCATGAATTCCCTACTTATGGTGTTATCTGCACCTCAAGTGCAATATAATAAATAAAGTTTGTTTTTTAATGAAAAATACAATTTCACAAACTTTTTTTAATGAAATAATACAATTAAAATTCAACATATAAAAAATTTCATTTTAAAAAACATTGGATAAGTAAAGGAAATAAGTAAAAGAAGGTTAGAATGAAAAGCAAGCCTTATTGGTTAAATTTGATAAAATAAGCTTCTTTTAAATCTTTATAGTAGTTAAGTCCAACATAATAGTTAATTCTTTATAGATGCATCAAGCTTTTATCACTTGAATATAACTTTTCAACAATACATTTTATTCCACTAACACAAAATATCAAAAGAGCAATTTTGAAGAATTTTCACGCCAAAACCACAATAAAAAAATTCAAACACTTTATATTCACTCAGTCATTCCTCAAAAACCTTAAACAATTCAAACCCGAATCAGTAATATCCAGCAACCATCTCATTCAGCTTTTTCTCCTTGTCCCCCCACTTCGGCTCTGTCTTCAACCTCCCCTTCTCATAGAACTTCCCATCCAGAGCCAACAAAGCAGCCACAGCCTCAACCGCGTACCGATATGTCACCTCATACTTGACGCAACAACTGTCTTCTACTAAGCAGACGATGGACAGTACAAGACCATACTGTTCAACCATTTTCTTTATACCGTTAGACATTGTTTCACTCTTTCTGTGCTTGCGGTCGCTTATGATAACTACTGTAGATCCTTGGTTGAATTGTCCTGGGTGGGCCGTCAGTAAGCTTTCCTCGAGTTTTCCGATCAGAGAGAGATGGTCTGGTATGTACACGGGGGTGAGGCTTGTGAAGTTGTCAACGAAGAGGCGTTTGATGACATTGTGGCAGTCTTTTTGGGTGCGGTAAGTCACCATGGCACCATTCCAATTCTGTATAAAACCTGAAATATGAAATTATCTAAAAAGTTTAATACCGTGGCCATTTAAGCCCATTTCACACCCTGTCACAACTACTTGCTATTCTCATAGGACAAAATGCTTTTAAAAGTTGCACTCAAGTCGTGAGATGTGAGCACGAAAAAATATCAAGTTGCATGTACCGTTAGCCAATCAGAATTCACTATTTGTTTGTCTACATTGTGGCGAACTAGACTTCGCCAACTGGTCGCCAACTTTTTAAGCCGGCAACTTTACTTGCTTGCAAAAAAAATTCAAAAATCTGCGCAATTAGAAATGGGACAACTAAAATTTCACGCTCAAGAGCATGCAATGTTTCCAATGAGATAAGAGCGAGTCTATGGTTTGAATAAAGTTTGTTTACAAAAAGATGAAACCAAATTGCGAGGTAAATAATTTTTTGTGGAAACCCGAAAAACCAGGTTACCACAAGTTACAAGTTATAGTTGCAACGAAATTTCAAGTAGTTGTGCAGGTGTGAAATGGGCTTTACAAACCATTACTTGATTCTTAACCCTACCTAAATAACCCTTAATATTGCTGTGACTGAAGTTATTTTTTCGTGCAAAAAAGACATTAAAAAAGTACGCAATAGTGTTAAAAACATCTAAACACAACTTGTTTCAAATAAATTAACATTTTAAACATGGCAGAGAATAATTTGTTTGCGTGGTAGAAGACATTGTTACGTTCTTTTTGCACAATAGGACTTTATATCGCTATGATATGAAGACCTAAGTGGAAGAACGTGCTAAGTAACAAAAGGGGTAAACACGAGTAATTAAGCTTTAAAGTTTTTCGTTTGCACTCAGATCTGTTGAAAACGTAACTTGTAAAGCATAAAATATCTACTAAGCTTAAAGTTTATGAAAAGTTTATGACTTAGCTAGGGCGTCATCATTAGCTTTTCTGTTCCAGTTATCAGTTACTTTAGGCAATATTTAAAGATAAAAAACGAAAAATAACCTTAGAAACATTCGTTACCTTGCGAACTCCAGTGATTTTGTATCGTCTCCACACGACCATGTCGCGTAATATTCCTCACCATCCAGTCAATGTCATCTGAAGCAGCCAATCTCGACGTTTTCACATAGTTGACGCACGAATTGAACAGTTGTCCCAATTCAAAGGCAGACTTGCTGGGACTTGACGCATCATCTTCAAGGGAAATACAGGCATATATTTGTACAGAGCACGTGTTTCTAATATGTCTCTGTCTTTTGTTTTTGGGTTTAGAGTAGCTAGGGGTTCTGGCTCGCTTCCGCGAATGCCGTTTAGAAGACTCGAAATCTCCTGTATTATGTGGGTATGTGAGATAGAATGGATTTGGAGTTTCTATGATAGATGAAGATCTTGTCAATTTCTTGTGTGTAGGCTGTTAAAGGGAATAAAAGTATTGTTAATTTGGACAAACGAACCATCTTCGCTTGAAAAACCGAAGAGATGGAAAAACGCTTGAGAGATAGAAAAACCGCGCCATCGCCCACTATCTAGAGAGGAAACGAATGGTCAAAATCTGTTTCCTTTGAATGCTTAAACATGGTGGACCGTTGCGTAGAAAATGACAGTTCTAAAATTGCGTTTTTTTTTAGAAGCTATTATCTTGGAGCTGGTGGCTCTTTGAAATTTTTTGAAGACGTGGATTGTACTTTTATGATTCATGAATCATGATCATTTTTTGAGTAATTCTATTTCTATTCAGTGAAATAATTTTAATGTCAGACTCAATTTTGAATGACATTTTATGATTGGTTGGGCTCAACAATGAATATAAAATCAATAATTCCAAATTATCAATAAACAACTATGCAAGTTTTCGGTTACTTAATAATATTATTTTTGACACCTACAAAAGGAAATTTGAAATATTTGCAGTTGTCAACTAGAATCAGTTCAACAATCATGATTCTAAAAAAAGCTCAATTTTAGTACTTATTTTCTTCGCCAATCGCCGCCATGTTTAGGTGATGCTTCGGCACAAAATTCCCTCTTGTTACGCCATTACGTTTCTCCTACTTTATGGTTTTTCCATCTCTATGGTTGGAACTATTCTTTATTCGCAAACTACTTCAAGATATATCACTAGTACATTACAGTCCAGTCAAGTTTGAAAGTTTTATAACACAAATTATTTCATTATTACCTGTCTACGCTAAACGAAAGCCTCCATGAAGAAAATTAGCCGACGTGATTAATATTAGTCAAAGTCAGACATATTTTTTTCATTTAACACAAATGTTTGTTTAGTGTACTTAATCTAAAATACACATCCATTAATGTGCATTCAGTGGTTGAATTTTTTTTTTAAATTCATACTATGTCAAAAATATATACGTAGATATATATTTAATATTTACATTTGTGAAATAGTTACTTGTTAGGATATTATTTAATGCGATATTTACACTAATACTTTGTTTAATGATTACATTTGTTAAATAGCTATTTGTTAGGATATTATTTAATGAAGTATTTACATTAATACTTTGATTGGTTAAATAATTACAAAAAATAACTAGTATTGGGGCATATAAAAAACAATTCTTAAATGTATTCGCAAAATACCTGTATTCAAACTGTGCCAGCTAACACAATATTTAAAAGTATGGATATAATAAAGCAAACATTTTTATTTCTTTATTGTAACGGAATATACTTACGGTTTCACTTAGCTCATCGCGATCTTCTAAAGTCATTTCTTGAAATTTTTTCGACATTAATTCAATTTTAATAAGATTATAATTATTATTAAACATTACGTTCTTCATGGTTATCTTCAAAACTCTTCCAAATACATTAAGAATAAAATAATTCAGGAAGAAAAGCAAATTCGTTCATGCTGAAACATGAAATGATTAAATTTATTGATGCGAAGAGGCATATTTTTCTGTAATGTGTAAGGTTAAATTGTTGGTGTGTTTTCATGTTAAGAATATTTGATTTGGCGTCAATTGTATTAATTAGTCTTTTTTTTTTCATTTAAAAGTATTAAGCACTAAAACATTACAAAATGTGTAATTCAAAAAATGTATGAAGTTTTTTTTTTTTTTTTTTAAACTGAAGAATCATTGCCGGATATTTTACGCCAAATCTGGGAACCCCTACTTAATGATTCGGCCACGATTCCGGTCCTAAATCCGGACATGATTCTTTAGTTTAACCGTTTTTATTTTTTCCGTAATGGGCATTGCTCTTTTTAAAACAAATATTCGCGAAGCTGTTATGTGATAATTCTGGTACAGTTATGATATAATGGCCGTTCTGTTCATTGGCGAGTTTGGCGAGCTGGAAAATTTAACTTTGGAGTTCTATGTCTATCGAATCTCTCTGAATCCAGTAACTCTGCACGAAAAATTCCTTAAGAAGCGAATTTTACCAAACATTTTAATTAAAATATAATTTAATAAAATAAGTAATATTTGAACCTATATTTTTTTATAAACCTAATTATAAATAGCACCAATTTTTCCATAAAAACATTTGATATCTTAATTCAAGTTTTTATTGGTTCATCAGTAAGTAGTTTTAAAATTCATGTTTTAACAACAACTAATTAGGATGACATTATTGACAATTCAATAAAAATTTCAAAACCAAACTATTTTGAATCAAAATTAAAAATTTTATGCCTTAAAAGAAAATAAAAGTAAACTAAACAGATTACCTTTGATTTCTCACACAATAATCGACACCAAAATTAAACTTTGGAAATGATCATTACTTATGTTTTAATATTTAAAAAAAGAACCAAGTTTTGAATTTTCCGTTGCCACAATGAAAATACCTATTTATGGAGCAACTGCGTAAAGTTTAAACTTTTTAAAACCAAGAAAATATGTTTATTACGAGCATATCTAACGACTTGTCACGAGTTTTAAAACGTTTAATTTCCGCAAAAAAAATATTTAACTTTTGAATCGGTTAGTGCAGAAACAATGTCAGTCACAAATTTTAATTTTTTCGGGAGGGAGAAAAAACGTAATAACTCCTCCATTATTTCTGCACTCAACACTCGAAACAAACGTCCTGTATTTACGGAACTACTCAACAGACTAACGTAGTTTTTGCACCCAACACGCATCTTGCCTTTCTACGCTTATTTTCATTGAAAACGAGTTTTCGGATTTTTTTGACTGAGGAGGTTTCTGCACTCGCCCCGATTCATTTGCATTCAATACTTTAAAGTTACTTAACTAGTGTTAAAAGATAAAAGTACAATTTATCTAGTTTTTTACATTGTATTTTTTCAATAGTATCATGTTCAAATGGGAACAGCGGGAAAAGGCTACTTGTACGCACTTGTGATTAGAGGGTAGAGTGTACTTCATCGTTTCCAGCTGCCTATCTCTAGCCATCCTAATAAGGAGCTTAAACACAGCCAATAATGCCTTGTAATTTAAAACCCTAGTCAAGTGACAGGGTCGACACCTGTGCGGGCACCCAAAGGAACTTCGAGTGACCTCGTACGCTGCCGCCGTCGGGACTTTGGACTCCACATATTTAACGAGCACGTCTTCCCAGCGTACTCGGGCACTTGTGCTTAAAAATAACTTTTTCAGTTTTGCATACTACACTTTAAAAACAAGGGAGTATTAATACGCTTGTTTTGGGTTTATGAAATACTAAATAAGGTGTAAATATACACGACTTGTGGTGTCAGCACCAAAATTGGTGTTATCATTCACTCAAAATGGTTTTTATTTAAACTCTAGAAAATATCGGTGTTAACATTTTCCAAGAATGGTATAACTGTAACCTTTCGACAACATTTTGGAAACAAAGCGCCAAATTCGGTGTATCCAGGGTGTATCGGGTGAGCAAATATCTATCTACCACTACTACTACTACAATTCTAAGTTATACATCGAGATTCGAGCAAAGGTAAATACTTTTCGTTAATTACTAAAGGTAAATACTTTTCTTTAATTGAAAACGCAAGGTAAGCGAAACAATTAGCATTTTGATTGAAACCCTAAATTTTCAGATTAGTATAGTTACATTTTAATTTGATGATTTCAAAAATCCCAATCTAGCAATTCTTGCTTAACGAGAAAATTAAGGCTGCGTTTATATCTTTGTACTAGTATATACAATTAAAAGATATTGAAATTAAAAGTATCATTACAGTATTTTACTATAAAACAGTTAGTTCAGAGATATCTGAATTGTTTCAATGCTCAACTTTTCGATTATAAAATCATCATTATACTTTTATAAATGATATTTTATTTAAGTGTTGTGAAAAAACTATAAAATAGTTAAACTGGGTTTATTTGCTCAATTTTGTAGCTATATAGATAGTTGAGTAACAAATTAAACTATGTCTGGCTGCCCTATTGATATCTATAACTAAAGCATATGTATATGCTTGCTCGGTCATTTAATTTGTTAATTACAACTGATGCTAACTAAATTGTTAGTTAAACTTGCTCGAATATATAATAACAATGTTAGTTGTCAACAACACAAATATGTATGTTGTTCAGGATTTATAAGTAATCAGTTAACAAGAACAAGTTTTTTTTTAAACCATTTTATCCTTTTGCTTTTGAAATTACTTACCAGAATGTTACGTGGTTAAGGTTTAAGTACACCAAATCACTGGTGGCGTTTTATCACTACAAAAATGGTGGCTACATAATAGCCACCAAAGGTGGTGTTTCTACACATCAATCAATTATCGGTGTTACATTACACCGATTTACTGGTGGTGTTTCCTTATACCACTTTAGGTGGCTACTTTGCTTCCGCCATTTTTGGTGTGAAGTTACACCAAAATTATTTACAGTGTACTTTCCTAAACGTTTGAGTTTGCAGAAGATTACTGATCTGGAAAGTTGGATATTTTGCACGGAATTACAAAAAATGTTATTTTATCTCGTTTATTTCTAAGTTCATTTTCATGGTCATAAAATTAAATTTGTAAATTTGGCAATCTAAGCAATGGGAAATACCCTAGCCAGGTTTCTACCTAGTGCGGATTAGGTATTTTTGAAAACACTAAAAAAATTATAATTTTATTTCAAAAAGTGCCCAGAAATACTTGATTAACATGTAATTTGATGATGCACATTGGGAAAAATTAGTGTTTTAGCAATACCACCTGTAAACAAGACCGCGACACTAGTTCATTTTTCGTTTGAAGTAGTGAGACTAAACCCCTTTCCCAAAATATTTGGTGAATGTGTGAAATATTTGGCATTGCTTTTATGATTGGATAGATTAGACTACTTCAAAATATTACCGATTGAATATTTTCATTACACTCTTAAAACAAAAGAGTGAAATCCAAAAGTAAAGGCATGCATATTTACTCAGACTGAGTTAAAATCACTCGTTTGGAGTGATCCTGTCGGAGGTTTAACACACAAAGGATCCACTCCAAAAGGAGAAGTGCATTTTCTGGTCTGGAGGAGTGAAATCCACTCAGACTGAGTTAAATTAGGAGTGTTTGTTTTAAGAGTGTACTTATGTACTTGAAAAGTTCATATTTATCAAACAAATTGTATCTGCTCACTGCTTTATTTTAATTCACTTTAAAGAATTATTTCTTTTCTTCAAATTAAAATACAACTAATTGAAGTTCCTGTACTATTAATAAGAATATGCGAGGGCAAATACAGCTGTGGGAACATATAGCTTCAAAACTCACACTGTTGAAAGCATAACTGGGTTATAGTTCAGACAGATATTTCTCGAATTTAGTAGTTTATTTACTCCCTATCCCTTACCTCAAACAAGAAAATACAGAATCTTATTCAAATTAGAGATAACATATCATGCTGAGATCGACAAAAATCCCCATCTCCCATACCTGATTGAAAAAACAAATTTATCTGCAAGAAGCGGAAACTGTCCTCAATATTTCTATCCATTGCTAAGTTTGATACAAAGAAGCGAATTGATAGAAGTTTCAACAACCCCATGTGCTCTTCGATTGAAAATGAATTCAGTGTTTGAAAACTCGATATTAAAATCATATTTTTGGGATAGTTTTTTTTGTGAGGCCAGTGCTGCAAGATCATGATTTATTTACAGTAGTAGAAATGAAACCTTTATCTATAATGTTTACTTAAAAAATTAAAAAAGAGGTGTAGTAAAAGTTTACATGTTTAACCCTCTAATGCATACTGTTACCGTTTGGTAACAAGTAACATAATCCACTTTATTCTATTAAATTAGAGCTCCTTCTAGACAAATATGTTTTTTTTTTCATCTATTACATTTCATTTTAAAGTTTTAGTTACTAATAATCCTCATAGATGACAGTAGTAAAAGTGTATTCAAAATTAAAGAGTGAGGTTATTAACTGTTGTGAAATTACGTTTTTGGCAGTATTCAAAGAATAATAATATTAGTACTAAAAACTAATAAATTGTTTTGAAAAATTAATCATAGTTAAAAAGGGTTATTTTGAAATATTTTTTAGTAGTTTTCTAGTCATTATTATCAAAATTGGAATTTTGCAGCTGGTTTTTGTCAGGTGGAAAAAATTTTAAAAATTGAAATAATTTAAATTCTAATGCAGTTAAAATTTTTTTTAGTATTTTTCCCATAATGTGTGAGTATTCAAGATACATATATATTTTTTTGGGATGAAAATAAAAATTCATGCATTAGAGGGTTAAAGAGTACATTTTTAGAGTTTCTTATACATGAATGCTACTAGGACAGATAGAATCATCGACCGATTTTATTATAAAGAAGTTACAGTCTTTATTCATTGAATTGTATCAAGATTATGTGTTTCTTGAAAAAGTTCTAAATTGAAAAACAATACCCTTAGGTTTCATAGTAAAGCAGTAAAATTGAATACAATTTAAGAATTATTTTATTTCTGCAATTGTAGGGTTTAAAAAGGATATTATTTTGCTAGTTCACAAACAAATTTGAACAACTATTAATAGCTTTCATTTAAACTAAAATCATATAATTAGTTACATAAAACACCAATCGATCAATCAAGGCCTTTTTCCACATCCCGTAGCCACTTCCAATTTTATGTAGCATTAATAAAGCCATTTCTCCCCAACGAGATACAATTTACCGCCAAATTCTCTGCCAAGGTCTCTTTATGTGGACAATAAATTATTGCCGGGTTATAAAAAATTGATTACGTCCGCCAACCCCTCATTATATCTATAGGAGGTCCGATGAGTAATATCTCTGCTCGTAACCATTACGAGACAGTCGTTAGATGTGTTTAGCGCTGAAAAGAGTTGGATCGTAAAGAGGCCAACACCCTAAAACCAACTTTTGGCACAGAGAAAAAGTTATTATTTGGCCGCTTTTATGATATTAATGATGTCCTCGCTTGTTTAAATTGGGGTACCATAGAAAAGGAATTAATTTGCGTTATGGAAGGTTATATTGGTTTTGTGCATATTGTGCTGTAGTTAGTGGCGCTTTGTTTAGAATTGTAGTGAAATACTTTTTTTAAACTTTGTGTGTCACGGGGTCATTTAAAGATTTTTTTTACAGTTAACAGTTAAAGTTTTAGATTTAGCAATACCCTATTCAATTACTATGTTTCTTATTTTTTTTACTTAAATATAACTAATCTAAAATGGAACCCTTGCTTGCAATATGTTTTTAAATTATTCAACATTTCCATAAATCCCCTGAAAAAACAAATTACTTAAAAAATTCCTTAGAACTTATAGAAAGATTTTTAAAAAATCATTATTTCGCTTAAAATAACATGAATTTCGTGCACACAAAAAATTGGATTCAATTCCATTGAATATTCTTTACTATGCTCCTTTAAATAATTTTAGTGACTGAAGAAGCGTGTGTGGAATTCGAGACCCTTTTTTTATATTCAGAAAAAAATAAAGTATTAGCGAATAATAAAATGAAAAGCTAGCCAAATATAAATTCAAACTTGTTTTCGTGTGACCAAAATCAAGACAAACATGGTAAACCTTTAAAGATTATTTAATAGTAATTATACCTATAAGGTAATTTCAAATAAACTTAAAATCTAAAATTTTCTATATAAGCAATCATTTACTCATTCAATGGTTGTGCGAAATCTTTAATATAAGGTCCAACATTTTCTAGGAACTCGTATACCAAAATTGAAGCTCGTGACCTCGTAAAACTCGTTTAGTTCGAGTTATAGAGTGGTCTCAGGCAAACAGATGGTCAATGTTCAGCACTCCCCCGAAAAGTGTAGAAATGACAAAATATTTATTTCGTATTTTTTGACCCAATCCCAACACGTAGTTTATCTTATATTTCATAATAATTAAGAAAAAACTGATATTAATCAAACCCAGCCCCCCTAAAATAAATCTTAAATGTTTGAAAAACGTCTGATATGCAATCATTACATGTGAGGAATAACTGAAGTATGGTATGGCATGGTATAGTACACATATATTCCAGCTTGTGTGCTTGTTCAGAGAACCGCTTATAAGCTTTCGTCAAGTGGGACAGACACAGAAAGAATTTTTACAGTCACAAAGAAAGGAATAACACATAGACAAATAACAACATTTATTGACGTCACAAACATCCATGCCTGGCCGGAATTCGAACCCGACCCCAGCAGCTCCAAGGGCCAGCGTCCTAACGATTGCGCTACCGGGCGCGAACTGAAGTCTTATTGCTTTGTTTTTAGTTTAAATTACCGCAACCAAACGAGACAAAACCCATGATATCAATCAAAAGCCGAAACCTACAACAAACCAACCTCAAAAGCTCGGAAAACGTCTTAGCCCCATAATTATCAATTTTACTGTCGCTCGCCCACCGTTCCCCGCAATAACCCTTCTCATACAGCGCTAATAACGCATTTCGTGCTGCCATATTCTCGGAAGAGCGGACCGCGACACTGTAGCCTCATGCGTCAATGGCCAAAAAGATTGGCAATTAAGACCCCGCCATCCGTTCAGAGAAAGGGGGCGAGGACTCTCAATTTCATCTAGCCCAGGAGAAAATCGCGCCAACTGGGGGATTTATTAATATGAACGTGAAAGAAGAGATTGACCGGTTTTTAGGTAACTGCACTCTTAAAACAAAAGAGTGAAATCCGCTCCAATTGGAGAAGTGCATTTTCGACACTGTAAAGGAGTGAATATTAACTCATACTGAATTAAAATACTCGTTTGGAGTGATCTTGTCGGAGGTTTAACACACAAAGTATCCACTCCTTTCGGAGAAGTGCATTCTCCAGACTGGAGGAGTGAAATTCACTCAGACGGAGTTAAAATCGCTCGTTCGTTTTAAGAGTGTGGTTTCGTATTTATAATAATAGAGTTTATCTCAAAGATGCAGATGCAATCGCTAAGTATAAATTGAGAGAAAATTCTATTCAAACGAAGCACCTTCTTTGTAATTTAAATGCAGATAGATCCACCACAAAAACTATTGCCAGACTAGGAACCAATCACCACAGAGGCATGAAGATAGACAAAGAGGGCAGGAAGGTTATAGAAACTGTGACAACTGCCCAGATACGAAGCTTACACCAAACCACATTTTTGAATTCCCGGCAATGAGTGCCAATTTGAGAAACATTGGAGTTCTGCCATCATTAATACCGAACTGAATACAGTTTAACCGAAATACTTTTCATTCTGATAAAAATTGTGAAATTTTCTCAAACAATATTCAAATCGGATTGAACTTAAATGAAATTATTGTTTTAAACATGTTTTCTGGATGGATTCACAAATAACTTATGGAACTCTTTACATCCGCACAGGGATCTTCTCCATATTATATTTCTATTTACCCAACCTGGGTTGGCAAGGAGTAAAAGTACATTTTTCTTTCCGATTTAGGGTCAGGTGGGGTAAGTGTGATAGGGTTTCTGCATTTTTCATTAAGAAAATTCGTTCTCTGCTTCAAGTAAATTCCAAATCCTAAAATTGGTAGTGAATTATTATAAGAAACATACATATGTAGAAAAAAAATTATATGTTTGAATTCCAATTTTAAGTGTACACAAAATTTGCATTTCAAAATCCATTGCTGTTTTATCACACTTACCCCACATAGGAAAACCCACATAAAAAGAAGACAGTTGCACTTAAATTCAAAAGTTCAAAACTTTCTTTAAACAAAAAATTAGGTCAATATTTCTTTTTAGTTTAATTATAAGTGGTCTAATGTTATATATTGCAAACTTTCAGATTTTTAAAATAATTCTTAAAGTTACAAGAGCTGTTTATCACACTTACCCCCAATCACACTTACCCCACTTGACCCTACCTTAGAAGCCAAAAACAACTGAAACGAATACCAACTGTTGCTTCAGAAAGTTCAGTATCACACATATGCTTATTAATCCCATAGAAGAAACATAGCTGCATGCCACAATCGGGCGATAAACGCAGTAATGTGTTTTAATCAGATTGCGGCTAATGTTTTTAGCGGAGGAAAATGTTAACCTTTATGTCTTAACCGCTACTTTGGGCTATCAGTTGATCTTAGCTTGAGAATTATTAATTATTTTGTTGGAAGAATGTGAGGGCATTCGTGTGGGTCGAATTTAATTGCTTAAGGGGTTTTGTCGCCAAATTGTCGTGGAAGATTTCGTTATGAGGTATATAAGGCAATTTGTATTCTTTATCCCAACTGAAGATTGTCTTTTAATTTTGAAAGTTTTATTTCAATTCCAAATTAAGTAACTTAGTATGGTTTTAGGTAGGTAGGTTGAACATTTCCTGCTGTCTATTTCCATCCTAAATGAAGCGTATGTTTTATCAGTTAAAAGTAAAATGATTTTTAAAGTTTTTCTTATGAAGTCGTTACACGAGGCGAATTTTCTTTAAAGTTTTGTCATTTCCTCGGCATGTTTTTTTTAATTTAATAAACAAAGAATAAAAGTTCATTCTTCCAAACACAATTAGTTACTCTAAAAAATGCATTATTCATTTTATAAAATGCTTCTGTGGCGTCTATGATGCGTGTAAAAAGAAGTAATCTGTCAGCCAACAGCAAATATTTTTGTTTACTAGTTAAATATTATTTAATTTTTCAACCACCATTTAAACTAAAAGAAACGAAGATTGGGCAAAGAAGTTTTAAGTTGGTTCAGAAAATTGTCTTTTTTATCCAACAATGTAATAATAAAATTACAAATAAAGGCTCATTGTCAATAGCCCGTGTGTGTGCAACGTTAATACAACCTTACTAAACTACACTAAAACAATTCATACTGAAATCATAAAAAGAGCGCTAACCCGCCAAATATGTTTCAATACCCTGTTCCATCTCGAAAACGCACACACAGTAGGAAGTGCCAAAGTGTTGTAATAATACTAACACTCCATGCCCGGTATCGCACCGAGTATCTGAATCGCCAAATGTATAAAAAAGTGGTAAGTCCCATTGGAAAATACCCCTCTACACTTTTTTCTTTCAAAAGCTTAGAATACGAAAAAGGGCGTACGGATATTTTCCCGAGGACTTGACCGCTTTTTACGTGCAGCCATTCATCTTCTGTACACGGATATCACTTCTCCACGCCCCTGTCTCAAGGGGCGTAGATCGAAAAGGGGCGTGAAAAGTCGATTTTTAAAAGCGCCCGGAACAAAGACTCGAGGTGTTTTGATCGATTTTCCAGGTGTGAGGCGAGACGGTGATTGCGGATTAATTTCGATGTAACTGTAATTTGAGAGAGAGCGTCACGTGATTTTCGATCGTCGCGATGGGGTAGGGTTTACTTGATATTGCATCTTATTAACCCATTCGCGATGGCTTTGTGAACAACATTAACACCTTCATTTCCGAATAAAAACGTTAGCTTATTAACCCATTCGCGATGGCTTTGTGAACAGCATTAACACCTTCATTTCCGAATAAAAACGTTAGCTTATTAACCATTCACGTTGGCATTGTGAACAGCATTAACACCTTCATTTCCGAATAAAACGTTAGCTTATTAACCCATTCGCGATGGCTTTGTGAACAACATTAACACCTTCATTTCCGAATAAAAACGTTAGCTTATTAACCCATTCGCGATGGCTTTGTGGACAGCATTAACACCTTCATTTCCGAATAAAAACGTTAGCTTATTAACCCATTCGCGATGGCTTTGTGAACAACATTAACACCTTCATTTCCGAATAAAAATGTTAGCTTATTAACCATTCACGATGGCTTTGTGGACAACATTAGCACCTTCATTTCCGAATAAAAACGTTAGCTTATTAACCCATTCGCGATGGCTTTGTGAACAACATTAACACCTTCATTTCCGAATAAAAATGTTAGCTTATTAACCATTCACGATGGCTTTGTGGACAGCATTAGCACCTTCATTTCCGAATAAAAACGTTAGCTTATTAACCCATTCGCGATGGCTTTGTGGACAGCATTAACACCTTCATTTCCGAATAAAAACGTTAGCTTATTAACCCATTCGCGATGACTTTGTGAACAACATTAACACCTTCATTTCCGAATAAAAATGTTAGCTTATTAACCATTCACGATGGCTTTGTGGACAACATTAACACCTTCATTTTCGAATAAAAACGTTAGCTTATTAACCCATTCGCGATGGCTTTGTGAACAACATTAACACCTTCATTTCCGAATAGAAACGTTAGCTTATTAACCCATTCGCGATGTCTTTGTGAACAACATTAACACCTTCATTTCCGAATAAAAACGTTAGCTTATTAACCCATTCGCGATGGCTTTGTGAACAACATTAACACCTTCATTTCCGAATAAAAATGTTAGCTTATTAACCATTCACGATGGCTTTGTGGACAACATTAACACCTTCATTTCCGAATAAAAACGTTAGCTTATTAACCCATTCGCGATGGCTTTGTGGACAGCATTAACACCTTCATTTCCGAATAAAAACGTTAGCTTATTAACCCATTCGCGATGGCTTTGTGAACAACATTAGCACCTTCATTTCCGAATAAAAATGTTAGCTTATTAACCATTCACGATGGCTTTGTGAACAACATTAACACCTTCATTTCCGAATAAAAACGTTAGCTTATTAACCCATTCGCGATGTCTTTGTGGACAGCATTAACACCTTCATTTCCGAATAAAAACGTTAGCTTATTAACCCATTCGCGATGGCTTTGTGAACAACATTAACACCTTCATTTCCGAATAAAAATGTTAGCTTATTAACCATTCACGATGGCTTTGTGGACAACATTAACATCTTCATTTCCGAATAAAAATGTTAGCTTATTAACCATTCACGATGGCTTTGTGAACAACATTAACACCTTCATTTCCGAATGAAAACGTCAGCTTTAATTTTTTTAAAATCTTTACGTTTATGAAAATGTTTGGGAAAATATCTTATTAAGCCATTCACGACGAGTTTGTGAGCATTGTATCCCGTTAAACAAGCAATCAATTTAAAAGCGTAACATATCAAAAAATAATAATTTAAGGGATATTGACTCCCTTATTTTCATAGGGCTAAAATTAGTATGGTTTATACTGAATTATTAAACAATTATTCAGATTTCAACCTTTATTTCCAGGGGAAAACATTAATATTTATGTTTTAAAAAGGCAAGGAATTATTAGTGCGTATCCGACATTTAATATAAAATAATCGAATAAAATATCAACTCAACGTTTAAAAAAAACCTCTTACACATGTAAACAATATATGCAGCACAACTTTGATGAATTATAATAGTACTATGTTTGGTTTGGGACATTGCGCTAACAGTGTGCACTCTGTAACGGATGCGGGCTCGATTCCCGCCTTCGCCCTGGGCGTACTTCCTTTCTCTGTGACAGTAAAAGATCGTTCTGTGTCTGTCTTACTTGGCGAATGCTTATAAAGCGGGTCTATGATCAAGCACACAAGCTGCAATGTATATGTATCTACCTTTACCCCACTATGTAGGGTGCATATAAGCTATCAAAACCAGTTGACAGTGCTTAACATTTTCGTTATTCCTGCATTTCCAAACGTGTGAATATTTTCTCAAGATCTTAGCTTTTTGGCAAACGTTTCTACTATAGAAATAAATACCCTTTTATTATATTAATTTCACCTCTTCGCTACTAAGACATATGAAGAGTACGCTCACTCAGTTGTATCATCATCAATGACTAATGACGTACAATGTGAAAGTCGTCCATTCTACAGTAAACATCTGCCCCATAGATCAGCCTTGCTAGTCTAGTCTAGACTCGCAAGGTTGTCAATAGGCTCTTACTCGAGAAATCAAGAAGTGGTTAATAATAAGTGAGAGCAACGTTCCCTGTATGGTAGTACTGAGAAAAATTATTGGTAGTTAAATTTAATTGGTAGTACTAATTTAAATTGGTAGTAATAATAAAAATTTTTTCTACTTCACTTTAAATTTTAATCTGCCAAAAAGAAATGAAAACAGAACATATTGAAAAAATAAGCAGCTTACTAACGGACTTGGGGCCGTGGATAGTATGATTGTTAAATCCTCGCTCCCGGAATCGGAAGGTCCTGCGATCGAGTCCACAGTTGACCCACGGAGTATATGCGATGCGGAGTACTTGCTCGTTCAATCTGTTGGGTCCGAAAGTCCAGTGGGCGGTTTTGGCCCAATTTCCCACGGGTACAGCTACCTGGAGACTATCCCCCCCCCCTTTAGGGAGATGTCTAAATTGCGGAGGTGGCGATGAGGACAGCATCTGTTGCTTATGTGTGTGGTGTGTCTGTCTTACTTGATGAAGGCTTATATTAGCGGGTCTTTCACCAAGCACACAAACTTTAACGTATCTGTCTACCAAGCAGCCATCAGACTTTAGACATCCTGCAAGATGTCGCCCTTAAAAGTATCATTGGGTATCGATTCCTCAATTGACTGTGTCTCTAAATTACGACGCCAGTCATTAATACCCTTCTTGCAGCTCTAGCGCGACGAAAACTCTACCTAACCTCAGAATAATAACTATTTATTTCAATTAAAGAAACTACAATTACCACACTCTCAGATATAACACTTTCATTTTTGACGATTCATGAATTCTCAAAGCTCATTTTCGTTATTTTTTGATTGTTTTTCGTCAACTATCTCGTGACTTTTTGAGTAAACGCGAAATCCTTTTTTTTTTCGTGAATTGATTTTTTATTTTTTGTCTTTTTTTTGAGGAAAAATGAATCTCATTGTTGTACTCGCATGCTCAAAAATGACGAAATATTTTCTTTTAGACGACGACGATTCAAAATCCTCATAAAAATGACGATTCAAATTTCCTCACTTTGAGGAACAAAAAACTCGGACATTTGCCAGTTAAAGAATCGTCCAAAATTAAGGAAAATTTCGTCGTTTTTGAGCATTCATTTTTGAGAGTGCAATTACTTGTGTCAATAATTTTCTTATTTATTGTGAAAAGATTCCTCATATTTTCTCCCATTTGCGTTTACCTCACTATCACCCAAATGACTCGAGGCGCGTGCTTAGGCAGAAAAGTGCGGTCTCATTATTTTAATGACAAGGGCGCCCGCATTGTACCTCACACGCACTTTTATTCCCATTGTTATTACCAATTAACGAGGGATGAACGAGTGGCTTTTCCGCATCGGGTTATGAAATTGTCCTCTAATGCGCTCTACTCAAGTTCCCGCCTTAAGAAGGCTGTAGAGGGTTTACTTTTGAGGAGTAGTTGTTTTTGTTATTGCTAGATGTTGCACCGAAAAATTTTAATGATTGACATATATATTCAGGTTTGTCTGCTTGGTCAGATACCCGCTTATAAACCTTCGTCAAGTAAGACAGACACAACACACACATAACTGGATATATCTAATTTTTAGAGGCAGAGGCCAACTAGAATATCCCTAAAATTGACTTGTCACCCCAAGAGCTATTGATTTGGTATTTGAACTTGGAGGACTTTGTGACCACGAAGGGTTTAACGGGCACAATCACCATTAGCGTACACGGGGGTCTTTGGAAGGCAGCGGGGATCGAACTCGCAAGCTTAGGAATGCCAGTTCAAGACCTTACTGACCAATGACCGTGCTATCCCGGCTTTAATTGTAATGTAATGCAATCGTTTTCAGCTGTCTATTTCTAGTCTCTTTTAGGAGCTTTAACACAGCCAATTACTCCGCGTAATTTAGAACCCTGAATAAGTGCTGAGGTCGACACCTGAACGGGCACCCAACGAAGCATCGTACGCTAATGCCATCGGGACTTATGACTCCACAGATATAACGAGCACGTTTATCGCAGTGTATTTGGGCACCCCGGTGATTTTAAGAGGATTTTTTCCACCAGGCGCGAATACGTATATAGTATGGCTACGACAAAGACAGAGCCAAGAACCTTCTCGGTGAGAGGCTCGTCGCTTACACCTCTCAGCCACCGGGGGGGGGGGGGCTGATAGATGTTGCACCAAAAAATTTTTAATGCAATATATCATTTTCAGCAGCCTAGCATCCTTTAGGAGCTTTAACACATCCAGTTACGCCTCGTAATTTAGAACCGTTGTCGAAAGTTGAGCCGGCACCTAACGGAATGCCGAGCGACGACATCGTACGCTAGCACTGTCGTTACTTTGGACACCACAAATTTAACGAGTATGTCTGTTCCAATGTACTCGGGCCTATCCGTGATAAATTGAAGCTTTTCCTACTATTTCCAGCACAGATACGATTTATAGGATGACTGGCAATATGTGGGATCTGAAACTCCGTACTTCTGAGAAGATTATATCCCCTAAACAGGTGCAAAAAAAAATTGTAAAAAGTTTAACCTTTGCATCCATAAAATATATTTTTTCTTAACAAAAATGGCAAGTTATTTCCAATTAATATAACAAATTTGATATAATATCGTCAGATAAAATATGCACTACATGTTAAAAAAAAAACCTTTTACAAATAACTTGAACAATAATCTGCAGCCAGACTTTTGTGGCAGATACATAGAGTAGTTTATAAGGTAATTTTAGAATTTTCACCTGATGCAAATTAATATTAGAAGTCTCAACCACTTTTGGATTTTTTACGTGCACCAAATTTTGGTAGATTAAGCACCATTTTTGTACAATTTTTTTTATTGTTAGAAAAAGATGATGATTATATTTTTTAAAAAAATTAAGAATAGTTCTTAAGTAACAAGAAATTAATATCCTTAAAATCCTTGGAAGGAACAGAGTTTCAGCGTCTTCTCTGGATTAAAGGAAAAGAGAGAAAGTTGTAAAAGGCAGAATTCTTTCAAATAGCGAAAAACTTGGGATTAAAGATTTAGGTTGTTTTTGTGTTGTGGGTTCAAAGTTTTTGTAAAATTGAATCATCAGTTGTACAAAGGTTTGTTCGCAGTGCTTGGCGATCTTGCCCCCCACCAAGAAAGTCATAAGTCATACAAAGGTTTGTTTTATTTGAATATAGGAGAGAGAAGGGGAATGGCGCCACCTTAAGGGAAATTGAATTTTCATGCAGAATTGTGTTGCAATTAATGTAAATTGTAATAAGCATAGCATACTACAGTTCATAACCTATCTTGTAGTGATTTTTTAAAATTTAAATCTTTAATGGAAACTGAATAAAATTGTATTTTTCTAAAGCTCGCACAGTGGCGGGATTACCCCGGTATCTGGCGTAATGCCGCCACATTACTGGGGTTATGCCGCCACATCAATAAACAAAGCAAATAATCTATAAATAATGGAAAATTACATAATAAAGCAACACGTATAGAACTAAAATAGGTTTAACTAACTTTGGAATGGTAAATTGTACAGGGTACAGCTCTTTTATTAACTTTCTGTGTGCAACTAACTACGCAGGGTTTTTTTTTTTAAAGCTTCGTTGGTCTATTTGACCAGTTCAGTTATTATTTTTCGGATACGTGGCATCTCTAACGAAAACTAATAGGTTGTAGGGCCAATATATGAAATTTCTATTTTACGGATTATGCCGCCATCCTTTTGCATGTGGCGGCATTACCCCAGTAAGACTAAATGGCATAAACGGGTGTTTAAAGAAAGGTAGTTAGTCTAGCGTCCAAACTAACGACGTGATAAAATAGCCAAATAATTACTCTTTTAAGTGATATATAACTGATTTATCTAACTTAGAGATATCAGTCACTTATCGCTTAATGTCAGAAGGCTCAAGATTTGATGAAAATCACTAAAAACTGTATTTCTTAAATAACTTTACACCAACTCACCGCACGGCCATTAGCGCGTATACTACAATTTACTTTGTTTCCTGCTACAGGTCAGCGCCCACAGCCCCCCTCCCTTACACACCGCTGGCGAGATTCGAGGGGTGGCGGCATTACCCGAGGTGGCGGGATTCCCCTGCTCTCCCCTAATATTGTTTTTTAACTTGTATGTCCTGATCGGGGTTTAACTAGTTATTTCATTTGTTTTACCTGTTAAATTGATATGTAACGTTATTTTGGTTAAAACCAAGCACCGAATTAAATTCGAAAATTTAAAAACTTGAACAATCAGTTTTGCTTAACACAAATATACAAAACAATAGAGAGTTTTTCCGTATGTAATATGTTATCATCAGTCCTGCATCCCAGTGCTCTCAGCTTTTCTTTAACCCTCTAATGCATGAATTTTTATTTTCATCCAAAAAAAATATATATGTATCTTTAATACTCACACATTATGGGAAAAATACTAAAAAAAATTAACTGCATTAGAATTTAAATAATTTCAATTTTTTAAAAAATTTCCACATGACAAAAACCAACTGCAAAATTGCAATTTTGATAATAATGACTAGAAAACACTGAAAATATTTCAAAATAACCCTTTTTAACTATGATTAATTTTTCAAAACAATTTATTAGTATTTAGCACTAATATCTGAATTTTGAATACACTTTTACTACTGTCATCTATGAGGATTATTAGTAACTAAAACTTCAAAATGAAATGTAATAGATGGAAAAAACACAGATTTGTTTTGGAAGAGCTCTAATTTAATAGAATAAAGTGGATTATGTTGCTTGTTACCAAACGGTAACAGTATGCATTAGAGGGTTAAACATGACTCTGGTTGAACTTTTTTTGGTATGATTCAAATCCCCCAAAAACACTTCGTTAAAGTAAACAAACGCCAATCTAAAAAAAAAAAAACCTATGCATTTTTTTATAACAAAAAAAGTCATGAAAGTTGTCGCTAAAAAAGCCGTGATATAAAATGAATGCCAATCTCTTATTTAAAACTTTTCGGTCGTAATAAATAGAATAATTTAAGTTTCGCTGTCATAAAAGAAATCGCACTATTTGAGGTTGGTGCCCCCCCCCCCCATCTTAACCACCCCTTATACCTTTATATAAATGTATTGTGATCATATTATTGTTAAAGTTTTTTTTAAGTATCCTTCGTTATTTTGATTTAGTAATTCAAGTTCTACTGCATGATTTAATTTTTTAGGGGGATTAAGATGGGCACCAACCTCAAACAGTGCAATTTTTTTTATGACAGCGAAACTTAAATTATTCTATGTATTACGACCGAAAAGTTTTAAATAAGAGATTGGCATTCATTTTATATCACGGCTTTTTTAGCGACAACTTTCATGACTTTTTTTGTTATAAAAAAATGCATAGGTTTTTTTTTTTTTAGATTGGCGTTTGTTTACTTTAACGAAGTGTTTTTGGGGGATATCAGTCGTTTTTTTTTTAATTTTATTTTATGATATGCTTTTTAAGGTAGGGTGGATTACCAACATGTTTTATGAACAAGTTCAAAGGATGTAAAGGCAATATGTATAAAATAAAATAAATAATTTCCATGGTTAATCAACAATGCCGAATTGAAGTTAAAAAGGTTAAGCATCAATATGAAATATTGCAATTGGTGGAAGTGAACTGCACATCGTTGGAATTCACTTGGCCGCTGGCATCTTTAACGAAAATGATAATTATTAAATGTTTCGCCTGATCCCGGCCCTTTTCACTGTAATCCTTTCCAGTCTGGCAAAGCGAAAGTTATCTTCTTCATATAGGCATTCAGATTTTCCAAAGCTCGATTTTTAGAAACTATTTACTTACTTACTTCTAGACCTCAATGTCATCTTTCGCTATAAGCTGAACGACAGTTTCGGGGATCATTTCAAGCATTTTTCTGTTGATGTGTTCTGTTTGCGCCTTTGATAGCCAAATTGTCAATTGGGCAGTAGTCAAATTGTCTTCTTTGGTAGCTGCTGCATGTATTGGCACAACTCTTACAATTTATCGCTCCTCGATTCGCCTTTGAACTTTATTTTCTTTTTTTTATTTTCGATTCTTTAACGCTATTTGAAATTGGTTGGTAAGAACTCTTCCCTGTTTCATCTGTTAACTGAACAATTGGAAAAGTTTTAATAACCAAATCTTCATAATCGTAACGTTTCTGTTTGTTATTTTCAGGAACAGTTTCTGGATGAAGTTTAATTGCCGATACATTGTTTTCGACACATTTCGAGATTACATCGCAGCTTTCATTTTCGTGTACCACATCCGTCTCTTATGCCTAGTTTTGTTCACTTTTGTAGGCATATTTAACTTCAATTTTCTTTTATAAAACTGAAAAGTATCTTGAATATTCAAGAAAAAACAATAACCGAATACAATTATTAGGTTACGGTTATGTGTTATATTACAAACATTTAGTAACAGCTCATGTTAAAAAAATGTAACTTTAATTGTAAAATATTACTTTGGCACACTGTAAAAACAAGGGAGTATTATTACGCTTGTTTTGGTTTTATGAAATGCTATATATGGTGTAAATATACGCGACTTGTGGTGTCAGCACCAACATAGGTGTTATCATTCACTCAAAATTGTTTTTATTTAAACTTAAGACAAAATTGGTGTTAACATACACCAAGAATGTAGCCTTTCGACGACATTTTGAAAACGAAACACCAAATTTGGTGTTACAGATCGAGCCAATCTAGCAATTCTTTGGTTGTAACGGAAAAATTAGAGCTGTGTTTTGATTATTTATTCGTGATGTGCATGGTTTGAGTCTTATTTTAAAAATTGCTGGCTAGAAAACTTATTTCAGCGTGCAGTTATTACTTTTAAATAATTGTCTGTGTGTTTGCATTCAGTTAGCCCTAAACAACAGCATGAGTTTGATTTTGATGATGGTAAATCGTGTGTTTGTATTTGCCGAAAATGCAAAGTAAGCGGAACAATTATATTTATTCTTTATACAGATAACTGAATTACTACTGAATAATTTAACTTAAACTACAATATTAGCGATTCTGGCTAAAGCGAGAAAATTAGGGTTATGTTTATATCTTTGTGCGCTAGTATATATGATTAAAAGATATTGAAATGAAATGTATAATTACAGTATTTTCATATAAGTCATTTAGCTTATTGATATCTGAATTATTTCAGTGATTAACTTTTCGATTATGAAATCATCATTGCACTTTCATAATTTATATTTTATTTACGTTTTGTTTGAAAAAAAAACATTTTACTATACGATAAAATAAAAAAAAACTATTTACTATAAAATAGTTAAACAGAATTTAAATGCACAATTTTATAGCTATATAGATAATTGAGTAAGAAATTAAACAATATCTGTCCACCCTATTGATATCTTTAATTTACGTTAAATATTCCTAAACATTAATTTTGTTTGAGTTATGTTTTGCATAATACGTGTACATTTTCATTTTATCTTTTGTAGCATGGATAAAGGTATAATCGTTGAGTTCAACCCTAGTCGCAAATCAACTCAAGTTACAAAATGAGCTATTTTTAACATTACAAATTCTGTTGTTCTGGATTTGTAAGAAATCAGTTTACACCAAAAAGTGTTTTTAAAAAATAACCATTTTATCCTTTCGATTCAGAAATTAGTACCAGAACACCCTGTTAGGTCGTTAGGTGTTTAAGTACACCAAATCAATGGTGGCGTTTCATCACACCAAAAATGGTGGCAACAGAGTAGCCACCAAATGTGGTGCTTCTACACACCACCACCAGTCAATTACCGGTGTTTCATTACACCGATTTACTGGTGGTGTTTCCTTACACCCCTTTTGGTGGCTACTTTGTTGCCACCATTTTTGGCGTGAAGATACACCAAAATTATTTACAGTGCATAATAAAAATATTCCTCAATACATTTTAGAAAAAAAATCATTTCTCTTCATAAAAAAAATAAGCAAAGATTACTTTGGCATAATTAAATATTCCTCAATAATTTTTAGGCTTAAAATATATTTTTTACTTTTTATGAAAAAAAACCCAACAAAACTATTTTTTGAATGGTATTGGTAACTGAATATGGCAACCATTGGTAACTGAATATGGCATCTATCCATTAACTCGAGTTATTCATAAGTTTTCTAAATAAAAACGCCAAAAAGTTTAAATGAAGCATTCCGTTTATTAATTAGAATTTTTATTTTCAATCTGTCCATTCAGATATTAGATTAATCATATATTTTAGAAGCTGTTATAATAACTTAATAGTTAACAGCGCTGTTACACTCTTAAAACAAAAGAGTGAAATCCACTCCAGTTGGAGAAGTGCATTTTCGACACCCTAAAGGCATGCATATTTTCTCAGACTGAGTTAAAATCATTCGTTTGGAGTGATCCTGTCGGAGGTTTAACACACAAAGGATCCACTCCAAAAGGAGAAGTGCATTTTCCAGTCTGGAGGAGTGAAATCCACTCAGACGGAGGTAAATTGGGAGTGTTTGTTTTAAGAGTGTATGCCGCTCAACGATGAAAATACAGTAAGCCTTGGCTCGTTTTCGGAGGGTACTTGGCCGCTAGGAAGGCTTGTTTATCGCGCATTCATACAGCCAAAGGTAATATAGATTTTAATTAATTAAAAATAGAAAAAGTTATTTTTGAAACTTCAAACCTATGAAAGGGGCTGAATTGCGGCATTCTCAATCGTTTAGTAAAAACTGCTTCCAGATTGATGGTCTTGTAAAGGCTATAGGTCACTTCAAAAATTCGGTCAAAATTTGACTAAAACTGCTCGAAAGATTTCATTTTCGAAAATTTTCATATTTTTTTTCTCCGCTGTTTTTGACTCTAGAATAACCAATTTTTTTTTATTTAAAGTAATCTACGAAACCTCTTTACTGTATTTTTTTTATTGTTCTACAAAGTTTAGTTTGCCTGGTAGAAAATAAAATCAATTTCGCTGTTAACATAGCGAAATGTTTTCTGTATATATACATAACTGCCGTTTTGCCCTTGGCGTCATTTTGAGATTGGCGGGCGGAACGACCGTTCCGTCTGATTATAAAAGTATTTATATATCAGTCAAGGAAATACAATAATTATTTCACACTTAATATTTTGAATATCTTATTAATTATGTGTATAGTGATTGTTCAAGGTTAAGAACTCAGTTTGAGGTACTGAATGAGGTCGCCTCTTCGGTTAAGTTGAAAATTTGTCGACACCTTAGTCATAGGCCACTAAGAGAATTCAATGGCTGGGACATATGGAAAGAATGGATGATAGTAGAGGCACAAAAAAAATTTTCAAGGGACAATGTCAGGAGAGAGAAGAAGAGAAATATTAATAAAAAGATGGATAGATGAAGCGGAAAGAAATTTAAAGGCCATGAAAATTAAGAACTGGAAAGCGAAGACCAGGGACAGGCCACTTTGGAGTGGTATTGTTTTACAGAGGCATTATCCAGCATAGACTGCAGTTCCAGGGAGTTAGTAACAGGCCAATAAAATACTATCCATTTCACTTTAAAGTTTAGAATAAACTTGTAGAATCAACCACTTCTTATCTTAAATATATTTAAGAAGAATAACTTTAAGAGAAAATACTTCCCTACACTGAAAATCTTTTATAAGCACTTCTATAAACACAGTGGGAGCTGTGGCAAAAAGTGCTGCCACCCTGTCCAACGGATTAATGTTTTGTAACGTTTTAAATTGCAAGAAACTTGAATTTTCCTCCAATTTTGCACAAATCCCTTAGTATAAATTAGATAAATTTTACACAAAAGGCATTTTTTATTACACTTGAGCATTATTTAGGTTAGGTTAGGCTTGAATTATCTTCGCACTAGAGCTATTGGCGACGGACCTCGTATTTTAGAAGAACAGTCAAGTGTCGAGCCGACACCAGACTAGGCACCTAACGCATTCTTTAAGGGCGACATCGTACCCAGCGTTAGGACTTTGAAGAATATTTAACGTGCACACGGGGTATTATTCGTCGGACATTTTTGCTGCACGGGCAGTTAGGTTAGGTCGGCAGTGATTTTGGCGATTCCCGTACTCGAACCTGGAACCTTTCGCATGTTAAGCGAGTCTCTAACCGATTGGGCTCCCCAGCCCATATTGAGCATTATCCAATATTTAAGATGTAATTAACTAGTGTGCTAAACTTCCGTCCCACGATGTTGCAAGCGTTCAAATTCGACTTTAAAAGTAGGTCCTGTTTTGATTCGTTATAGTTTATCAAAAGACTGTAGTAGAAGCGTTTACATGAGTTATCGAATCCATGGAATGCCAAATGCTCCATTAGGAGAAAAAGTGGTCAAGCAGGATTTCTAACCCAAATGATAGTCTGTGGTAGAATTCATGGAATAAAACATCAAACCCTCCTTCATTGGAGGGTTTGCGAAACCCCCCAATGAGCCCTGTAATTCTGGTTATGCCTGTGCAAAAATCTTCAAGAGGGAAAAATTTTGGAATTTGCTCTTCATTCCATAGATTCGACGGCTCAAGTAAAGGCGCCTAACGTACGTAATGATGTGAAAATTTGAATGAATCTGAAAATGTGGCTCAAAGGTATGGTAAAAACCTTATTACTCTACCTTTGAGCCACATTTTCAAACAACTTTCCATTTCGGAACGAACGACTCTCCTTCTCTTACACACAACCACTCACGAATTCAATATTTGTTCTGGAGCGATAGAGGGTCAAGCAGGAGCGTAGGGGCTGAGCTCTACAATCTATAGCTGCATTTCTCGCGGACACACAGGTTGCCATTATGATAATGTTTCGGGGGTTCCGTGTGTGTGTGTTTTGGCTAAGTCTTTCCCTGTGGTCGGGCGATAAGGAGCTTAACGTCACTTTAGGGTTGCCTCGGTTAGGCGAGAGAGAGAAAGATTGGTTATGTGGTGATAAAGGTGGAATGCTCATTTTTCTTCTAGTCAGAAGGTCCTGGGCAGTGTTCCTTAAACATCGATAGTTTCCTATTCGAATGAATAATTCATTCGTAGGCCGAATAGATCGAGTTGACAATCGATAGTATTCGCGGAAGCGAGACTATCGAACTATCGATACTATCGAAGTGGACGAAGTTTTCTGGCAGCGTGCCAAAACAATCGAACTATCGATACTATCGAGCGGCCGAAGTTTTCTGGCAGCTTGCCAAAACAATCGATTGTTCTGGCACACTGCCAAAAACTTCGAATGGATAATGCTTTAATGTTGCTTCGATTGTTTACGTAATGTAGGTGTGCTTGGCATTGAAATAACATTGTACTAGAGCTACGCGAACATTTATTTATTTAGTAACATATTTGGAAATTTAGTAACATATTTGGAAATTTAGTAACTTATTTAGTAATTTAGTAACTTATTTTGTAAATTATTTATCTATATAGTAAGTTAGTAATTAAACTATGTATTTAGTAATTTAATTATTTAGTAATTTAGAAACTTATTTAGTAAAATATTTATTTATATAGTAATTTATTCATTATTTATTTATTTATTTATTTATTTATTTATATATTTAGTAATGTAACTCATTATTTAGTTATTTATTTATATATTTAGTAATTTAATTTTTTATTTAGTATTTTATTATTATATTTAGTAATTAATTAACTGACTTCGCAAAATATATATTGATATAGTAATTTAGTAATTTATTTTATTTAGTAATTTAGCAACTTACTTAGTAAAATATGCATTGATATAGTAATTTAATTACTTATTTAGCAATCTATTTTTTATTTATATATTCAGTAATTTAGTAACATATTTAGCAATTTATTTAGTAAAATATTTATTTATATAGTAATTTAGTAATTTAATTATTTATTTAGTAATTAGTAACATATTTAGCAATTTAGTAACTTATTTAGTAATTTATTTATTTAGATTGTAATTCAGTAAGTTATTTAGTAATTTAGTAACTAACTTAGTATTTATTTAGTAATTTAGTAACTAACTTTGATTAATAACTTAGTAATTTATTTAGTAATTTAGTAACTATCTTAGTAATTTATTTAGTAATTTAGTAACTAACTAGTAATTTATTTAGTAATTTAGTAACTAATTTATTAATTTATTTATATAGAAATTTTAATTTAGGTATTGCCTTAAAGTATTTTATTGCATTGTATTTAGGTATTGTATAGCATTTAATTATTGTATTGTATTCAAGTATTGTATTGTATTTAGGTATTGTATTTTATTTAAGTATTGTATTATAATAAGGTATTGTATAGTATTTAGGTATTGCATTATATTTAGGTATTGTATTGTATTTAGGTATTGTATTGTATTTAGGTATTTATTGTATTGTACTGTATTGTATTGTATTTAGATATTGCATTGTATTTATGTATTGTATTGTATTTAAGTGTTGTATTGTATTTAGGTGTTGCATTGTATTTAGGTGTTGCATTGTATTTAGGTGTTGCAATGTATTTAGGTGTTGCATTGTATTTAGGTATTGTATTGTATTTAGGTATTGTATTTTATTTAAGTATTGTATTATATTAAGGTATTGTATAGTATTTAGGTATTGCATTGTATTTAGGTATTGCATTATATTTAGGTATTGTATTGTATTTAGGTATTGTATTGTATTTAGGTATTTATTGTATTTAGGTATTGCATTGTATTTATGTATTGTATTGTATTTAAGTGTTGCATTGTATTTAGGTGTTGCATTGTATTTAGGTGTTGCATTGTATTTAGGTGTTGAATTGTATTTAGGTATTGCATTGTATTTAGGTATTGTATTGTATTTAGGTATTGTATTTTAGTTAGGTATAATATCGATATGTATATCGATATACATAACTATAACTATATCGATATCCATATCGATATTTATATCGATATGTATATCGATATACATATCGATATGTATATCGATATACATATCGATATTTATATCGATATGTATATCGATATGTATATCGATATGTATATCGATATGTTGTATATCGATATGTATATCGATAAACATGTCGATATCTATATCGATAGACATGTCGATATCTATATCGATAGACATGTCGATATCTATATCGATAGACATGTCGATATCTATATCGATAGACATGTCGATATCTATATCGATAGACATGTCGATATCTATATCGATAGACATGTCGATATCTATATCGATAGACATGTCGATATCTGTATCGATAGACATGTCGATATCTATATCGATAGACATGTCGATATCTGTATCGATAGACATGTCGATATCTATATCGATAGACATGTCGATATCTATATCGATATCTATATCGATAGACATATCGATATGTATATCGATAGACATATCGATATCTATATCGATATACATATCGATATAGATATCGATATCGTCGATATGTATATCAATATAGATATCGCTATGTATATCGATATGTATATCGATATAGATATCGCTATGTATATCGATATGTATATCGATATACTCGATATATATATATATATCGATATATCGATATATATATATCGATATATATATATAGATATATATATATATATATATATATATATATATATATATATTTATATATATATATATATATATATTTCGATATACATATAGATATCGAAATGTATATCGATATACATATCGATATTGATACGTACATCGATACGTATATCGATATAGATACGTATATCGAAATAGATATCGATATGTAATCGATATATATATCGATATGTATATCGATATAGATATCGATAAAGATATCGATACGTATATCGATATAGATATCGATTTACGTATCGAATACACATCGATATAAATACAGATATACATATTGATATACATATCGATATATATATCGATATGAATAGAAATCGATTCATATATCGACATACATATCATTTAACTTATCGATATGCATATCGATATTGATTAAATATATCGATATTTATATACATCTATAATAATAAAAGAAAGAGTCTGTCTGTGTGTATGTCTGTGGATCGCAAAAGACCTACTTAGACTGCACTAAAAAATTCGTAATTTTTAATATAGATTCCTTTTAATACCTACGTGTGCACCTGAGGCTTAGTTTTTTCATATGTGATTGTGATTTTTAATTAATATAATAAATTTCAAAAATACGTCATCCACGTGGGATTGCGAGACCATAACATGGCTTGAAAATACATGGACCGGGCAGAAACGGGGGCTTGACGCCATCTTCTATTAGTTTGATAGATTGAGTTTGGTTGAGATATGCGCTCGCCCTAAGGCTGCTTCATCCTCTATTAGTGTTTGTTTTTTAAGTGCGCATGCACCAACACGAATTTAATTTTATTTTGATTTTAAGTGCATTTTCACAAGTAAGCATGGCTCTAAAAGGAAGCAATGCGAAGTTAACGGTTCCCAGTAAGGGACCATACTGCTAGTAAATATAAATAAATTCCCCGTGTTCGTGTAGCTATAGTGTTAAAGAGTTACTCAATGCCAGCATCATTATTAATAAAAGTATATGAATAAATAAATAAATAAAATGCCCTCGTGAAGCTGCAGTGTACCGTTAATTAAGCATCAAAAAATACAATAATTAATTTAATACAATAATTAACGTCAATACTTAAATGCAATACAATACAATACCTAAATACAGTACAATACGTGGAGATGCAATACGTTACAATACTACAATGCAATGCCTCCATACAATACAATACAAAACCTAAAATACAATGCATTTGCAATACCTAAATAAAATACCATACAATACAACATACTATGCAAACACCTAAATACAATTGCAATACTAAAAAACAATACAATACAATACTTAAAACAATACAGAACAATACACAAATACTAATTACTAAAAAATACAATACAATACATACCTAATTATTTGCAATACCTAAAATAATGCAATACCTAAATACAATACAATAATGTAAATAAAAGCAATACCTAAATATAATGCAATACCTAAATACAATAAATACCTAAATGCAATACCTAAATACAATACTTGCAATACATATTACTTAATACCAATACCTTAATAACACAAATACCTAAATACAATACAATACCTTAATACAATACAATACCTAAATACAATACAATACCTAAATACAATACAATACCCTAATACAATACAATACTAAATAAAATACAATACCTAAATACAATACAATACCTAAATACAATACAATACCTAAATACAATACAATACCTAAATACAATACCTAAATACAATACAATACCTAAATACAATACAATACCTAACTAAAATACAATACCTAAATACAATACAACACCTAAATACAATGCAATACCTAAATACAATTCAATACCTAAATACAATGCAACACCTAAATACAACGCAACACCTAAATACAATACAATACTTAAATACAATACAATACCTAAATACAATGCAGCACCTAAATACAATGCTACACCTAAATACAATACAATACTTAAATACCTTAATACAATACAATACGTATCGATATCTATATCGATATACGTATCGATAAACGTATCGATATCAATATCGATATCGATATCAATATCTATATCGATATATGTATCGATATCAATATCTATATCGATATACGTATCGATATCAATATCTATATCGATATACGTATCGATATCAATATCTATATCGATATACGTATCGATATCAATATCTATATCGATATACGCATCGATATCAACATCTGTATCGATATACGTATCGATATCTATATCGATATACGTATCGATATCTATATCGATATACGTATCGATATCTATATCGATATACGTATCGATATCTATATCTATATACATATTGATATCAATATCGATATACGTATCGATATCTACATCCGATATCTATATCTATATCCGATATGTATATCGATACACATATCGATATCGTATGCTTATTAATAAATACCCATGTGTAGCTCTAGTATTACGTTAACTCAAAGTCAAGAATAAATTACTAAATACCCATGAGTAGCTTTAGTGTAACGTCAATCCAGTGACCTTTTGTAGCTCTAGTGTAACGTTAATTTAATGCTAAAAGCAACTAATAAGTATATGAATAAGTAAATGAATACAATCGCGAAGCTCTAGAATACAGTTTATTCAGAGAAATAAATAATTAAATAAATTACTAAATAAAATACTATATAAATAAATTACTATATGAATAAATAACTATATAAATAAATTAACTATATATATAAAATTACTATATATATAAATTACTATATAAATAAATTACTATTTAAATAAATGAACGAATGAATGAATTCCCGCGTAGCTCCAGTGCAACGTTATTTCAATGCCTAGCTTACTTGATAAGGAAGCATTTACTAAATAAGGAAACAAATTACTGAAGTAATTACTAAATTACTAAAGAAAGAACTAACCAACTAACAAAATAAATAAATACTTACTTAATTACTAAATTAAATAACTTACTAAATTTCAAAATATATAAATAAATTACTAAATATATAAATAACTCACTAAATTACTAAAAAAATAAATAACAAAAAACTTACTTAATTCCTAAATAAATGAATTACTAAATTACTATATAAATAAATTACTTTTATTAAATAAATAAATTACTAAGTTACTAAATAAGTAATCAAATAACTAAATTACTAAAAATAAAATAAATTACTAAATTATTAAATAAATAAATTACTAAATAAGTAATCAAATAACTAAATTACTAAAAATAAAATAAATTACTAAATTATTAAATAAATAAATTACTAAATAAGTAATCAAATAACTAAATTACTAAATAAATAAATTACTAAATAAATGACAAATTAATAAATAAATAAATAAATAAATTCTCGCGTAGCTCCAGTGTAACGTTATTTCAATGCCAAGCACACCTACATAAGGGAAACAATCGAAGCATCACCAATTCGATGTAACGAATAATTCATTCGAAGTTTTTGGCAGTGTGCCAGAACAATCGATTGTTTTGGCAAGCTGCCAGAAAACTTCGGCCGCTCGATAGTATCGATAGTTCGATTGTTTTGGCAAACTGCCAGAAAACTTCGTCCACTTCGATAGTATCGATAGTTCGATAGTCTCGCTACAGCGAATACTATCGATTTTTCACTTCGAAGTGCGCCCGGCGTTGAAACTATCGAGTTGCGTACGAAACTATCGATAGTCTATCGATGTTTAAGGAACACTAGTCCTGGGGAGTTTGGGTTGGTTTGGAAGAACAGGTTCCAGGAAATATTTTGGTTGATTGGTTTGCCCGCTTATAAACCTTCGTCAAGAAAAACAGACACAACGCACACATACGTGACAGATACTGAAACCTTCGCAGTTTAAACATGTCCCTGAAGGGGAGGGAAATAGTCTCCAGAACCTTTACCCTTGGGAAACTGCGCAATGACCGCCCTACGGACTTTTGGACCCAACAGATTACAACGAGCACGTACTCCGCATATACTCGACAAACACAAACATCCCTGTCTTACCTGGATTTGAACCCGAACCCAGAAGTTCCAAAGACTAGCTCCCTAACTGTTGCTCTGCCGGGTCGGCAGGAAATATTTAATTTGAAATATTTGGTTCAAACTCGCAACCTTAGGGATACAGACCCTTACCGACCAAGCTATCTAGGCCCCGCTCCTTTGGTAACGTCTAGTTCAAAGAGTAGGGTAGAGACTGAACCTATCAACCGCACAATGGACCTACATGGAGACAATATAGATTGTCATATGCGGGTCTCGATGGCCGAGTGGTTTGGATCCTAATAGTGGGTGGGAGTGGTTTTGGATCTAGGTTGATAACCCTAGCAGTCAGCGCGCTGTAAAGGGTTACGGTTCCATTTTCGCCTTTGCCATGGGTGTTCTTCCTTTCTCAGTATCAAAATTATAAATTAACTAGCATTTATTAGCCTTAATTCCCACTCTATGTGAGCCATGGCTGCGAAGGGCAGCTCAGTACCAGTACGAGTCGTGCCTCTACACTACTATGGAACTCTTTGGTCTAGTTGATTTACCCAACTCCAAACTCTTGAAACCGCGCCATTATCCAAAATAAATAAGTAGTTAGGTTGAATTATCGCCGCACTAGAGCTACACGAGGGCAACGAGCCTCATTATCTCCCAAAATAGCAATCTAAAATCATGTTTGTTCTACTTAAGATTTGCCAAATTGTATAATTCAAGTATCACATCCACCAACTTAAGTTGGACACATTCAACGGCCATATCAACAAAGTAACCGAGACCCTCTTCTTCCTATCTACAATCTCCACACAAATCAATCCGATCCCCCTCAATCAAACCATTCATAACAATTCCCGACACGACCCCTGCTTCTATTCAACCACTCCCACTACTCCCGATACGAAGGACTTCAGGGCCAGACTAGAATAAGTCACTATATTGTGCAAAATGCAGGATTCTTGTCATTAAGGTTGGGTTTTAAAATGTTATGTATTGTACAGCAGGATGGTTATTACTTGAGTTTTAAAATACAGGAATTTCATATCCGTCTACTGGTGAGAGGGTAGGGGTAGATGCATATGTATATATTCCAGCTTATGTGCTTGATCAGAGACCCACCTTATAAGCATCTCCAAGTAAGACAGACACATATAGAATTTTTACTGTCACAGAGAAAGGACGTACACCCAGGGCGAAGGTGGGAATCGAATCCGCATCCGTTTCACATCGCAGACTGTGCAATCTTGAAAGCCCTACGTGCCTATATCTCACATTGAACCATGTCATATAATTAAAACATTGATTTATATAATGGGGAGTCTTTTTGGTCGTATTTCATTGCTCTGTTAATGCAATATTACGTTATTCCATTAACCTAATATTTTTTTTCTGTCATACAATCTCACAGCTTCACAAGTTCTATTTTTCAAATTTTACCTTATTTTGGACAGTAGTTCCCATTTTACAGCTGTTCTAAAATGCCCTTTTCGCACTTTGTAAATGATAAACTTCGACAACTTCAATACTTTTTGCACTCAAAACTAATATCAAAATTGCATTGTGTTTATATATTAATTGTTGAGTTCCAAAAATATTTCATTTTTAAAGCAAAAGGCGTAATGAAATTAATATGTAAAACATTGTCATTTTTAAGTCAAAGCTAGTCTGAAATCACAATTGAAAGGACATATTCGCAGGTTAATTTTTTATTTAAAAAAAAAGCATTTTTAGAACAACTTGCATGATGAATTTAATAAAGTAAAACATTTTCTTCGTTTTTTAACCAAGGCAGTTCCGACTGCACGAGGAAATCCAAAAAATGAAGAAAAAAGACAAAATCCATGTCTGGCATAATCCTCCTTAAACATTCTACCTTTTCTACATGCTTAAACCTTAAACTCTTTTCTGAAAACCAAAACATAGACAAAATTCACGTCTGGCCATAACCTTCCTTAAACATTCACCCTTTTCTACATTTTACTACCTGCTTCCACCTTAAACTCTTTTCTACTAAAAACTCTGAAACTCTACTCTGAAAACTAAAAAAGACAAAATCTTTGTCTGGCATAATCTTCCTTAAACATTCACCTTTTTCTACGTTTTACTACCTGCTTCCACCTTAAACTCTTTTCTGAAGACAGTAAAAAGACAAAATCCACGTCTGACATAACCTTCCTTAAACATTCGCCCTTTTCTACACTTTAATACCTGCTTCCAGTTTAAACTCTTTTTTGAAAATAATAAAAAGGCAAAATCCACGTCTGGCATAACCTTCCTTAAACATTCACCTTTTTCTACATTTTACTACCTGCTTCCACCTTAAACTCTTTTCTGAAGACAGTAAAAAGACAAAATCCACGTCTGACATAACCTTCCTTAAACATTCGCCCTTTTCTACACTTTAATACCTGCTTCCAGTTTAAACTCTTTTTTGAAAACAATAAAAAGGCAAAATCCACGTCTGGCATAACCTTCCTTAAACATTCACCCTTTTCTACATTTTACTACCTGCTTCCACCTTAAACTCTTTTCTGAAAACAAAAAAAAAGGCAAAATCTACGTCTTGCATAACCTTCCTTAAACATTCACCCCTTTCTACATTTTACTACCTGCTTCCACCTTAAACTCTTTTCAGAAAACTAAAAAAAGGCAAAATCCACGTCTGGCATAATCTTCCTTAAACATTCACCCTTTTCTACATTATTCCTCCTTAAACTCTTTTCTGAAAACTAAAAAAGCGACAAAATCCACGTCTGGCATAACCTTCCTTAAACATTCACACTTTTCTACATTTTACTACCTGCTTCCACCTTAAACTCTTTTCCGAAAACATGGCCCGATTTCAATCGGACATGATTCACTATTACTCAGACCCATCTACATTTACCAAGGCCATATCCCCATGACCATATTACATTCACTCTCTCATGACGTCACACCTTCATTAGACATATGCGTGCCCCGCTCCTTCTCTCTTTCGCTCCCCGAACCAAAAGCTTAAAATCCTCGAGATTTAAATTTAATTAAGGCCGAATTAGCCCGGGTGCCAATTTTGGTGCCGATACCCGGAAATCAAGGGGGAACCGGAAATAGCCATGGACGAAACCGGAAATTGAAGTTTCTCCTAGACGGGTTAATTAAGAAATTTTTAGAAGGGGGATGAGGGAGGGGGGGAATGGGTGTCGGAAAGTTTACTTTGTAAAGTTAAGAAAACCTTCCCAAAAAGAGAAGAAGCGGAGTTTTTTAGGAAATGTAGAGTTAGGTTTACTTTGAGTTTTAAGAGTTCTGATTTTGAAGGGTTTTTTTTATTGGATTAATACAAATTTGGTTTGATAATTTTCAATTTAATTTATTTGATTCATGAAGCTAAGAACAGCATACTGCAAAATTTTTAGTTGAACAAATGGCGAAAAAAATCGCTTGTGTAGGGAAAATATTTTTTCGTTTGCCTTTAAATAAGGCTTTTTCACCAAAAAAAAGTTTTTTTGGGGGGATATTTACTAAATAGTAAGTGTGCTTTTTGATGTATGGCGCAATAAACAAAATACTAAACTGAAGAATTAAAAATTAAAAGAACTGATCAAATGCTATTGAAAACAGTTGTAAAGTTTGAAGAAATATATTTATTTTATTTTTTCATTTGCTTTAAATATTCTATGAATATTGTTTAAATCCAACTAGTTTCCCCATCACAAAATTCTAGGAAACATCTTACATGATTTTGTTTAAGACACATTTTCCAAAGCCCAAGAGTTAAGAAACATATCTTCAATTCATCTTATTCTCAAAATTAACCTTAAATTATGTTCATTTTAAATTTAAAACCACATTCAAGTCCATTATATTCACCACTCATTCACATTTAACACCTTATTATATAAAGAAAAAAACTAATCATACAAAAAAGGGGGACAGACTCAAAACATCATCCCTAACTAAAAGAGTCGTAACAAATCACTCATATGATAGACAGGCCCCAACAAAAAAAAGCTAAAAACCCTCTCTGACATAGAAACCAACTCAGCGTGTGACTTTTTATTAATAGCCGTACCACACGTTCCCAACGTAATAATGGTTTTCCACCAAACCCTACTGCGGCAACTAATCCATTACCGACTAAGTGCCCGGCCGCATACATCAACTACATCGCAATTACACGAGCGTTACGTCACGCAAAACGTTGGCGACGGAGGGGTGTTGCTCGCCAACCGGATGTCGCCACTGGATCCCTTGGCAGGAAATTGGCGGCCGAGGATTCAATTACTGGCTCCGGGCGAGGGATGGAGAGACCTGTTGATATTTACTTGTTATCACTGAAATTAAAAGGGAAGAACTGAAAGATTCTGTATTTTTTTTAACTATTTCTATTTTTATATAAAAAATTTATAGATATGCGATAACAGTTCCATATTACTCTTCTACACAATTTCAATCTAACTTCTCACAATTAAGAAGTACTTAATTTGATTGGTTGGTTGGTACACATATATATTCAGGCTTGTGTGCTTGATCAGAGACCCGCTTATAAACCTTCGTCAAGTAAGACAGACACAACACACGAAAGTGGTTCCATCTAATTTTAAGAGACAGTGGCCAACTAGAGGAACCCCAAAATTGACTTGTCATTTCCAGAGGTATTGATTTAGCATGGGAACTTGGAGGACTTTGTGACCACGACGGAATTTAACGTGCACTAGTCACCATTAGCGTACACAAGAGTTTTCGGAGAGCAGTGCAGTCCGAACTCGCAACCTTATTCATGCCAGTCCAATACCTTAATAACCAGGCTATCCCAGCCTCGACTTAATTACTAATGCTCTTAGGGCTGCAAAACATTAAGATTTATTAGCATTTACCTTAACTCATTTGTGTTTAACAGACAGCAGATAGTGTTTTTGATTCCTTTGACAAGATTAGTCCAAAAAACACAGCACTGATTTCTTTGTTAAGTAGCTACGTAACCATCGCGTCATTATATTGGCTACAAACCAAGGCTTCAAACTACTGGACGTAACTGACTGTGGTTCTAAAATACGACGTCCGTTGCCAATAGCCCTCAGTGCGACGATAATGCAAACCTAACCTAACTGGACGTAAGGCCAAAGTACTGACACCGCATACTATGTCGCAATATAATTGCTTGGGACGGTGTCGATTGAAAAAAAGGTGCCTATATCATCAGTTGACCACAATTAAACATTACGGGGCCTGTCACTAACAGCCCGTCGTGTACGAAGACGGTTGCCTTGGGTTTCTTCTCAGTTGTCGACTTGTCACTTGACTATAGTTCTAAACTACGACTCCCGTCGACAATTGCCTTCGCGTTTCTTTTTTGTAACGAAAATTCAACTTACCAACACCTCTAGAAGATGTCTAGTAGAACCGGGGGCCGGATGGCAGAGTGGTTTGGACCATTACGCTAGGAGCTTTAACGGGTGCGGGTTCAATTCCCGCCTTCGTTCTGCGTGTACTTCCTTTCTCTGTGACAGTGAAAATCATTTATGTGGCTTTTTTTTTCTTGACGAAGGCTTATAAGCGGGTTTCTGATCAAGCACACAAGCCGGAATATACACTCTTAAAACAATAGAGTGAAATTCACTCCTGTAGGAGAAGTGCATTCCCGACACTGGAAAGGAGTGAAAATTAACTCAGACTAAGTTAAAATCACTCGTTTGTTTTAAGAGTTGTATATGTACTTATCTTATCATACCCTATCATCTACACTCTTAAAACGAACGAGCGATTTTAACTCAATCTGTACTTTAACTCAATCTGATTGATTTTCACTCCTCCAGTCTGGGAAATGCACTTCTCCTTTTGGAGTGGATCCTTTGTGTGTTAAACCTCCGACATGATCACTCCAAACGAGTGATTTTAACTCAGTCTGAGATAGTATTCACTCCTTTCCAGCGTCGAAAATGCACTTCTCCAACTGGAGTGGAATTCACTCTTTTGTTTTAAGAGTGTAGTACAACACAATTTCTTATCCGAAAAAATATCAAGAACGTACACCAATCCTTCACTAGAAACAACCCAATCCCCCATCCCATTTGTTATTTCTAGCAGAGACAGACGGACTGGAAATGAATGTCCTTTTTGGAATACGAGCGGTGTTTGTTTTCATTACAGGGAGGGTCGGGGACCTCTAAGCGTGTTCTGGGTGCAAAAGGCACCAGGGGGCCATGTGGTGTTTGTCCTATAGTACAGCCCCGCCTTTCGATTACTTTGTGTACTTTGGGGCCAGTATTAGGATATGTAATAATGAGGGGAATGCGAACTATGAATGTGGTACTAGAGATGGTGTGTGGGTCATTTTGTAAATTATTACAATTGCCACTCTGTTGAAGTTAGTAAAAGGAAATTGAAAGTTTAGTTCAACTTGGATATAATATTCAGATTTTTTTTATTACTTTGTCATGGCTGATGTTTTTAAATGCAGTAGTTTTTAATGAAGTGGTTTATATCATTAATTACAATTAGCCATTTTTTTACCAGTTTTGATGATTTCAATACTAACCAATTTATTGCCTCTTCTAAAAGAATTACAATACATATCTCTACCATAGTAAAGCAACCTCACGGGGGATCATTTTAATTAAATCATTGCTGGCTAATTTGATTCTAATTCACTCTACATGTTTTACTTTTTGTAATATAACTCCAACCATCGTAAAACGACTTCTAAAGGGATCGTTTCCTCCACGTGCATTGCTGGCTAATTTCAATCTTTTTTCCCATAAAGTTTTCTTTTTTGTAATAAAACTTCAACCATCGTAAAACAATTTCTACAGGGATCGCTTCCTCCACGTGCATTGCTGGCTAATTTCAACCTTTTTTCCCCTTAAAGTATTCTTTTTTGTAATAAAAATTCAACTATCGTAATACAACTTCTAAAGGGATCGTTTCCTCCACGTGCATTGCTGGCTAATTTCAACCTTTTTTCCCCTTAAAGTATTCTTTTTTGTAATAAAAATTCAACTATCGTAATACAACTTCTACAGGAATCGCTTCCTCCACGTGCATTGCTGGCTAATTTCAACCTTTTTTCCCCTTAAAGTATTCTTTTTTGTAATAAAAATTCAACTATCGTAATACAACTTCTACAGGGATCGCTTCCTCCACGTGCATTGCTGGCTAATTTCAACCTTTTTTCCCCTTAAAGTATTCTTTTTTGTAATAAAAATTCAACTATCGTAATACAACTTCTAAAGGGATCGTTTCCTCCACGTGCATTGCTGGCTAATTTCAATCTTTTTTCCCCTTAAAGTATTCTTTTTTGTAATAAAAATTCAACTATCGTAATACAACTTCTACAGGGATCGCTTCCTCCACGTGCATTGCTGGCTAATTTCAACCTTTTTTTCCCTTAAAGTTTTCTTCTTTGTAATAAAACTTTAACTATCGTAAAACAACTTCTGCAGGGATCGCTTTCTCCACGTGCATTGCTGGCTAATCTGAATCCTTTTTCCCCTTAAAGTTTTCTTTTTTGTAATAAAACTTTAACCATCGTAAAACAACTTCTACAAGAATCGTTTCCGCCACTCGCATTGCTGGCTAATCTGACTGTAACGCACCCTTAAAGTTCTCTTTTTTGCAATATAGCTCTAACAATCGTAAAACAAGTTCTACAGAGAACGTTTCCTCCAAGTGCATTGCTGGCTAATATGACTCTAACACACCCTTAATGTTCCGTTTAATATTCACTAGAATATTATAATATACTTTCTTTTAATGTTTACTAGAATATTATAAACAAAATATGTAAAACTTATGCTGACAACATATTTTCTATAAAAAAAAAATTTTTTTTAATATATTGCAGAAAAAAAATACAAATTTTAATTTTTTTTTAATAATTCGAACAAATTTTATAAATCCAAATTTTTTCCCACAACAGCATATTATGTTTAGATCAAATAACATTGTTTCTAAAATATGAGTTTCACGATACAATATTCAACAAGTTTACCATACATCCCGCCCCAGATTTCCACATTATAAATTCCTTTTTACTTTTTCCCCAAAATCAGATGACTCGTCATTCTTGCATTTCCTGCTTTCCGATTTCACAAAAAAAAAATCCTCCGTTTTCACGCTTCACTTACAACAAGCAAAACAAAGACCCTTTTTTCACCCCTTTATGCTACTTCTGTGATATAAGCAACAATCCCACTACTGATTTCCGAAGCCTTGTTCTTTAAAACTGTTATGCTCGTTTCAAACGCAACGATTCTTTCGATGCCGTGTGATCATTGCGTCGATATTAAGTCAATTGATGTTTTTACCCGCAACCGGGAAAAAATACTGAAAGTAGTTTCCTTACCGTTTTTGATCAAGTAGTAGGTGCCATAACATCTTAATGTTTTAGACATGTTTCACGCCAAACTTTCAGTTGTTTAACAGCCAAACTTCTTTATAACCATACTGGCTGGGAGACTGCTCTATTTGTTTTCATATCAATCGAAGTGTTTTTAAAACAAACGTCATCGCTTAAAAGACATAAATAAAATATTTATATTTGTAGCCGAACAGCATTTACTCAAAGAGGCAAAGCATCTTTTCAAGCATTAAAGCAGACATTTAGTTACGACATTCACCAATATCTTGGCGAAAAAAGGGTTGCTATATCGTCAAATTTTTCGTAACTATGTCTACTTTAATAAAGCCAATACCGAATAACCCAAAGTTAAAGGAACTAGTCATAAATCAACTAATCTCTTCATCTTCTAAATAACATTATATTTGTAGCGGGACAGCATCTATTCAAAGTATTTGAAGAGTTAAAGCAGGCATTCAATCACGACGTTCACCAATATGATGATTTAGGTTGGGTTTAAATTATCGTCGCTCTAGAGCTACACGAGTGCTACATTCACCAAGATGATGATATTGGTGAAAAAAGGGCTGCTACATCGTCAAATTTTTCGTGGCTATGTCTACTTTAATAAAGCCAATACCTAATAACCCAAAGTTAAAGGAACTAGTCCGTAAATCAACTTATCTCATCATCTTCTAGAAATAAAAGTATCTAGACAGCTATAAATGTCAAATTATGGCTTCTCTGACAATCAATCGTCAAAGACAATCCTTCGAATTTCAAAGTGGAATCCACAGTTGAACAAGACGTTGGTGGCTTGTTTTTAGTGAACCAAATCGATTCTCGAAAATCGATCTGCGAAATCGGATTCGAAAATTGATCTTATCGATTCCAAAAGCCATTTTCGTCCCGTCCCCAATTCGAAAAGCCTCCAGACCATTTCACTGTGTTCTTAGCAAATTCCCCTGCCATCAGTTTGCTAAAGTACTTATTGTCCTCCGTTCCGGTAGCCAAGACTTTATCTTTTTTGGGGGTTTAAGTTTGCGGAACTAGTTGATGTTTGCTGTCTGATAAAATATATTTAAGTCTTAGTTAAGAGAAGCTCGACTTTTCGGTATTTTATGAAAAAAGAAAATGCATGCACCTCAAATAAAAATATTGTTAAAAATACTGCTTTTGTTTTAAACAACTTCCATAGGGTATATCTTCTTGATTAGTTTTTGATAGTGTTTAAAAAAATACACTTTCAATTATTGAAGCAATGGAATTATAAAGCAACTCATTTCGCAACTCATCTTATTTTAAAATTTAGTTATACTTTTTTCTTATTTTCATTAAGTTAACTCGTTTTATTTCACTTAGTTTGAGAAAAAAATGTAATCTTAATTGGTCAAATCTGCTCGACATTTCAAATTTTTCATTGATTAACATATTTGATCAACATATTGATGACATCAAAAACAATACAAGCGTTAGCATATAAACGTGATGCTTTTACTCTGCAATAAAACCTTTCATCACAATCACGTAAAATAATAAATTGATGCAATTCCATTTTTACGAAAAAAACCACCTAGAACATGGATTGCAGACTGTTCAGAAACAGTAAAGTCACCTTCATTTATAAGTCATTTTTAAGACATTCAATTACTTAGTTAAACGTAATTTGTTCATAATTATAAGTTGATTGTTGTTCGTTTTTGTCTTTAAAAATGATCAAGAAGAATTGATCAATTCAAGAAGTCAGATTATTTCGTTTATCATCGCAGACATTGAATTAACGAGAATTATATGTCACGCACAAATTTTACTATCGAGTGCAAAAACGAACATAAAAATCATGTGGTAACTTTGGAGATGAAGGTTAGCTTTTCCCTGTTACAACTCCTTGCCAACCAATTTTTTTATAACTATTTTACTTTTTGAATCAGTGGCAACACAATCCTGTACTTGAGCATTTGTAAACTAAAACATTGGTCTCGCATATACACTGCTAAAAATTTTGTGCTTGTTTTCACCATAATAATGGTTCCTAGTAGCTGCAACGGCTGTTTGGTGAAGTCTTCACCATATTTTCGGTATTGGGTTTATCCGTTTCTCCGGTTTCTGTTTCCAAAACTTGAAAAATGGTTCAACTGAATGCCGGAAATATGGTAAAACATTTCACCACACTGCCGTTTCAGATACTAGGAACCATTATTATGGTGAAAGCAAGCACAAAATTTTTAGCAGAGTATTTTTTTTTTTTGCTTATAACAAAAAATAAACAAGTTTTCCCACAAAACACCGATCAACACCAGATCACGACCCTACCACATTCTTTATTTATATGCAATCACCAACCAGATCACGGTATTTAGTATCGTACCCAGTTCCCAACACGTACATCGTCCCTGAAGGGAATCGCAAAGGCGTCAGACAAGTAGCATGAAATCCTCTTGGACTCTAATGGGACACCAGCAAAATCCGAGCCTCATTAAGGCTGTCCTCAATATGCATTAAGGCATTAAATATAAAGTTAGAAAGGATAAGGCTGATCCGTGTTTGTCACCCCTGCCGTCTTAAGGTTAAGCCGGGTGAAAGGCTGTCTATGGTAATTTAGGATTTTAACAGGAGGTGTGGGCTTTAGGGTAAAATTATGAACTTGAATGGCTGTGTCTTGGAGAGGAACTGTTTGATGTTTTGTTTTTGCTATCGGGTGGGTTAAACATTTCAATAATAATAATAACTTTATTGATATAAATGAGGAAACTATAAATAAAGTACAAAAACAAATCATATTAGCTGCTTAAGGGAACATTCCCGTTCAAGCAGCCTAGAAATATAAATTAAGTAAGTTTTAACAAAGTACAGATAATAATAAAACATAATAAATTACAGCTTCACAGTATTTGGCAAGAGACTTGTTTGTTTTTTAAATTACTTATGGTTCGTGTATACAAAATTAAAAATATAAGTCTATGCCGTCAATAAGTATAATAAATTTAAAGAGAGAGCGCTTAAAAGTTGAGTATTTGTCAATATTTTGAATAGAGATTGGTAACTCAGTTTTTAGGGCTATTGCAATATAACTTGTTATTTTTATTTATCGTGCAGATTTTTTTTTACCAACTATTCCAGCGTAAGAGGCAGTTGCAGTAAAAACTCAAATGTATCTTTAAGTTCAATTACAATACCTAAATTAGTTATGTTATTTAACTTAAACAAACACATTTCTAAATGTAGAATCCTCGAAATCAAAAAAATTTATTTAGTAAGATTACTCTTACAAAGTATGGTGTGGTATGGTAGGTAGATATATATTCCAGCTTGTGTGCTTGCTCAGAGAACCGCTTATAAGCTTTCGTTAAGTGGGACAAACACAGAATGAGTTTTTATAAGCACAAGAGAAACACAAAGAAAGGACTACGCAAACACATAGACAAATAACACCATTTATTGACGGTCACAAACATCCATGCCTTACCGGGATTCGAACCCGACCCCAGCAGCTCCAAAAGCTAGCATCCTAACGATTGAGCCACCGGGGTGGCCTAAAAAAGTTATATATCCATTAATTTCAAAAACCTCAAAACAAAAACATTTGTATATACCTGAAGACCAAGATCCCACCCCAAAATCTACTCCTTTTAACGAAACCAACAACAACACCCCAACTTTTCTCCATGTATAACCATCCTACAATGCCACGAGCCCAGCTTTAAAATAAAATCTCAATGCTATCCATTGACTTGCTCAAACCATTCTTTTTTTTCTCGATAAATAGCCTCATACGGATGCCATTTGCGTATACACAAGTCCAGCATATTTGTCCTCAAGCGCTGACAATAGTAAATAAGCCGCGACCCCTTCTCCCTTCCACTTTGCTTATTTACCCCAGGGCCATTCGAACCCTTCCATCAAAAAAGGTATAACAAATACCAAAAATATCCTGAGCCTGTATAGTCTACGCAGGATTTTGAGGTAGATAGCATCCATTGATGAATATTGTTGTAAAAGTGGTACAGCTGGGGAAAAAAAAAACGCTCCACCCCACGTTTCTCAGCTGCTATTGGGCAAGGAACTTTGTGAAAGATGTCATTTTTCAGGAAATAGCGTAAGGAACTGAGAACTGGCAACAAAAATTTTATAAGGGATCGTCTACATATTAAAATATGTACCAACTTTGAAAATTCCAATGGCAACACCCAATTTTTTTTACACAAAAATGTTCAGCACTTTTAAAATACCCCATGTGTAAAAAAGAATTATTTATTTTGCATTATTTGCTTAGCTATAAGCATTCAAAGCTGAACGCCTATAATGTTAAAAAAGTTTCATAAACTTTTATTCATATCTCCACAAATAAAAGGAATTAAAGAAAGTTTTTTTTTTTTTCATTATATTCTTCTTAATCTTCCAAAAACAAATCACACAAGTTTTTTCATCAATTTTTCAGTTTTAATAATTTTTTATTTAAATTTAAATAATAAAAAATAAAACATGAATAGCTACCCCAAATTTTTTTTACATAAATCGATAAAGTAGATCGAGTAGAACCAAAATCCCAAATTTTTTAATTCAAAAACAATTATTTGCCGAGTTATTGTAAAAAAACTGAAAAAGACAGATTTTAGGGATCGTGTAAAAAATTACTTGGCGAACGACTGTCTCCACCCTCCAAAACTTTTGAGGACTGGCAATCAAAAAACGCATCTGCGCATGCTCCACTGCTCAGTCGAGCGTAACTGAAGGGAAACGCGAAACAGCTCAGTTTATCGTATTTGGCTGTGTATCTTTTTCTTGGCAATTTTCGATTTTTTTATGCAGTACGCAGTTTAGTTTCGTTTGAAAAAACGTCGCACCAGAGCTACACGAGTGGCAATCCAGTACGCACCCGTTTGGGGCCCCGGGCAATTTTTTTTTCTCTAAAAAAACATCAGTATCCGACATCGGGCAGTATTGTAGGGTCCATTGAAAGCATAAAATTTCTTTTGGGGCCCCGAGCAATTTTGTTATTTGTTTTACAAAACAATTGTTTTGCAAAAAAAAAATAGTTTTTTCAAAACTTCAGAGATTTTTTTCCATTACGTTATTTAATCAGTTTAAACATTTATTTCATCAAAATAACAGAGAATACGAATCACAATCACGTGTTAACAACGTCAACTAAGCGAAAATAATCGCCAACAAGGTTGCTAGAACTATTCGCAAAAAGTGCGCCAATCTATTTTAGCCCGAGCATGCGCAGAAGTGTTTTTGATTGCCAGCCCCGAAAAGTTTTGGAGGAACGAGACAATCCTCTTGGCGAATTCGATCCTAACTTGCATTATCGTTTGGTGGTTGAAAAGCATTTGTTGATAAATGTTTATTCAAATTATTGATGTCTGAAAAAAATCTAAAAATCTTTTCTTATTTCAAGTGCATGCAATGTATTTTGTTTGTCGAATTAACTTTAAATTATATCGATTACTATGTTTTTAAATATGTGTTATTTCCAATACAATTTCAAGAAGTGAGTATCAAAAATAAATATGCTAAAATATAATTGGAATTCGGTTTTCAGTACATTTTATTGTTACCACATTGCTTATTTAAAATTATTAGTGCCCACTTTCCTTGATTATAAATCATTGCCCAATCATTCTGAATAATTTTATTTTGATTTCCGTCAATATCGTGTTAAGGTTGTAACCCTCGTTTTGAAATACGTGGTTTATATTACCGATAAAGGGCGACAAATTTTTAACAAACTTTTTGCAGCAATATTAATGAAACAAAAATTTGCATAAAAATGTGAAACATTAATGCAATAATCATGTTAGTCAATGTGATTATAACTAATCGCATTTGAAAATCTGTTCGTTATAAATAACCGTATATGCGACAAATTAAAATTAAAACTTTTTATCTTCTAGTTTTTATTTTATTTCTGAATTTGTAATTTCAAAAAAAAATAAAAAAAATCACAATATTAGTAAAGAAAGTTAAATTCTAGCATCCGTTGGCGAGATTATGTTAACCCAGTTAGTTTGTTGTTTTGAAAAGACGCAACCCAAATATTACTGTTTTCACTTTAGAGATTTTCCCCTAAACGAGTTCAAAATTAATGCTTTAATATCTCAGCAAATAATGCAAACTAGATAATACTTTTTTAAACATGGGGTATTTTGAAGGTGCTGAACATTTTTATGTAAAAAAAATTGGGTGTTGCCATTGGAATTTTCAAAGTTGGTACTCATTTTAATATGTAGACGATCCCTTATGCAATTTTTGCTGCCAGTTCTAAATTCCTTACGCTATTTCCTGAAAAATGACACCTTTCATAAAGTTCCTTGACCAATAGCAGCCGAGAAACGAAGGGTGGAGCGTTTTTTTTTTCCCCAGCTGTACAATAACTTTTTTGAGCTTTTCACAAATATGAAGCTTCAGTATTCTTATGTCTGACAAAAATGAATAGATAAAGAAACCACTTTTTAAAAATGCTGTAGATATTTTTTGGTGCATATTCAAATTTTTCTTTTCATTTGGCTCGCAGTGGTTGACAAAGTTTGGTAACTGTGTTTTATATTGATCACTTAAATTATGTCTTTTTAAAATGTTAAAAGAAAATAATAAGTAACTTCATATATGTATTAAAAAAGCTAGATCATTGAATAGTAACATTTCAAAGTGTCGACCTCATCATTTGATCGAGACTCAAAAATTCCTTCAGCCTTTAACCTACAGACCTATACTTCCGATACAAAGTATTACTTGCTGAATTCTAAAAAAACTTCGAAAATGAGATTCAAACCACTTTTAAAATCAGTTCATCTTTCTAGGAAGAGGATACACAAATCAGGTCCATCCCTTACCCTCAGGCACAAAACCAACCCTCACCCCCACCCTAACTCAGAAAGAAGCAGACGATTTTTTTATTTCTTTAGCCCACCCTTCTTTTTACGGTCTCCCTAACCCCCTCCTTCCAGCCATATGATTTTGAGAGTTCATATGTGCCATTGCCGTGTCACATGCGACAAGAAGAGTAGGCCAGGAGGCCAGGTTTGGAGATTCATGGCCAGATTGGCAGCTTCGAATTGTTAGCCCTAGTTTGTGTTGTTGGTCGTCAATGTTTATAATTGTATCTAAATATATTGTTTATTAATTCCAAAAACACTTGAACAATAAAAGAGTTTAGTGGAAAAATGGGCTAGGTGACATTTTTGAAAAAAAAGATTTTTGGTGTCACTAAACATATTAGTCCTTCCTTTAAAGATAACAGGTACATTTTAAAGCTATTTTTTTGCTTTCAACTTCTTGTCACTTAGCACGTTCTTCCACTAAGCTCTTCAATTACATTCATTGACCACACTCTTAAAACAAAAGAGTGAAATCCACTGCGAAAGTGCATTTTTGACACTGGAATGAGTGAAAATTAACTCAGACTTAGTTAAAATCGCTCGTTTGTTTTAAGAGAGTGCACATGCGTTATGCAGTGACATATGAATTCAGAAGCAAGAAAACAAGCTGCTGCTAGAAATAGCAAAGAATAATTTTAAAAAATAATAATAAGAGTTCAAAATTTCATCTGCTTCACAAGTCGTCCACTAATCCAATATTTTGCATCTAAAGATAAGATCAATGTAATTAATAGTTCTCAATATAAAACAAGTAATCTTTCTTAAATAAAAAGTAAGAAATTGTTCATAAAGAACGTGGATTGTATATGTTATGAAATACCGATATGTGCTAAACTACCATTTAATCCTACCTATATATCTAAGAAACATCGTTAAACGACATTTTAAACTAAACCCTGATTTCAACAAAACTAAAATTTCTAAGGGGAACGTATACTTTAATTTAAAAAGAACATGAAAGAATTTCCGAGTTCTTAAGTTAATTTGATATTTATGGTAAAACCTTAGAAGCATTATAATAACTAAAACGTCATAATATCTGGTCTTTTCAGTTTTGGTATTCAAAAATCTTTAAATATATCTCACTAAAGTAATAACGAGGTTCATTACTTGATAATGGATTTTCTTATTTAACTTTGTTACAATGGTCGTTGAACTATAATAGAGTATACGCAAATCGTGTCCGATAATAAAAACCTAAACAAGTTTTTTACACGTTTCGTTCGTATTATTTTCCAATTTTACTATTTTCTTCAATTCGACATTTCTTTGATTCTCCTGAAAAAGAAAACACAAAAAACGACAACCCTTAACAACAAGGGGTCGAAAAGACGTGGGTAAAAAAAATAACGAGCGGAAGGGATCAAAAAAGGATGATGCTCTCCGTTTCCCACACAGGTTGGGGCTACAGCCGTTATCTTATCGATCATCTGAGCCTTCTTTTTTTTTCCCTCCCATGTCTGTCCGTCTTTTAGGGGGGAAGGGGGTGACAGGTGGGGGGAGGGGAGAGATACTTGACCCTTCAAAGGACGAAAGAGACGTGACTTAGTGGTGAGTGGACATGGTCAACACATTTGGCATCTTTCTCGCCTATTTGGATTGGAAAAAAGCGAGTGACATTTTTAGGAGGTTTTTTTTGCTGAGTTTTGTGGCATTGATGGACGTTTTGAAGGATCTCTGTTTGTTGTTTGAAACGGACATGGAAAGAAATCGAAGTCTGGAGGGGAGTTTTATTGAAAAGCTTGAATGTGGTTGTCGGTTTCGATTGGCTTTTTGACGGTTTATTTGTATTTTAATTTAAGGCCTGTTGAGTCGCATTAATATGTACTGGTATACTGCATTGTGTAAATGTGATTATCTTGTTCAAATTTTAACCCTTTCAGTCCAACTGACAATTTGCCATCGCAATGTTATAAATTTTTTTCTGATCGTCTATAGCCATTTGTGATATAAAAAATCACATCTTTTAACTTTCTATTGGAAAATATCTTTTAATCTCAATAGATATCAGTACTATTATTTTTTTTAAAATTATGATCAGAAACATGATGATGCCACTGGGACACAGGGACTGAAAGGGTTAAAATAATTTGTAGTCCCTGCCTACCTTACTAGCCACTTTCTTCTCATATATAACAGTGTAATAGTTATAGCGCTGTGTCATAATAAAAAATTATATGTAAATATAGTCAAAATACGCTTTGTCAAGGTGGTAATCCATCCGGGTTTCACCATATGTCAAACTCAAAAAGTTATATTATCGGCATAAAGCCTTGGCTAAATTGAGTTGAATTATCGTCCCTCTGGACCCTTTTAGATAGTTAGTTATTCGTCAGTTTTATTTACTGCAGTTGAAAATGTATAAAGCTGTTAAGGTCGAACACATAATATAATTATTTAAAACATAATTAGGTAAAGAGGGTAATTAAATCACTATATGCTTCTTTACAAGTCGGCTCCTTTTTCTTATCATTTTTGAATACGACTATTTAGAATTATGAACTTGGCATTACTTCAATCTTCAGACAAGCGCCAGTGGCGGTATTCAGTCTAATTAAAAAATGCAAAAAATAAATTTTAAATTGACTTTAAAATCGACTATATCGTTTTAAATATTGTATCTCTGCAAGCAACATGCCCATTGCCATTTAAAAATGTCATCTTCAACAATTAGATGTTAATAAACAAATTGAAATTCATATTAATCTTCTCGCTAAACTTTCTTAGATAACAAAATTATTCCATCTCATTTTTTCCTAAAACCTCTTTTCCGAATGCCAAATTCCAGATCCTGGAAATAAAGAGAGCAAAGAATGGCTTCATCTAAACCAAAAAAACTTAAGTTCAAAGTAAAAATGTAAAGTAGGAACGCTCTATTTTTTTAACCTGTTTTAATATCCCTTTTAAAAGCACTTAGGATATTCTGCATTAACCTGAACTCTGAGTTTCTTTAAAATCATCAAAAATACATCTATAACTTGGCTAAATTAAACTAAGTTGTAGATGTATTTAAAGTTATAGATGTAATTAAGCTAAGTTAGGGGTGTATTATTCTAAATTATAAGTTATATTAATTTGCAATGTTTTAGTTCCTCATAAAGGCTATTATTATTATAAGTTATATTAATTTGCAATGTTTTAGTTCCTCATAAAGGCTAGAAATAGACAGCTGGGAAAACGTATAACCTACCACTCCGAATTTTTATTCAGTCTTCTAACACTTGTATCGATAGTTTTGGTATTAGCACAGTTATTCCACATATGCAATATGTCTCGTACAAACTAGTACATTAAGTTTAAAACTTGCAACATTAATTTAATTATTGTAATTAAATATTTTTACAAATACTACTTTTTACGATAACAGCAACAGATATCAACTGCTCTTCAATTTTAACAAACACTTTCCAATCTTAGTTCAAAGAAAGAATAGAAAGAAAAAATCCCGGAAAGTTCTCAAAAACTGATAACTAAAATCCGAGAGATGCTTTTTTTTCCCCGAGTCCCATTTTTTCCTTTTTCGCCAAAGTCAGGAGCACAAAGAAATGTAAATCCGGAACCCTAGGACCCCCATTCCGGGATAAAATATCTCCAGTACTCTTTTATATGCTTCACATTTTGACAGCAATCAAAATCTCATATGCTTCTGCCCCCAAATCCGTTATGAAGCCGGACTTGTCAGGGTGTCTCGTACTATTTTCGTCTCTTTTGGGAAGTTTGGATGGACATTTAAACCGTTAAATGCAAAATAGGCAGGATCTTAAGGGGTCACAGGAGTCTTAAAAATGTGCAAAGAAGGTACTGCAAGGCATAGTTTTCGATTTCATATATTTTTTTAAACTACTCAATCTATAAGTATAATTTTTTATATGTAATTCTATAAAATTTATTTATTATAAAACAAATTTTAAAATTTATGAAACTTTAGCCAAAACTAAAATAAATGATAACAAACATAAAACTATTTGAACACATTGGGATTAGGCTTGCGCGGCAAATTTTGAGGTCAAAATTGAAGAAATTACTAAGAAAATGACCTTATATTGTACATAAATGGCTTTATATTGTAATTTTAATTAGAAATTATTTTTTAAAAAATATTCAAATCAAAATTTTAAAATTTATATTAGTTTTTTTAGAAGAAAAAGTTCTTAAAATAATTTATAATTAAAATTGAGCTGAGAATTTATGTATATGTCTTCTTTTGAACATATTTGTATAATATAAAGTCATTTTCTTGGTATTATACTTATTATTGAGTAGTTAAAAAAATTGCATGAAAGATCAAACTATGCTTTGTAGTACCTTTGCACATTTTTAAGACTCCTATGACCCCTTAAGATGAATTTTTCCTTCATGCTCTTCTCCCAGCCATCCGAGGAATAAACAATTTGTCTGAAGTGCAACCTTGCTTTCAATGCATGAAAGTTGAATTAAAACTTTTAACTGAACTTTTAAAATCAAACATTTTTTAAAAGTTATATTTCTGTAGTAGACGAACTGACGATTCGATACAACGCGTTCTTTCGTATTATACTTAATCTCCATCGCAATAAGTCTCTTTGCAGTCTTAAAGTTAATCTCCATAGCACTAGATCAAATGATGTTTTCCAAATACCAGATTTCCATAAAGATATCTTTTGTTGACATTTCTTCTACCTCACTCCTAAATTATACGATAGACTTCCCATCGGTTTAATAAATATTAATAATTATTCTACCTTTAAACGTGTACTTTTCAATATTCTTCCTTGGCTCTTCTTCTGAAGTATATGAAGCAGTTATAGAACATGTAATTTTCAAAAAAGTTTTCAACTTTCAGAAACATGTCAATTAATGTAAGGCAGAACAAATAAAAGATTTTAGAACAAAAAGCAGCAAAGACTTAGTTTAATTCCTTAAACAATATATTTCATCGATATACCTAAGAACCTTATACTATTCAAAATGTTGCAGCTGGATTTAAGTGCTATCAATTTAAATTTACTTTATAATATACTTTATCGACATTTTGAAAGCACCTACTTTTGATCGAAACAAAATGTATGATTTTACAACAAAAAAAATTGAAACTTCTCCAAATAAAGGATGAAAAACACGACAATATATAGTGGCGCCGTACATAAGCTTTACATTGTGTTACGGTCGCCCTTCTTCAATATTTTCCCCTTTCTTTCCTCCTTTGGGAATAGACAAGAACTGCCAAATAGACGAGCAGCGTTTTGTATCTGGGAACAATCTTATTGGGAGACTGAAAAACAAAACACATATTCGACTATTTCTCGCTTTCAATCGAGTTTTGGAACGCAGGCTTGACTCGCCATTTTTTTTTCTTTCGCGTTTATCGCTTACATAAATGATAAGACAAAGGGGATATACACACTGGTCCCCACTTTGCAGTGTTCTTTTTTTATTTTTGTATTCTTCCGCATTTGGAGCTCAAAAAGCTCTTAGAATGCCGCTTGGCAAAAAGGAAGAACAGAAGAAAAAAATCGTCTGTCGTTTTGTTCGGTTTCGACTTTTGAGCGTTCGATAATATTCAGTCAGTCAATTGAAAGAAAAAATTCTAAAAGGGTAAAGCGTCTTATGCGACGGAAAAGGAATTTTTTTAGTTGAAACAGAAAATATTTATCTGTGTTCTGCTCTTTTTATACAAATATATATTAGAGAAGAAAGCAATTCTGCACGTTTGAAAAAATATCTAAAGTAATTATTTTAATATAAATACATTCTGAAAAAATCCTACGTATAAAAACTGGAATTAAATTTCTTCCACAAAAAGTTATTTTAATAATTAATTCTTAAAAACCTTACTGTTGAGTCAAAGTGGTGTAGGTCATAAATAAAAATATTTCTGGATGGTAAAAATTTATTTAATTGTGTTTCAAAAGTCTATAAGTCATTACAAAAATTTTACTGAAGATTATAATTTGTGCCACCTGTAACTCTTAAGAATATGTCGTTTAAAATTAAGGACAATTTTAAAAAGTCGTATTATATAACTTTCTAAGAATCTTTTACTACTAAACTCCAAACAAATAAAAAAACAGATGCTTTTAAGTTTGAACACTAACATTGATACACTTTCTTAACAATTGCAAATAACTATTCAAAGTACAAAACCAAGTACAACGACAATGTTTTTAAAACATGACAAAACTAATTTTGTAAGAATAAATTTTAACGAATAAAAATATGCAAAAAAGTGTTATTTAAAAGTCAAAAGCATTTGAAATTGCAATTTTATGCACAATGTATTAAATTTATCTATTTTGACATTGAACAATAGAAAACAAAGCATTGCAATAACTAACAAATCAAATAAAACAAATTGATTAAATCTTAAACAAACTGCACGGTATTCGACACTGTTAGACATTCAAGGATTTTTACAAAATAACAAAATTAAATTAGATGTTTGATACATTCGAACAAAACAAACTGTAGTCAAAGTCAAAAGTTTAGCACAGATAATAAAAGAAACGTCGACCTAAAGAGTTGATTTTAAAAAATTTGATGATTTAAGCGAAACATTTTTTTTTTATGAAAGACAAATTTTGGCGAAAAAGAGTTCAATGAATACGATTTCAAATTAATGTATCACAAACTTAGAAGATCTTAAAACTGAAAACTACTTTTTCAAAATTAGTACTTGTAGTTAAAAAAAATTATACTTTTGTAAAACTATAAATGAACAAATTTCTAAAGGTTTGTTATAAAAGAACTTTTTGCACACTTTTATTACAGTTTTGTAATGTAACTAATTAAGTTGTTTGACTTATGTGATAAATAATAAATAACTTTTGTTAGGCTTTTAGTTTTTCTGGTACAAACTTCTTAGACAAAAATATATCTTTCATTTCGCTTTAGTGCTACTATCTTAAACGTAATTAAGTATGCATTAAGTTGAGAATAAGAATATATTGAGAAACAATAAGTTTGTATTATATTATCCTCATTGTTGAATGTTAACACTTTTTAATTTATTTCCTAAGACATTCAGCCTAATAAAAAAAGCTTTAAAATGTTTTTCCCAGTTTTTATTCATGTTTTTAAGATTTAACTCTTTTGAAGTTCTTTGTTTAAAAAAAATTAATTTAAAAAAATCATCGTCATTAATTTATAAACCAAGATTTTTTGGTCTTTTATTCATTCGAAAGAATGTTTTTAAGGGGACTCAGTACCCCAAAATCGGTGAAAAAACCAAAAAAAATTTTATTGGCTTAAAATACTATTACAACCTTTATTAATAACGTCACAAAGTATCAAGACCATTGGAAAAATATTTTTTACATTATAAGCCATTTTTTTACACTGGCTCTCCTTCTGCAATGGTGGAGGCTGGGGAGCCCAGTCGGTTAGGCACTCGCCTAGCTTGCGAAAGTGCCCAGGTTTGGGTCCTGGCATTGCTAAAATAAATGCCGACCTATAAACGGCCCGTGCTACCAAAAATGTCCGACGAATAATACCGTGTAAGGGAGTGCACGTTAAATATCCTTCAAAGTCCTAACGCTGCTTACGATGTCGCCCTTAACGGTTGCGTTGGGTAGTTTGCATGACAAAACAATAAAGAGGCTCACATGTTATTACCAGGAGGAAATTTTGAAAAACAAGGGTAACGTTCAAGCATTGAAAACTTCAATTTATGCCACCCTGTATCACATCACAGCAAAAGCACAGACAAACCACAACACTCAAAGTGTCCAACTGGGGAAAAGTCTTGGTGTTTTTTTTTTTTTATTCTGCTGTGGCGCATGATAAGACCTCATAAAAAACTTGAAAAAACTTCGATCATTGAAGAACACACATTTAGCCAAAATTTTACCCATATATGCTGCAGATGAACTTCCAGAAAGATGTGTGAGGTGCTCCACGCAAAACGCTAACGAAAGTTTGCACAGTGTCATTTGGTCTAGGTGTTCAGCGGAAACTTTTGTCACAAACAATAGTTACAAATTCAGTGTGCGAATTCAATAAGGGTATTTCTGCTAACATTATAAGCCAACAAGAAAACCTGGGTTTGCCAAAAGGATGTAAAACACGACAGCTATCGACTATGCTCGATTTGCGCAAAAATCAATTTAGAAAATAAGTCAAAACTTAAAATTACATCTTGCTCGTAAATTTATCAAAATGGCCATATCTAAGAGAGAAAAAGAGTATAAAAAGAAAGAAGGCGTTACCCATGGAAATTGACTATACTAAACTAATTGTGTGAATACTAATAAAACAAACAAAATATTTTGATAAAAAAATGACATTTTTAAACTTTGATTTCATAAAATATAAATTTCTTAGACTGAATCTATATCAAAAGTAAGTATTAAAGCATATTTTATAGTTTTTAACAAGCTACTTTTGTATACATTTTAATGATATTCAAAATTTCAGTTTTCGACGTTTTTAAGAAGCAAAACTTGCTAAACTACTTATATTCACATATTATTTAAATATTGTTTGTTTCTAATAAAACCTCTTAAATATGCTTTATATGTGTATAATGAATTAAAGAAAAATAATATCAATCAAATAACAATATGTTTTATGAGTAATTTTTAACAATAAAAACTTTAAATTGGTTTTTCTCGGTTTTAAAATTTTTGAATCATGCCCTTACTTAAAATACTAAAACTAGAGTAAATACCAATAAAACAGTCCCAAATTTTTTTTAGAGGCACAAAAATGTATAATGAATAAAAATAGGTATGGAATAGTGAAAATATTAAATAGGTTTTTTTAAATAAAATAAATAATTTGAAAATTTGCATTTTTTAAAGAAATTCAGGTGAATTTTCACTTAATTATTTTTTTCTCCTGAACTATATCTCATATGATGAATTCCATACCTAAAGTTATTAAAAATAGATCAATGGTGCTTGTGAAAAAAAATCTTTAAAAAAAATTGAAATCTGAAGTAGAAGAAGCATTTTTTAAAAAGTGTTATTTTTTGAAAAAAAATTAATAAAATTTTTTTGAAAAAATTTTACTAAATTTTTGCCACTGGAATGTCTTATTTAGACAATTGTATACACATTCATCACAAAAAAGTGGATGTTTTACTAAAAATGAAGAAAAAAGTTTTGGGGGTACCGAGTCCCCTTAAAGAGAAAAAGTAGGTATTGACGTCATAGATATTTCCGTCAATCTGTCTGTCCGTAGCTGCCTTTTAACTTCAATGGAAAAAATATTGTGTGGAAGTGGTCTAAGTAACAGATTTTGTTACAAACTATTTGTTTTATTTGAAACAGCAGACTTAATTCTTCATTTTCGTTTTAGCATGCATTTATGAATAATTACGTTTTAGTACTATTTATTCCTTTTGATAAAGTCTTGGTTGGTGGACATATATTTTCAGGCTTGTGTTCTAGGTCGGAGACCCGCTTATAAGCTTTCGTCAAGTAAGACAGACACAACACACACATACGCGACAGATGCTGCCATGTATCTCGCGGCACCTTCGCCATTTAAAAATGTCCCTGAAGGGGAGGGAAATAGTCTCCAGGGACCTGTACCCGTGGAAAACTGCTCAATGACCGCACACAGGACGTTCGGACCCAACAGATTTAACGAGAACGTACGCCACATAAACTCGACAAACACAAACTGCCATGCCTTATCGGGATGATCACTTTCCACAACTTACAGATACTTTCACCCACAACTTACCATTCCCATACCCACAGTCCTCCTTATTACCTGCATCCACTTCTTCCCGTCGCTTGGCCAAGTAACAGATGCCTATCTGTCCAGTTGTGTTCCATTAACCCTTATTACCCCAGCCTCCATCAAGAAGGTATAATTGGCATTAGATTTATGCACAAAATTGGACAAAATTTTAAACTAATCAATTAAAAAATACTTACAGAAAGATATAATTTCACAATGAATTAGTATCTATTAATAATTTTCATCAACCCATGATCACTTTCAACAACTTACACATTCTTTCACTCACAATTTACCATTCCCATACCCACAGTCGCTTTTATTACCTACATCCTTCCACTTCTTCTCGGCCACGTGACAGACGTCCATCTGTCCAGTTCTTCCCCATTAAGACTTATTGCCCAACTTCTAACAAGAAGACCTAATTGGCATTATATTTATGCGCAAAATACGACAAAATTTTAAACTAATCACTTAAAAAAAGCCTTACAAAAAGATATCATTGTACAATGATTTAGTATCTATTAATTACTTTCATCAACCCATGATCACTTTCAACCAACTTACACATTCTATCACAAACAATTTACCATTCCCATACCCACAGTCCTCCTTATTACCTGCATCCTCTTCTTCTCGGCCACTTGACAGACGTCCATCTGTCCAATTGTGCCCCATTAACCCTTATTACCCCAGCTTCCGTCAAGAAGACCTAATTGGCATTAGATTTATGCACAAAATTGGACAAAATTTTAAACTAATCAATTAACAAATCCTTACAAAAAGATATCATTTTGCAATGAATTAGAATCTATTAATTATTTTCATCAACCCATGATCACTTTCAACAACTCACAGATACTTTCACCCACAATTTACCATTCCCATACCCACAGTACTCCTTATTACCTGCATCCACTTCTTCTCGGCCACGTGACAGACGTCCATCTGTCCAGTGCTGCCCCATTAACCCTTATTACCCCAGCTTCCATCAAGAAGGCCTAATTGGCATTAGCGCACGGGGATGAGTACGATTAAAAGGCACGCTTATGGGTACGGTCTGTCCTACCCCTAAATGGAGGTTAGGTGATGATGGAAATGGCTTGGCTAGAAATAAGTGAAGGCAACTGAAAGTCACAAAGTTGGTTTGATATACCCAAAGAGATCTAGATGTCCACGCTTAGTAAGATTTTTATACAAAATGCCACATATTATTCTGTAAGAGGGATAATTAGTCATATAGACATGGTGCATTCATTTGCAATTACTCATTTCTCTTGGCTTGTTTCAGGCATTCCTGAATTTTCTTTGATGCAAAGTTTTCTTGTATTCATTTTGAATCACTAATTTCTCTTGGCTTGTTTCAGGTGACGTATTTCCATCTGGTTTTCATTCCTGAATTTTATTTGATGCAAAGTTTTCTTGCATTCATTTTAAATTACTAAATTCTCTTGGCTTGTCTCAGATGATGTATTTCCTTCTGGCTTACATTCCTGAATTTTCTTTGATTGATGCTTCGTTTCCACATGACATTGGTTCACCAATCGGCACGAGGAAAGAAATACATTTTCAGATATCATTTATGTTGTCTATCTAGACCTGTGTAGCCAACCAATTGACTTTTAGGTTCAAACCCTTTTTCCTCGTATATGAAATTCGTAATAACACTAAAACAAAACAAATTTTAAGGGAAAATATTATCTGGTTATTTAGTTATTAGTTTTCATGAAGTTCCATGTGTGTCATAGCAGAATATCATTTAATTTTATCCACTCATACTTAAATAACCCTTTTTCCTTCAACTTTGGTTTATTTTTTTGTTATTACTATTTTCACCCATGAAAAAAAAAGGACTTAAATTTCACAGCAATGCTTTCGAAAAAAGCAGAATCTCAAATTTAATGTATTATTTCCATGGGACTGGCATAAGAATCGGTTATTTATTAAAAATATGTGAATTAATTCAAAATTATAATATTTCCTTCCAAAAAAAAGTATTTAAATAGGCATTTTATTAACATTAGATTCTACCCATCCTGTAGAAATTGCATGACCTAGCGATTCTGATCATCAATGATTTTGGCCCTATAAAGCAACAAATCATGCACACGATAACAACAACTTTAACATTATTTTATGCAACTTAATGCCAAATAAACAGCCAAGCTTTTGTTTAAAGATAACATGGATGGCATCATTCGGCAAACCTTTTTCTGCATTAGTTTCAAACTGGCGCCATCTGAGTCTTATTCTAGTCTCCATGCTATCCCCCCGTTTCTCTCTATAGGACTCTCTCATGCACTGGAAGTGAATATTGCCGAATGAGGCTCCTTGTAAATGTCAGTCCTCAAATTATGTCGGGTAGTAGGTTAGAATTGCGGATTGAAGTACTAACTGGGCTCTGTATTGTTGGATATGTTTGTGTTGGGTTGCAGGGTTGGATCTTAATAATCAATGAATTTGATGATGTTTTCATGAAAATGGCTGTTTATCTATCAAATTACAATAATAGAAATATAGTAATTTAGTTGCATTTTTACTGAGAATTCATCGCTTACATTTGTACTTCATGGTCTTTTGAATAAGTCAATGTTTGAGTTTTTGCAAAAGTATTTAAGGTTAATATTTTGAACGAGTACTGAATGTTTCCTGAATATATGGACAGTGTCACTGTTACCAAAGAAATTTCTATCCCGCTTCAACAATTTTCAAAAATTGTAAAAAAAAAGTCTACACATTTTAAACAAAAAATATTCAATTGACTTCTTCCTGCATACTTTCTCGTCATGTATTAATTATATTAATTTCACTTTTTAAAGATCAGACACACTCAAACATAAAAAAATAATCAAACAAAACTAAAAGCTGGCTCGGGTATGTTGCTTAAAAAAATAGCAAAATATCCCCAACACAAACTGGTTTAGTTATTCACAACACATTTTCATTTTTTAAAAAAATATATTTATTTTGTATTTTCTCTAATAAGTTCCAAATTTTCTAATATTTCTATGCACTAATATCATATAAAAAATTCAATAAAAGAATCTTTTTTAAAAAAAATAAACATTGTCACCTTCCCACAAATTGGAACCACATAAAACATTTTAGTATAACTTTTTTTCTCAATGTATATGAAGATCCAATCATTCTTGTTCAGATCTTCCGGAGTTTTTCCCTAACTTTGGGGAACAGAATTTTATTTCCCCTGGGGCATCCCTACAGTTTTCACCTTCGTTGCCATTCCGTGAAAGGGAATAAAAAACAATTACGTTCTGTCACCTCAGCTTTAATGCGGCGCAACCGAACACTTTCATTGGCTGTCTCGGTTCAAAGATCGTGTGTCGTCTGCTTTTGTCTTCATTGTGCTCGCATTTTTCTTTCGCTTCAACGGAACTTGATATACCTTGCCTTTTTCTTCATTTTTTTAATTCCTTATTCTTTTTTTACCGTGGCTGTTTTCTTGTCAAAAGTTACTTTTTTTGTTCGAAGAAGAGCCTCGAAGATTTTATGGAATAGTTATTTTTATGAAGCAAAGAATTTCTCTTTTGAAATATTTTTTTTAAATATCGCTTGCTTGTTTAGCATTGGCGAGACCCTTCTTTTTATAAGATAATTTTTTCATGAATATTTTCAAAAACAATTTAAATAGATAGGGTTAAAATCATATTAATAAAGTATATTTTTTCAATAAATTGTTGTGAAACATTTTCAAAAGATTTTGTAAAATTTAGTTTGTTTTGGGAACGAAATAGACTTTATTATCTTTTTTAAACACAAAATGTTCAATAGAGAATATGAGGGACACATAATTAATTTATAATATTAATTAATTATTTTTTAAAATTATAACATAACTTTAATTTGTACTTCTTATACAGATTCTAATTTACTTTTTCAATAAATACTACAAACAAGAATTTTCTTTATTTAAAAAAAATTACGGTTAAGTTTTAGAATTCTTGGAGGCTTTTTTGTAACTACAAACATTCCTGATAGTTGTTTGAGGGACGTATATTGCCTCAGAATATTAAGAGTTTATATTCTTTACTCATATTCTTTTTATTACTAATCTAAAACAAAACTTTTTACGTTAAGAACTTATTGTATTACTTGGTCATACATTGAAAAACAATTACATTTTTAGAATATTAAGTTTAGTTTATAAAAGTCGGAACCCGTTTTTCTACATCACATGCCCCGTAGCCATATTTAGGCTTAAAGAGAACCCTTATGAGTAGAGGTTTAAATTATTTTTAACACAAATTCATTGTTACGTATAGAGAAGAACCCATATAAAAAAAGCTGCGATAAAATTGTAAACTTAATACACGTACTTTTAATTTAGATTTGAATGTAAGCATGAAAAGTTACAAAACATTGATAAAATGACACAAATAACTCTAATGACAATATTTACAACACCAACTAAATAAAAATTATTGTAGGATATATAGAATAAGTCATATAGGACATAAGCCTAACACCAAAGAGTCGTATGTCCAGTAAGTTGAAATGGGCATGGCAGGCCTTGGACCACTAATAGGCTGTTGCGCTGAGGAGTTTATTACTTTGATTAAGTATTACACTGTCTCGATTACTAACTCCTCCTTTACATGCATGAGCTTCTGATAAAACCAATTGCCATTAACACAGTTTGTCAATTTTTATATGATTTAAAAACTATGTAGAATAATAATTGAAAATATTTTATTTTGCAGGTACTGCCTAAAGAAAAAATAGGCAGAAGAGGAGACAGGAATTCGGAGTTAGTTATTATTATGGTACCTTTGGACTTGACCACTAAATGACTTTTAAAATTATAGAATTACTATGACTCAGATAAAAAATGAAACGCTATGACGAAGCAAGATATAGGGTCAAGTGGGGTAAGTGTGATAGCGTTTCTGCATTTTTCATTAAGAAAATTCGTTCTCTGCTTCAAGTAAATTCCAAATCCTAAAATTGGTAGTGAATTATTTTAAGAGACATACATATGTAGAAAAAAAATTATATGTTTGAATTCCAATTTTAAGTGTACAAAATTTGCATTTCATAATCCATTGCTGTTTTATCACACTTTCCCCACATAGAAAGACCCACATAAAAAGAAGACAGTTGCACTTAAATTCAAAAGCTCAAAACTTTCTTTAAACAAAAAATAAGGTCAATATTTCTTTTTAGTTTAATTATAAGTGGTCTAATGTTATATATTGCAAACTTTCAGATATTTAGAATGATTTCCAAAGTTACAAGAGCTGTTTATCACACTTACCCCCAATCACACTTACCCCACTTGACCCTAATAACTTTTGCAAAGTTGCTTTTGCAAAATGATTTTAGAAATTTACGTTTATTAAACTGTTAATTTGATGTATGATATTGGATTTTAAAATAAAATTTTATTGTTTTTTAGTTTCTTTGAGTATGTGTTTTGTTAGTATATTATTGTATATATTAAATTGGTATATTCTGGACATTTATTAGGATATTAATCCAGCCCTGTATGTTTCATATCTTTCAAACTAAGCGATAACGTCCTTCAATATACTAAATTCTCGCTCATTTCAGCAATGGCAATGGGAATTTTCCTGTCAATGAGCATGTCTTGAGTAGCAGCAAAAATTCTGAATGAAAATAAGTTCTTTCTCAAGCCGCGATTGGTGAATCAATGTCAAGCAGGAACAGAGTACCAAATCCGAGCCCAGATTGAAGGTAAAACATAAATGAAATCTGGAAGCTTACGTCACATGAAACGAGCCAATTACATCCTATTCAATGACTGCCAAGCAACCTCCATATTCTCTCTCCATTGCTCAAAGTTGAAACAAAAGATCTAAACAAGAGAGAGGACCCAATATGTAACTGCAGACATGAAGAACAATAATTTCGTGTTCCTTTTTCCAAGTTTTTCGGCATACATTGATTAAGCACCCGATATTTAGTTTAGTTTTGAAAGTTTTATCCACGTACCCGTACTAAATTGTGGTCCACGGCAGGGTCGGTGCAAAACCGGAACCCAACGCAACCTCCGAGTGTCATTATTTACATGGTAGGGTAGGGATATATTCCGGCTTGTGTGCATGATCCGAGATCCGCTTATAAGCCTTAGTCAAATAAGACAGATACAGAAAGAGTTTTTACCATCACAGAGAAAGGAAGTACACCCAGAGGCGGGAATACACCCAGAGGCGGGAATCGAACCCGCACCCGTTACAGTGTGCAGACTGCTGGCCTGCGATACTTACCACTCGGCCCTCCAGGCCCCATTTACATGTGGTCAGGTCTTAAAACTCAACGGATATAGTGGTGCACACGTATTTTCCAATGTACTCGGTGGGTCATTTTATAAAAATATTTGGTAACAATTGTGGTTGCCTTTTTTTAACGTTTTCCTAAAGCTTTAACACAAACAGTATATACTCACTGCAATTTATGAAACCAGCTTACTTGACTTAATGGTTATAACGAATAAATCGAAACCAGAGAATGGCATCCAACTCAATCTAAATGGGCATTAAGACTTGATCAGAAACTTTGACCCTAATAAAGTAATTCATCGGTTTTTCTATAACTTATATTATTGAATAAATTGTTCATAAGGTCTGGCCTCCCAGTAACGGGAGAGTATGCAGTTTTTTGTGAGAAGTGAACAGTTGAGGAGATGGTCAGCATTCAGAGTCGCACCACTGCGGCAGATGGGGCAGGCAGGATTATCCACTATTTCAAGAAAGAGGTTATTTAAAAAACAACAAAAACACCCCAACAACCATTCCTTCAAAAACACCCCAATAACCACCACACACCAAACCCTAATAACGCTTTCACCGAAGAATGAGCTTGGCCAATCCTTCGCTGAATGGGGGACCGCAACTGTGTGTATCCTTTTCACAATCGAAAGGTCCGAGGCATTCACCGCTAATTGCAAACCCTGATCAATAGCGGAAACGGGGGGACATACACATACAACCGCCACCAAATTGCGGGACGTAATCGACTGGGAAAGGAATGGGGGGAAGAGAGAGTGGGCTGGGTTTAAGTTTGAGAGAGGCAGATTAAAAACGTATGTAAATGTAAGACAACGGTATGGTTTATGAAAAGTTAGAGTAGAACTGTGAGAAGATATATATCCTTTATATAATAATAATAACTTTTCTTATCAAAAAAATGAACAACAACAAACTGAAGCAAACGAACTCCAAGGGGAAACTGGGGGACATAGACAAACAACCGCCACCAAATTGCGGGACGTAATCGACTGGGAAAGGAATGGGGGGAAGAGAGAGTGGGCTGGGTTTAAGTTTGAGAGAGGCAGATTAAAAACGTATGTAAATGTAAGACAACGGTATGGTTTATGAAAAGTTAGAGTAGAACTGTGAGAAGATATATATCCTTTATATAATAATAATAACTTTTCTTATCAAAAAAAATGAACAACAACAAACTGAAGCAAACGAACTCCAAGGGGAAACTGGGGGACATAGACAAACAACCGCCACCAAATTGCGGGACGTAATCGACTGGGAAAGGAATGGGGGGAAGAGAGAGTGGGCTGGGTTTAAGTTTGAGAGAGGCAGATTAAAAACATATGTAAATGTGAGACAACGGTATGGTTTATGAAAAGTTAGAGTAGAACTGTGAGAAGATATATATCCTTTATATAATAATAATAACTTTTCTTATCAAAAAAAATGAACAACAACAAACTGAAGCAAACGAACTCCAAGGGGAAACTGGGGGACATAGACAAACAACCGCCACCAAATTGCGGGACGTAATCGACTGGGAAAGGAATGGGGGAAGAGAGAGTGGGCTGGGTTTAAGTTTGAGAGAGGCAGATTAAAAACGTATGTAAATGTAAGACAACGGTATGGTTTATGAAAAGTTAGAGTAGAACTGTGAGAAGATATATATCCTTTATATAATAATAATAACTTTTCTTATCAAAAAAATGAACAACAACAAACTGAAGCAAACGAACTCCAAGGGGAAACTGGGGGACATAGACAAACAACCGCCACCAAATTGCGGGACGTAATCGACTGGGAAAGGAATGGGGGGAAGAGAGAATGGTTGGGTTTAAGTTTGAGAGAGGCAGATTAAGAACATATGTAAATGTAAGACAACGGGTTTATGAAAAGTTAGAGTAGTACTGTGAGAAGATATATCCTTTATATATAATAATAACTTTTATTATCACAAAAAAATGAACAACAACAAACTGAAGCAAACGAACTCCAAGGGGAAACTGGGGGACATACACATACAAGCGCCACCAAATTGCGGGACGTAATCGACTGGGAAAGGAATGGGGGGAAGAGAGAATGGTTGGGTTTAAGTTTGAGAGAGGCAGATTAAAAACGTATGTAAATGTGAGACAACGGTATGGTTTATGAAAAGTTAGAGTACTGTGAGAAGATATATCCTATATAATAATAATAACTTTTATTATCACAAAAATGAACAACAACAAACTGAAGCAAACGAACTCCAAGGGGAAACTGGGGGACACATACAGCCGCCACAAGTTGCCGGACGTAATCGACTGGGAAAGGAATGGGGGGACGAGAGAATGGCTGGGTTTAAGTTTGAGAGAGGCAGATTAAAAACGTATGTAAATGTGAGACAACGGTATGGTATATGGAAAGTTAGAGTAGTACTGTGAGAAGATATATCATATTTGGTGAAATTTCGGGATACATATTATTACTTTATTATAAATATTAACTCTTCTTTCATTTTTATTAAAGTTTAACCTCTTGAGACCCGAGCAAAATCCTACGCGGATACTCTCACTGTAAAAAATTCCCTTAACTTTTCCGTATATATACCAGGAACTTTCCTGGCTTTTTCAAGTATCCATCGCTTCGTGAAAAGTTCCTGGGATTGTTAGGTTTTCCCTTTTAAATCTGGCTCGCGGAGCCTCGCTCAAAATCAGTTGTTTTGTAACCTTATTGGTATAACGACCCTTGTGTTGGTATGAAAGACTCTTCCGTGGCCGAGTGGTTAAGGCATCCGCCTCAGGATTCAGCCTTCTCAAGAGTGCGGGGGTTCGAATCCCACCTACTGCCAGTCATCCTATAAATCGGATATATGTATATGGAAAGAGTAGAAAATCCAATTCGTGACGGATGGGCCCGAGTGCACGGGGACAGACGTGCTCGTTAAATCTGTGGAGTCCAAAGTCCCGACGGAGTCAGCGTGCGATGTCGCTCGAAGTTCAGTTGGGTGCCCGCTCAGTTTCCAAAACGGTTCCAGGTACTTTTTAGAAAGGTTACAGTTATTTTAGAGAAATGTTCCAGGTATTTTCCAGAGAAGTTACTGGCTCTAAGTGGGATTGTTTCTATATTTTTGGGGAAGGTTACTGATATATTCCAGGAACATTACTGGTAAAAATTGGGCAGCTCAGCTGCCCATTATTTCCCAGTAACGTTCCTGATTTTTTTTACAGTGCTGAGAGAGAGAATCTAAACATACTTTTCATACAAATACATGCTAAAAAGAATGTTTTTCAAAGAATTTTTTTAAAAAAATTACAGCTACTTAGGGACACGCCATAAACTGTAAAAATACGCATTTTGTGCTATAAATGCAACAAAAAAGGCCTTATCACTTATTTGTAGTTAACAGATTATTATAACATTGTTTTTAATGCAAAATGCCTTTAAATTTAACTACTAACAGAACTTATTGAAAAGTTTGAAAAAAAATTTAATATTTTTTAAGAACTCTAATATTATATTCACCCTCGTTCAAATTCATTTTTACAGAAAAAAATGACTGATACCTGTAATCAAAGGCTGAGCTGAAAACTTTAATCTTCTTTTATCGGACCAGGTCGATTTCTGAACTAATTAACGTGTTAATGTTTTACATAACGTTTACAAAAACGAAAATAGAATATTACGCACAGTCAATTCTTTAACAACTTAACTTTTTATTACTAATTATTCTTCTATCTACACAGACCACCACATCATTACAAAACTAATAATAAATTATAATAATAACATTAGTAATAATAGAGTTATTAATTATTATATTGGCACAACTATATTAATAATTATATATTGTTTCTATAAATCAAACCCGAAGAGTACATTTCCAAAAAAAAAAAGAAACAATTTTAATTTATTCAATACCGGGTATAAAATTAAATCTTGCATATTATCCTCAAAAGTAAAGCTTAGCAAAGTTTAAAAATGTTGTTTTCCAAATAGAAAATATACATTACATTAAATAAAATAGTATCAAGATCTTAAGCAATTTTACCAAAGTTGAAAACATGGAAATATATCTCTCTGGTTCAGAAGAACAAATCTTCTATTATTTCCCTACGCAAAGGCTTATACACTGACGGTACATATCACTCGAAAGCATCTCTTCATGAAACTACTTATAGAAATAACATATTCTTAAGGGACTTTTTCGTATCCAAACTTAACACCGAATAAGAAGTCGTAATCCCAATACACAAGCTGCAGAGGGAAAAATTGTAAGTTACAGTTTTGTCAAAACAAAGTAGTATTATATTTGTGCCGGCCCACCGGCGCAATGGTTAGAGTGCTAGCCCTTGGAGATGCTGGTTTCGGGTTCGAATCCCGGTAAAGGCATGGATGTCTGTGTTTGTCAATAAATGTTGTTATTTGTCCATGTGTTTGTGGCGTCCTTCTTTGTGTGTCTCTTGTGACTGTCTCTTCTGGCGAGCGGGGAAATGGGCTAAAAAGCCTACACTCTCCCTTCTAGAGGGCGCAATCACTGCATTGTCTGTCATTGTCAAGTTTAAGTGTGTAATTTTACTAAGTTTAAATAACACTTTTACTAATAAGTAACTTTAATTTTTTTGTAACTTAAGTAACAGCAGATAGGAACTTTAGTAGATAAGAACGGTATAACTTTGATCTTTGAGGGCATCTTTGACTCAGGAACAAACATTCTGCAACTTCCTACTTGACTAAGACTTGATTTGCAAGCGAATGAGTTATAAAGAAGAAAATCTTGGTCCAAAATAGCACTAAATAACTGTACATTAGAACTTCAGGTAACTAATCTCCAACCATCTGAAATATATTGGTGTCATTCAGCTACCAATTATTTACCTAAACGTCAGTTTAACCGTAACCTAGTTGATTTTTCTTTCAATTAAAAGCTTTTCTTCTTTGAAGTTGATTTATTGTTAAATTTTTAACATAATTAAAGTAGCTAATTTAAACAATCACTTCAGCCGGGAAAATAATCTCATTATCCGAGGTTTTGATTTTAGGATTGGTAACGGCACAATCTTTTTGGATAATTGGAGTTCTACCATTATGATTTGTTGAAACAGAGCATCAGCAAAAAGAATTAAGTACATTGTCTGATCATCAAAAGCTTGCACCATGATCATGTTTTGCAAGCAAATGAAGAGTACAGGGAAAGAACCGCTTTATTTATTAGGAGTCTTCTCGTAATTGCGTCTGCTTGGCGGACATTGGCGACAGGAAACCGTTTTGCTGCGAAAGAAAAACAAAGCTAGTAAGCAGTTTCTTTGCACCAGCTTAGGTGATTTCTCGCTACCATCGCCAAAGAGGCCTATTGAGTTAAGCCTTCTACGGAATCAAGCTGTTTTTACCCTGAACTCTTCACATTTCATATACAATTACCCGATAGTTATTTACATCTTTGCCATACCGAGTGATAAATTCAAAGATTTTACACCTTAGAATCTTTAAAAAAAAACTTATAGGTACTTCAGGGATGTGCTGAAACAACATGCCTTTAGCTGGGATCACGCCTTAATGATGCAGGGATTACATGACTATGTAGTCGAAGCACAAGGGACACACGGTGTTTCAGTATACGTCCCAGATGTACTTAGGTTCTTGTTCGAGTATTAGTCTATAATAAGAAGATTGTTGTAGTACAAAAGAATAGTTTGGTGGTAGAAAAAGTAATGATCCATTTGTTATTGGGTTTAAGAACTAGTATGATGTGAAAAATAAAAATTGTTTAAGAAATGTCAATTCAAACTCAAAATGTTTACAGGATAGTTGGCACAGGTGAAAATGCACTTAAATATATTTTTTTTATTCTAAGGATACTTTAGTTAGATTATATGTTTTAAATAAAGAGACTAAAACAAAAAAAAAACATGAATATTTTCTATCGGATTTTCCAAATAATGTGATAAATAGATATTATAATTTAAGGAGTCGTTCTGTTATTGGTTATAATTTTACAAAACTACCACAAATGCCTTCGAAAATTTCTTCATATTTTATCATCCACTAAATAAGTTAATCAACTCTATTGAAGGACTACATGCTATAATTTATTATTAAATTAATTAACTGAATTTTTTTAAAAAAATATTCACCTGTAGTAACTACAACTAAACGTAATTCCAGCCAATCGTCTATAAAAAACACTAATAGTTTTATATTCATATTTTATCATATCCTAAAAAGATGAATCAACTCGGCTAAACGATTGCATACTGTAATATTGAGGTAACTAATTACCCTTTCGAAGATCAATCTACAATGGATTCAATCAATCATCTTTCACTCTTAAATCAAATGATCGATTTTAACTCAGTATGAGTTAATTTTCACTCCTCCAGTGTCAAAAATGCACTTCCCCTATAGGAGGGATCCTTTGTGTGTTAAACCTCCGACAGGATCACCCCCAACGAGTGATTTTAACTCAGTCTGAGTTAATATTAATTCTTTCCCAGTGTCGAAAATGCACTTCTTCTACAGGAGTGGATTTCACTCTTTTGTTTTAAGAGTGTAGGTATCACGATCCCATCATATATATACCCATCATCCTCTGAAAAAATATCATCACCTGTTAACTACAACCAAACACAATACCACCCAGTTAACTATACTACAAAACAAACAACACTAATAGTTTTACTTAAGCAAAACTAACACCACTATATCCCCTACCAAACATCCTTGCTGATTGGCCCTCCCACCGACATTAGCCACGCCTGGAAGAAACTGAATCCACGGCGCTAATTCAAAAGCCAAAGCGACATCAGGCCAGTTTCACATTACGTGTTTAACTAGACAAGGCCTGGTAGAAAAGCTGAAAGGGTGGGGAGGGGGCTTATTAACAGATTACGCCCCCCACCCCCGCCTCCTTTAATCCGCTTTCTAACCTTAGATCGATAGAACATTTAGCTTCGAGAAGAAGGTATGTCAAATAAGAGGTATTTTTAAGAAACAGCTTTATCCCAGGCCCTGATTGGTAAACGGGTTTAATGTACCATTTTTAATGGACCACAGATGTGGTTTTCAGGGCCTGCTTTTAGACACATGTTGATACTAATTACATGAAGATAACTTACTTCGTTTTATTATATTTTAATATTAAGAAACAGATCTATCCAGGCCTTTACTGTAGAATCGACTTACTCTACCGATTTTGATGAGTCATAAATCAGGATTTCAAGACCTTTTTTTTTCGACAGGTTGACACTAATGTATGAAGTATGTTTTTTTTTTACTTTTTATGAGTCCAGCACTGGTAAAAAATCATCTTGGTTTGTTATGAACTTATGATTCTTTCAACATTACTTGTATTTAACCGATGATTTTTTACATGGGGCCCAGATGGCCGAGTGGTTTGAACCATTACGCTAGCAGTCTGTGCTGTAAAGGGTGCGGCTCGATTCCCACCTTCTCCCTGGGTGGATCTTCCTTTCTCTGTGACAGTAAAAAATTCTTTCCGTGTCTGTCTCACTTGATGAAGGCTTCGTTAAGCGGGTCTCTGATCAAGCACACGAGCCGGAATATATATGTACCGACCCCTACCCCTACATGGGGGTCCCGGTGAATAAAGGCTGGCATCCCTCGTATATAAGTCTAAATCTGTGTGCCTCTAGTATTTTCTTCCAAACTAAGTGAGATTTAAATTTATGCGTATATGAGGCAATCTTATACCGTGTCTTCGTCGTCAACAATTAAAACAATTAAACTTTTGTCCTAAAAAATCCAACGATTGATTTCAAGAAAATTCTAATGCTTAAACATCTTTAAGCTTCTTGCGTTGTTAACTAATGCAATTTCATTGCACTAACTATTTAAATCCTCGTATGTTTTTTTAAAAAAGACTAGTAGCAACAAGTGAAATAGTCACTTGTTTCCTCAAATATCCCTTCAAAAAAGCTACTTCACCTTGTTATAAAGGTACACAGTTAATCAAAAATTTCACAGAGATTTTTTGTTCGATCCAGTTATATGGTAAAATATAAAATCGCGTTTTAATTGTGGGGTGCAAAATTTAAATATTCAACCTTGATCTCTATTCCATATTGCAATTAATTTATCATTTGTTAATGTTATATGCTGTTATGAAATTCTCACAATACAGTAGCCATATCATACTAAAACACTTACATAGAGATCAAAAGTTAAAAAAATAACTCAAAAACTACAAACAGATCGTATTTTAGAATTTTCAGAGTAATTATTGTTTGTTGTTGACAAGGGGAACATTTGAATACAAATATTAAGTTATTTTCTTTAATATTTTCATTGAGAAGTCACTCTTTCGTGAAAAAGATACGGTTTCAGCTAGATGTTTAGGCGCATTAACGAAGGCTGAAATGTTTTCACGGAATTTTTCTAATGTTATTTCTCATGCTATGGGAATGAGCAGAAAGTAAAAAAGAGCACATATAGGTTTGACATGATTTTGAATATTTAGTTTGTGGCTAGTTTTATGGCTAGAAATGCTGAATGTATGTTTAAAAAAGTAGTTTAACAGTACAATATACATAACAAAATTATGTGAACTTAAAAGAGCTAAAAGTAAGTCCCAACAAAGGTTGAAGTACAGGTAAATGGGTATAACATGTGTTTCGTTTGGATTCGTCAAAATGGTAAGTTTAACAATGGCACAAATAGCTCAATGGCATATTGTTTGCCTGACATCAATGGAAGAATAGAATAATGGTCATTGAACAGTTAATTGAAGAGTCAAAGACAATTGATCAATAGTCATTGAACTAAAGATATTTTTGACACATTTTAAAATGGTACGGTTTTACAAAACAAAAAATAATTGCTGATATGGCTCACATTTAATAGCCATTTCAAATTGATACTTCAATTATTGCTTAATTTTATTTCTAAAATTTTAAACACTTGAAGAGTGCCCGCAAGACTTTTCAAAAATTAATGCAGATATACAACCTACCTCTGATATAGGTACAGAAATATCCTCTTATTTTCTTCAATCTATTATAATTAATTGCCAAAATTTAGTAGTCATGTTCTTTAATCATAGGTTAAGAGTCATAATTTAAGAGATATTGTTTAGGATGTTCATATTTCATTGTATTGATTTTCATTAAGCAATACAGGAATAGAGAAACTTTTGCCCAAGCTTTTTAATTTCTAAAAACTTCTCATTAAATTAACTATTTTTTTAAAAAAAAGTGTTTGCTTTTTTCAATTGCTGGAAACTCTGTTTTGACTTATAAGTAAACAAAAATATTCAAGAAGAAAGTTAGTACTATGTTTTAATCTCTTGGCCAAAGTTACCCCTCAGGGCGAAACCCCTTTCGACGGCACTGAATATTAGGCATGCAACGCTTTAATAAATTTGTAATGAGTACTGCATGTTTAGAAGTCTTTACTTAGTAATTAATTGCTCCCAACTTGGAGAAATACTCTAATATTGACAAGAATCTAAAGCAAAGACACTTTTTATTCCAATTATCACAACAGTGGAGCTATGTTTTCCACATTTAATGCCTTCACACAAAAGTAAAAAACAAAAACATCAAACAACCCAAAACGCCATTCCGAACATAACACCCCACCTCAACAGTTTCCGAACAGTCATTCTTCAATTCCTATTTAAACATAATCACCTTAAAAGAGACAAATTGCTTTTACAACAGTCACCCTTTTTATCAAACCACCTCCATGCGTAAACATACATCAAAACTTTCTTTGATTTCCACCCAGACTTACAAATCAAACACAACTAGGCGTTGAAGCGGCGCACGACAAAACGGTTCTAACAGAAATCTTTAATGGAACTTTAACCCCTTCAAAGACTGTTCAATATTCCCTTTGAAGAAACCTCCCGCTGCTAGGGAGAACTTTTTTTCTGTGGTAATAAGGGTGAATCAACACTTTTGTGTTGGAACTTTGGGTGAAGAGTGGTACAGCGAATCGTTATGATTCAAAAGGTGTTTTTTTTAATGGTGTAAATGGTGTGTATGTGAAATGATTTGCGTGAAGTTAATTAAAATCATAGTACCGTTATGTATACTTGGAATTGTGAGGTGGAGCACATGGATGCATTGAGATACCTTAATATCTATTACTAGCTGTTATACCGACGTTGCACGGGTAGAGGTGAAAAAATAATTTAATAGTTTATTTAACTATTCTTTCATTTGAGCTACATAAGATATGAAGATTACCCAGTAATAATTTCCATTTAATTACCCATCTTGGATATAGTAATGATTAATATTAATTTCTCAAAAATACCTTTGATAAGCAGCTCAAATTAAAAAGAATTCATTTTTAAGCAAAAAATAATCAGTAAGAATTCAAAATAATCTGCTCCAGCAAACAGCAAACGATTTGCATTTTTATATAGGTCAATTCAATTCATATATCCCTTAATCCGTTATAGAATAATAAACTTATGTTGCTGTTACCGTTCGTTATATGAAATACAGAATCCTGCTACTTATATTACCTTAAAAATTCAAAAATTTTAAAACGCTATTAAATTCAACGATAAAGACGTAGTAATTTATACAAATTTCAAATACATAAAAATCATAAAAAATTTTAGCTCATTTGGTAAAAATGTTCGAAAAAGATAGAATGAATGGTCTGATTCGAAAAATTCTAAGCCTATGTTTTTTCCGGAGATTAGATGAATTTTTGTGTCAAATTTCGTTGCGTGGTTCTTAAGATTTTGCGTCCAATACAAACAAACAAGCAGAAGTCGCTTTTATGTATATAGATATCTATATTTTTATAGAAAATACTTCTATTTTTTACATAAATTAAAAAAAGTCGCAGAAGCTTTAAAATATGAAGAGTACACTTTATTTCGTAGAAGGCTTTCATTAATTGCCTCTTTGGGGATGATAGCGAGAAATCGCTTAAACTGGTGTTAAGAAACTGGTTACTCGCTTTGCTTATCTTTCACGGCAACCCTGATTCACGCAAGAGATCAGTGGATACGACACACACGTTTGTAACGAGAATGAGGAACCGAAAGAAAAATCGGTTTCCGGTCCGCCAAGCAGACACAATTATGGAAGGACTCTAAAGAAATCAAGCGCTTCTTCCCCTGTACTCTTCATATGTAGAAGTTTTAGCGGATGCCTGCAGAACGTCTTGGTATAGCCCATTTGGTGAAATAACAAGAGGAGTTTAGGTTTTTGTATTCAAAAGTAAATTTTAGTTGTACAATTGTAATTGAATTATACAACTTCTGTCATATTCTCTCTGGAAAGCATAACTCTTGTATTGGAATTAGTTAAAATTAACCCTCTGATATATGTATAAGCAAATAAGTTTAAGTGTAAACGCATTTTTACTGTATGGGATTCAAATTAAAATTTTAACTGAATTTTCTCTAATTCTATTAAACATTATTTTCTGTTGCAGATAATTATAAATGACTCCAACATACTTCAACTTTTAAAGTCTAGTAAAATAAAAAATTATATATGTGATAAATCGTACACATCTCTATAAAGTTATAATATTAACCACAAATCTCTATAATGCTCTAACATTCAGTTCTTTCTTAGTAACTCTCAGTTTATTTCTTGTCGATCCATCGAACAGTTTCCATGTTTAAAAGGCATCATTGCATTCTTTCCCAGAGAAATTGCAGAAACAGTAGAATTTGTTTTGACTTCTGATCCACTCTTCTCATAACCATTAAAAATCGGTCACTTGCTAATTAGACCTCGACATGTGGGCTGTGTGCTTTGGTGGCCGTTTCTGGGCCCTACAGCCTTACTGGCTTACCTTTTGCTTCTGGTGGGTTAGGGTTCGAGTCCCGGTCATGGCATGGATGTTTGTGTCCATCAATAAATGTTGCTATTTGTCGAAGTGTTTGTGTCGTCTCTTTCTTTGTGTGTCTCTTGTGATTGTGTCATTTCTGGTGTTGAATACAATAGACCTAAGGTCGCAGTGTTCGGCGAACTTGCCCCCCACCAAGAAAGTCATAAGTCATACCTCTTGCTACTTTCCATATTTAATATGACCTAATAAAAAAAATTGGACGTCCAAAACCTTCTTCATTTCTAGAATGACCAACAAAATAAATAAGCTTTTCTATGAAAGAGAAAAATTCCTTTCATATACAATATTTTCAAAAAATATGTCTGTTGGTACGAAAACCTGACATTTAGGTGACGTGTTTATACGCCTGTATCCCTCAGAGGAATAATTGTTGCTTGATTAGATATTCATATTATACAAAATAGCAGCTTGGGCTGCCTAATGATCGAGCAAATTGATACGTAATAATGATACCTGAAAACACATTAGGGTAAGGTGGGGTAAGTGGGCCATTGGGGCAAGTGGGCCACCCCCCTTGGCATTTCCCGAATTATGGACGTAAAAAAAATCTGTTACAATATTTTTACGTATTTACCCCAATAGATGCAGGAAACATTATGGCATCATTTTCATTTAAGTATGTAACAAGGTTCAATCCTTTTTGTGAAAATTTTCAAAATTGCATCTCTACGTAATTCACGCCATCATACTATTGTTTTATTTATTTCCAAACGGTTCATGAAACAAAACAAAATGTTATATATTTTGAAAGTGTATAAAACATAGTATCTTTTTGTAGTGTCATGTACTTGTGATGTTGATAAGGTTAAAAGAAAATTGGGTGGCCCAGTTGCCCCGCGTTTGGGGTAAGTGGGCCACCACAAAGGCGGGGGTAAGTGGGCCAGGGGTGGCCCACTTGCCCCAACTCTTTAATATACTTTAAAAAAAGTCATATTCACTGATTCATAGGGTTAGTCATATTCACTATTCATAGTCCTATTCATTGACATAGGCCAGTTTAAAATCTGTAGCCCTAACATTTTTTTTACACTACATGCAAAAATGACAAGATGAAAATTAACGTATTTTTTTTCTTGTAGTAAGCTTGCATGCCAGAAAAAGTTGCTATGGGGGAACTATTAAAGATGCATCATTACTTTTTTTTTCAAACACTCAAGAAATCATGTAGATTATTCCACTTGCCCTACCATATCTCTAGCAGTTATGTGTAAAAATATATTAGGGGGGTGGCCCACTTACCCCACCTTGCGGGGCAAGTGGGCCACTCGGATGACCAAAAAGAAAAACATAATTTTTTTAATTATTTTTTGCCAATTTGTGTTAAGGTTGTCATGGGTACAGTAATAACATATGAGAGAATGGACCACACAAAAAAAATAAGTTGTTAGGCCGATTACATAAAGTGGTATGAGGGTCTAAAGTCGAATTATGCCAAAAAGGTGGCCCACTTACCCCACCTTACCCTATATCAGTTTTTATTACATTTTCTTTATTACTTTTATTCGAACACTACTTTCTTTAATAAAGCCATATACGATCTAGAATTTCTAATTTTATGTCAAAGACAATAGTTACATCATAGTATATAGATAAAAATATTGGGGATATAGAATTGTTGTGGATAACGATTATTGTGACAAACTATTGATCCAAAAGTTTGAAGCAAACTTCACAAAATTTTTCATCACAATATAATAAAACCCTGCTTCTAAAGATATTTGCTTTTCTCAGAAAACGTATAGGAAATCTGAAAGCGATATTATGTAAATAAAATCTCAATCTCGTTTTGATCCAAAATGAAATGAAAATTCGGTATTTCTTACAAGGAAACCTAAAAACAGCCAAAACAATTTCACTATTCTTGAATGATAACAAGAAAGGAAAAAGTTTTAAACTGCTCTTGAAAAATTGATGGACAATGTCTATTTATTTCTAATACTAAAACAAAAGCGCCTGAAGTTGAGAAGAACTTTGTTTCTAAGCAAGTAATGGAATTTATATGCTAGTGTCCATCTTTACTAAAACTAACTTCTCAATGACATTACAAACGAAACTGTTGAGAACTTTTTTAAATAAAATAGCCTATTTTCAGGAAAAGACAGGTAAGACAGACTTTTACTTTTAACAGTGCAACTTCAGAGAAAACTTCTGACAGAGAACGTATTGCGTCACTACAGATGTCAAGCAACCAATACAAAACTGTCTATCATGTTCAAAGTGCATATTCTAACTTAGTGTTGACTTATCGGGTGTAGATCTAATTTCATATTCAAAGCTACTATACGGCTACTTTTACTTTAATCTTCTATGTATTTGAATTATAAGTTGAGAGGTTTATCTAAAGAAAAATATTTTTTTAAGAAACAAATTTGGACCGGTCAGAGAAGGAGAGTAGTTTAGAATCCGAAATAATCTAGAGTTGAGAAGGAAAAGATATGGTGGATATGATAAAAAATCAAAAGGATTTAATATCTCCCGACATCTCGATCGAATGAGTGAGGAGAGAGCCACAAAGATAATTTTTGAAGGAAAACCAGAAGGAAGGAGGAGAGTTGGACGTCCCAAAAAGAGATGGCTGGACGAGGCGGAAAAAGATCTAAGGAAGGTGAAAGTTAAAAATTGTAAAGTCTAGGCCAAGGATAGGAAAAAGTGGCGCTGTGTGTTAATGAAGGTCAAGGTCCTTCATGGACTGTAGGTAAGGTGTTAGTAGGTAAGTAAGGTTTATTTTTAAAAAAAAGACGTTTAATACGTCATTTTGAAATTGAGTATACTTGCCTTTCAAAAGTGTCAATGCAATGTATCAGGTCTTGGGTGTCAACAGATATGTGAATGAAAAAAAATCGAGTTTTGATTGGTGAATCCATGTCACGTGGGAACATGACAAATCTGAGAACTGATCGCCAGAAGGAGAAATAAAAAAGGAGTTTCTTCATATGATACAACCCAATTGGTAAAGTAAAAAATAAAATTTGACAACTGAATTAAAATATATAAATAATAGCTTATCTTTCACACACATTGAGATCGCTTAAGTTTTATACCTTAACTTTCATTGGAAAAGTAGAGCTCCATCATTGCTTTCATTGCTCTGGCATAATGCAAGATCAAATTTTTGGTAATTCAGGGTAAGTTTTCAATGATATTTTTTCAGAGAAATCAATTGATTATTTAGATCTGTGTATGTATTTAAACTTTATTTTAGATAAATCAATGCAAATAAAAAGATCATTGGCTTTCATATGATTTATAGCATATTTTGATTGTATAACACATGTAACATGGCTCTGGAGATGTTTCTGAGCTGATTAGGAAGCTGTTGGAGGGAATTCCAGGAGATTAAACCCAAAAAAGTCTTCCATTACAATGGAATTATGCAGATTTTCTTTAAAAAAAGATATTAGTCCCGACCTCTCTCTGTGACAAAAGCGGTCGCTTCTTTTCACAAAGACAGATTTGGCTTATACACTATAATTCCATTTACAAGTAACTATGCAATTATACTTATTAAATTCACCGAAGTTGCTTAAGAACGATAGAACATTTAATTCTATTAAGTTATAGAGGCCCGTGATCCAGAATTCAACAAACCATTTTGCAAATTTAATTTGAGGATATCGAAAAAGATTCGCATTTGTCACCAAAACATTGATAGTGCCGATTCATTTAACATTAATATATATTTACTAGCTTTATATAAACCCGGCGTTGTATGGCTGTACCCCCTTAATAACCCTACTTAGTAGTTTTTTTTTATGTAAACTTTGATTTTATACCAATTAATCCCCTCCTTTTCTGATATGAGGGTCTTCTAATTCTGATATAAGAGGTTTATTGCTTCCAGGATTGTTTCCAGGAGTTAGAGGGTTTTCCCATAGGCCCCTGTTCAAATTGCCAGAACAGCTATGATATAATGGTCAGTTTCTATTTCAGGATAAGTGCAATAAAATTGTCCAAATGTAATAAACATTCCACTTCATATTTCATACAGCTCGATAGGACTGGGGGCTCAGTCGGTAAGACTTTCGCCTTGCATGCGGTAGGTCCGAGGTTTAGGTCGGGCATCTCAAAAATAACTGGTGACCTATAAAGGGCTCGTGCAGCCAAAAAAAATTCCGAAGAATAATATCCCGCGTAGAGGTAAGACACTTTAAATATCCTCCAGATTCCCAACGCTGCGTACGATGTCGCCCTTAAAAAATTGCATTGGGTGCCTACTCAGGTCTCGACTTACCACTTAACTGTGGTTCTAAATTACGACTCCCGTTTCCAATAGCCCTCATGTGTAGCTCTAGGGCGACGATAATTATAACTAACCCTAATCCACACAACTGGATGGAAATAGTTATCCTATGTTAAATTTTCAAATTCGCCAAAAGCCGCTAATGCCAAAATTTAATCGGCTATTAAGTCATCTTAACATAAAAAAAGATATTCATCCTCTTATTTTATAATTGGAAAAGTTTTATAAAGTACAAATTCTTTGTTTATGCAGAAATATGCCTTCGTAGTTTCATTTCTTCCCATTTGCAAACATCAACTAAATTAAATTCGGAAAAATAAATAAAATAAACCATACGATACAGATTGGAATAAAATAAAAAAAAATAAATTAGCCTAAATATTTAAGTTAAGAAAATTGAAACTTTGTGAAGCGGTTAAAAGAACAACACCTTCCCGTTCCCCTACGTTTAATTTCGAAAAACACTTTTTTTTTTTAATCCATTTCGTTTCTATCAACGACAGAAAAAATGTATTAATTCCTACTGTTGCCAATCATATTATTATTTGGGGCTAAAATATTAAACAAAAAACTACGATTATTTATTATTATAATTAAATTTTAAAATTTTGTCTTTAAAAAGGCAAACATAAATTCGATAATACATAGAAGTTAATGAAAAAGATTGTATAAATTCAGTAATAAATATTTATTAAGTTTTGAAAATTTTAAATTTGATAATGTGTTTAATCTCGAATAGCAATTTATTTATTTAAATACACAAATCACGCACATCACTACATTTCTAACACTAATTGGCAACGAATAATTTTCGAAGAAAGAGATTTTTTTCCTTTTTCGAAATTCGTCATTTCAAAGATTTTTTTCGCGAAGTGTCTACCATTTGGAAATTAGTGAGATAAATAACTTTTATTCAACTTAGTAGCGCAAGTATTTTCGAGCAATAATTGCCGTTATAACTCAAAAACAAAACGCCTCATCAAATTCGAAAATGAATCCTCCTTCTCCTGACAAAACCAAGGATGCTGGCAAAAAGCCTGCTGATTCATCTGGCCAAGATCCTTCCGGTGGTGGTATCCAGAAAGCATTTGATGCCTACGCCAAGTTAGGCGGAGGAAAAGATGGCAAAATAAAACTCGACTCTGTCCAGCAATGGATCAAGAAGGCCGGCATCTCTGGAGTATCTGACGATGATGTTAAGAAGCATTTCGGAAAAGAAGGCGGATTGGATCTGAACGAGTTCAAGCAGGGAATCGAAAAGCTCGCCAAGGATAAGAAACAGGAAAAGGAAGATATTATGAAGAAACTGTCTTCTGCCTTGCCATCCGGAGGTGCAATGGGTGGGAAGATGGAGGAAGCCAAGGATAAGCTGGGTGGTGAGAAGAAATAAAATTGTGTTCTACAGAACTTGAGATGATAAAATTATGTCAAAATTCCATTACAAAAATATTGTACAGCGTTTCAAAGTCCATGTTATGAAGAAAAAGCACCAAATGTAATACCGGTTTTTTTCAGCAAGTTAATAAAATTACCTTAATAAAACTTTGTTTCTTGATTTTATGTATCAAAATAAACTTTAAGGTTTTCATGTTCAAATCTGCAGAAGAACTAAGCTCGAAAATAATAATTTTTTTTTATCAGATGAAAACTTATAAAGTAATGTTTAAAGAAATTTAGTGAATAAAATATAGAGATAAGAAAAAAAATAGTATTCAGAAAAAATACAGTAAATTTATTTACTAATTATTTAACGGCGGTCTTACTAAAATTTAGCGATTCTCTGATAAAGCACACAAACCGGAGAATATATGTACTAAACCTACCTATATATAATTAATGGGGAAAACCTAGCGGATTCGGACCGGAGTGCTATTTGGTGACTTTTGGCGTTTGTGAAAAAGTAAATATAAGTGTTGCTATGGTTACTAGTATTTTACGAAATATCTTTATTAAATCCAGCACGGCATTAGTAAATTCACTTTAAAAGAATGTTCATTTTAATTTTTTACATTCATATTCGGTTCATACGTTGTTATTATAATTTATTTAATTACTTTTAATCAAAAGTGGTTAATTAGTTATTAAATTATTATCGGCCTGCGACCGATAATAATAAAAACCTTACACGCATTTCGAACAAATACTCACTCGCACAAAAACCGATTTTTTTTTTTTTTTAAAGCCCACTTCATGCTTTATTATTGTTTACATAATTCTTGTACACTGTATTTCTTGTAAGCCAACCCCACTTAAAAGTAAATTAGTTAGCAAGATTTGGCAAAAAGATTGATGTAAACATCAAAGTTGAACTGGAATGTTTGTACCTAATTAAATACGTTTTCGCTACTTGGCTGCAAAAGTTAAGCCGCCAAATCGAGACCGGCCCGAATACGTTAGCAGTACCATTAATGGATTTTCACGTTTATTGACGGATGACGTCAAGCCCCTGCTTGGACCCCGCCCATGTGTTTTCAAGCCTTGTTATGGTCCTTCAGTCTTGGATGGCATAGTTTGAAAATATTAATATAATTAAAAAATAATTATCAAATATTTTTTAAAAAAAAAAACCTCAGGTGCATACACTCTCAGAAATAACACTTTCATTTTTGACGATTCATGAATCCTCAAGTATCATTTCGTTAATTTTGAGGATTATTTCGTCAAACTATCACTTGACTTTTGAGTAAACACGAATCCTCACTTTCACGATCGTGATTTGACGATTCTGTATCTTGATTTTGAGGAAACTGAAGTTCATTGTTGTTCTCACATGCTCAAAAATGACGAAATATTTCTTTAGATTAGACGACATTCAAATCCTCATAAAAATGACGATTCAAATTTCCTCACTTTGAGAAAACGAAAACTCGGAGCATTTGTCAGTAAACGAATCGTTAAAATGAAGGAAAATTTCGTCGTTTTGAGCATTCGTTTTTTAGAGTGTATGTAGGGGGTAATTAAGGATTAAAGTATCAAAGGGAATATATATTAAACATTTCAAATTTTCATGGGTGGTACATATAAGTAGGTCTTTCACGACTCACATACATACAGACAGACTCTTTCTTTTGTTATTATATAGCTAATTTTTTTTAATTACCAACCGTGGTAATGAAAGACTAATCTTGGTAACTCTATAAGAGGAGTTATGGTTGCATTTCGCGGCTTATGGAATATAGTAGCATTAACCCCTAGCTTCTTGCTCTCGTGAAAATGATGGAGTGAAGTTTGGTCCTCTATTTCTCGCTACCGTGATATTTCTGGGCTGAAGTGTTTAGTATTAACGTGCCAAAAATGATTGAAACTAGTTGAAATCCATCAATTTAATGCCCAATATGGTCAGTAGTAATGCTCTAATAAGATCAAAACTAACTTATGATGATGTCGTGTCCATGGATAAAGATTGTATGGGATCAAAGGTCTCATAGACTGCTTCAGCGATCTGAAGACACTGGTCATCATAAAGGTCTTCGTTGGACGAGTTGGTGATTTGCTGCAATTTTGCCAGGATGGCTGGACAAGAGAAAAGGTGTTTTGGGTCCAGTTCCAAGTCGGGGCAGCTTCTGCAGTTGGAGTAATTCCATCTCTTTGGATTTTCATCCCTTTGAAGTGGCCTGTCCTTAATCTAGTTAAGGGGGTCGCAGTTACCCTATTGGTGCTTAATTAGCTGAGTCGGTGTTTTATTTTAACACTTCTGCCGTTAATGTTTGCTTTGGCCACTGAGTTGATGTCATTAAGAGTGATTTGGGGAAGAACGTCATTGTTGAGTTTTCTTGCTTTTTTTCCAGAATATCAGCAGATTTATTTCCGTCGATACCAACGTGTGCTGGAATACACTGCAAAATGCATTTCTTGTTCGAATTTGAAAGTCGAAACATTCCATCATTATATAGCCGCGATCATAAAACTAACTTAAATCCACCTATTAAAAAGGCAATAAGATTAATTAACTTTTTATTACATTTCAAGCTAGAAACAAATTAAAAACTTTAAATGAAAGTCTATGTTGTTCACATGCACATATTTTAATAAAATATTCAAATATGCAAAAAATATTTTATGACTGTTTCCTTGTAAATTATCCTATAGTAACGGGGTTAAAACTAATATACCTAAAAGTACCACTTACACCCCTTTCATTCATCTCAACCAATACATGCGTACACTCTAAAAAATGAATGCTCAAAAACGACGAAATTTTCCTTAATTTTGACGATTCCGTTTGCTGGCAAATGCTCGGAGTTTTCGTTTCCTCAAAGTGAGGAAATTTGAATCGTCATTTTTATGAGGATTTGAATGTCGTCTAATCTAAAGAAATATTTCGTCATTTTTAAGCATGTGAGTACAACAATGAGATTCAGTTTCCTCAAAATCAAGATACAGAATCGTCAAATCACGATCGTAAAAGTGAGGATTCGCGTTTACTCAAAAGTCACGTGATAGTTTGACGAAACAATCCTCAAAATTAACGAAATGAGGCTTGAGGATTCATGAATCGTCAAAAATGAAAGTGTTATTTCTGAGACAACCTTTTTGACAACCCTATGCCAGTTTATCTAAACCACTCAGCATTTCAATACCCCTTGGACCACTTTCACTAGGAAAAACCTTCAAATTCCATTCCCTTGAAACCGAGGCTTAACGTCTCAATTAATCAGCTTAATTTCATTGCAAAATATTAACTAGGGAAAAGGGGGGCTTGGCGAAATGTCGCCGTGGCCCGCATTGGAAGCATCAATCTCCTCCGTATATAAGGAAGCAATAAGTGATTAAAGTAATGGATGCCTCGCTCGGTCGCCTCTAATGAACTGTTTGGCATCAGGGGTCCCGAATTTAGGAGGCCATTTCGGTTTGTAAGAAACGTGGAAGATTGAGGATGGCTTGGGTTATGTTGAATTAACGTCGCGCTAGACCAACACGAGAAAGTTTTTTAAAAGTTTGGAAGTCGTCCAACTTAAATACTTGTAGTGGTTGTGTAATCGTTTCCGGCTTCCTATTTCTAGCCTCAATAAGGAGCTTTAATACAGCCAATAACGCCTCGTAATGTAGAACCCTGATCAAGTGACGAGGTCGACACCTGAATGGGCACCCAACGGAACTTCGAGTGACATCGTACGCTGACGCCGTCGAGACTTTGGACTCCACAGATTTTACGAGCACGTCTGTCCCAGTGTACTCGGGCCCATCCGTCACGAGTTGGATTTTCTACTCTTTTCCAGTACAGATATACGATTTATAGGATGACTGGCAGTAGGTGGGATTCGAACCCCCGCACTCCTGCGAAGGCTTAAATACTTATCTTAAACCACAAATCTATAATGCAATAGTAAAATATATACTATTATATGCCTCTAATGAACTGTTTGGCATCAGGGGTCCCGAATTTAGGAGGCCATTTCGGTTTGTAAGAAACGCGGAAGATTAAGGATGCTTTGGGTTATGTTGAAGTAACGTCACGCTAGAGCTACAAGAGAAAGCTTATTCAAGGTTTGAAAGTTGTGAAACTTAATAATTTCTCTTAAACTAAAAATCGATAATGCAATAGTATAATGTATACTATTATATCGTCACTAAAGTTCCCACATGTGCTATCTAATTGTTGTGAAAGGATCAAATGTACTGTACGGTAACCCTTGGCGAGATTTTTTCGGATTTGGCAATAAATAATTTTTTGTGGCAACCGTCTGACTTCGACTGATGATTCGAATTACTATTTTCTACATTTTATGAATATTTTACATAATTTCGCAGCAAAAATACCCAAAAATATATGTAGACCGATATTCTGTAACAAGAAAGTCCGAACTTCCGGTGTTAAGGGACGCGGTACCCAAAACATTATTTCTACAAATAATAACATAAACTTTTAAGTTTTATTGTTTTTATATAATGTTCACTCTAATTAAAAATATTCTAGCAATAAAAACGAATATTTACAAGTAGTTTTTCATTTATTCAAAAAAAAGTCACAATTTTGAACTTTTTTTTAAACCCTACTCCTCTTTCAATTTTGAGAATAACTCCACCAAACTTTTATGGTTTCTTTTTAGTACTATTTGTTCAAGAACTGTGCATGGATTTTATGATGTGAGCTTCAGTTAAAAAGTCACATGCATTTATACTGAAAATATCAGAAAATCACACAAAAAATACGAATTATTGAAATCAACATTTTTTTAATTCCCGATTTTGGAAAGTTTGCCAAACGTAACCGTTAGTAAATTTCTACCGTTTTGCAAGTTAGATAGCACGTGTGGGAACTTAAGTGACGATATGCCTCGAATGAATTGTTTGTCATCAGGGGTCCCGAATTTAGGAGGCGATTTGGTTTTGTAGGAAACTTGGAAGATTAAGGATGGTTGGGCTGTGGGGAGCCCTGTGGTCAGAGTCTCGATCTCCGGATCGGAAGGTCCCGCGATCAAGTCCTGGTCGCTGGAGACCCACCGAGTGTATGCGAAGTACGTGCTCGTTAAATCTGTTGGGTCCGAAAGTCCTGTGGGCGGTCATCCCACGGCTACAGGTCCCTGGAGACTATTTCCCTCCCCCTCAAGGACATGTCTAAATTGTGGATGTGGCTCGCTATTGATGGCAGCATCTGTCACGTATGTGTGTGTGCGTGTGAGTGTGTGTGTTTTAGCTGTTGTTAATGTTGTTGCAAAGCTGGGCAGTTGCCAGGGAAGCCGCACTGAAAGAAGTGATGTGATGGGTGTCCTTATTAGAACCACAGACAAGAGACGAGCCTGGGTAGGCACCCAACACGACATCATACATATAGGAGCTGATTTAACGTGCATTCCCTCACATTTGTAGGAAATTGAAATCATAATAAATTGATGACAATAGTTAAAAGCCAATAGTGTGAAAAGTGGCAATATACAGACATGATAAGGTGTTACAGATCCAACGACGAAATTTAATTATAATATAAATAATCGGTTCAAACTTTTATAGCAAAAAATTGGGCTACAGCACATGTTTACGAAAAGTCGGTAACGGAATCGTATTTCGATAACAAATGGAAAATTTCCAAACGTTACCGATCAGACTAATTAGAACGAAAACTGTTTTAACTGTTTTTTTCCCCTCGTACTGTCAAACTGGATTGGTTGACATATATTTTCAGGCTTGTGTGCTTGGTCGCTGTCAAACTGTTTAAATGTTGGTTTCTTCCGTTTACAAAATTATCATTTGATATCAAAAATAAATACAGATCAAAGAAAAACTTTTATGAAATTCATAACAATTTTGACCAACTTTTATAAAATATTCAACAATGGAAGATGAAAACATAGGACATACATTGTTAGGAATCTTACGCTTACCTTTGTTTTATTCTACAACAATGAGTGCTAACAATGAAAATAAGCAGCCTTTTCGTTATTTCGATCATTCCATCTGTAGAAGTCACGAACTAAGTTGCTGGTGAAAGTTTTCTTAATGCTATGTCCACACTACGACAACAAAAATGACAAGAAATTGCGCGCGTATGGAAATGCATATACAATTTGGTCCATTCGAGGTAAGTGCGCGCGCATGCTTGACCAATTTGTAGTATTTCCATGCGCGCGCATTTTTATTGTCGTAGTGTGGACATAGCATAAGATAAATGAATTTTATGGCAAGATATTTCAACTTCTTTTTGAAGAAATGCATATGGCGTGGGGCTCATTGACTTTCAACTACGTTGGTATGTCATTTTGTTTTTTTAAATTATGTTTCATTTTAACACCATATCGAATACATCAATAACCATTTATGGAGCATCCCTAGTATAAATGGTTTGGTGCAGTGTACAGTGGTAGTGGGTAGGTACATATATATTCCGACTTGTGTGCTTGATCAGAGACCCGCTTATAAGCTTTCGTCAAGTAAGACAGACACAGAAAGAGTTTTTACTGTCACAGAGGAAGGAAGTACACCCAGGGCCAAAGGGGAAATCGGACCCTCACCCGTTACAAAGCGCAGACTGCTGGCCTGCGATGCTAACCACTCGGCCATCCGGGCCCCGTGTACATTGGTAAAAGTATGTTGTCGTGTGTTGTATGTATACGGTGTTTTACAAAAACACGTATCTTAAATATATAATCCAAAAATTTAAGTAATTTAAAGAATATATTCCTGCATTTTTAAAAACACACTTTCCATTCATTATCACTCATAATCGCTTATTATTATTATTATTAGACCATGTTTCAGACGTCATGTAGAATATATATCATAAAAATTATCGTATTTCGATAACAAATTGAATTTTTCCAACCGCTACTTATCTGGTTAATTTAAACGAAAACTGTTTTTTCCCTCGTACTGTGCAACTGTTCCCAAGTTGGCTTCTTCACGTTCACAAAAATTATCATTTGATAGTAAAAAAATCAATACAGATTAGATTTTTCAATCATTTTAAGATGAGTTACCTATCTTAAGTATTCAAAAGTGTTCGTTAATTTAAAATTTTCTACTTGTTTTTCCACAGGTAGTTGCAGCATGAAACTTTGTGTGAACAGTCTACGGGGACGATTCTCTCTTAGATCTTATGACGTAGTTCTTGTCCAGAACTGACATTTTTAGACTGGAACTCGTTTCGAGAGGACGATATCTTTAAAAAATATAAATAAATAAAAATTGGTCGAAATGCAAATTAAATATTTTAAAGACATTTTCACTTAAACTTCCTTTACTTTAATTTACTAAAACAAAATATATGAAGAGTACACGGGAAGAACCGATTGATTTCGTACAAGGCTTTCCTTAATAGCCTCTTTGGGAATGATAGCGAGAAATCGCCTAAACTGGTGCAAAGAAGCCAGTTACTCGCTTTGTTTATCTTTCGCGGCAGCCCTGATTCACGCCAGAGTTGAGTGGAATGAGTCACACGTTTGTACAGCAAGTGAAGAACCAGAAGAAAAACCGGCTTCCGGTCGCCAATTTCCGCCAAGAAGAAACAAGTACGGAAAGACTCTAAAGAAATCAATCGGTTCTTCCCGTGTACTCTTCATATATATATATTATATATATTTCTAATCAGCAATCAAACCCTCGATGTTTGTTTTACCACATAGTAACTCATATGACAAAGAAAACCGTTGTACAGATAGAATAGTTTTAGCTAATACAATAACGCTTACATCGCATAATGTCGAAGTTATTATAGATTATGTTCCTATTGTTGTTTTATGTAAGGTATGTCTGTTTGTCACCCACTCATAATTTTATTTGTTTTTAATCATAACGTAGAAAAAAGTTGTCCTAACTTCAAGATTTCAGTGCAACTTAAAATAATTTTTAAACACTGATATGTTTTACTGATCAATAAAGGGTTGAGGTAGAATAAGTTTTCAAAATAAATTTGATACCTTAATAACGAAGAAAAGTAAATAAGATTATATTGAATATAAATTGCAAGATAAAGTAATATCGACAGGTTGAATTTTAATACTTAGAATCACACAAAAAATCAGTATTTTCTTGAAAAAAAATCGCTCCTTCGTTTTAAGATAATTTGTTCTGAATCCATTCAAACATATTACCATGCTGTGAGAGCCATAGTACAATTTTCTTTAATATCTTCAAAAACCTATTCAAAATTTGCATCCGACAATTTTGAGTGTACATTTGCGCCATCTATTAGCGGCGATTCGAAAGTTTTAATTTTATAAGTGATTTGTCCAATAATTTTTAAGACTATTTTTTTAATCCAGTAAACTTTCATGTTCAGCTTAGCTAAGGTAGATGTGGTTTTTTTTTTAACTGCGAAATGTAAGGTACTATTTGAAGCTCTAATTTAAAAAAAAAAAAATTAAAAATTCTTTTGTCATTCATTTTAAATTTCATTCATTTTTTTTATTTCTTTCTAAAAAATGTTAGATTAGGTTTGAATTATCGTCGCACGGGCCGTTTATAGGTCGGCAGCTATTTCGTCGATGCCCGGACCCGAACCAAGGACCTTCCGCGTGCTAAGCGAGTGCTTAACCGACTGAGCTCCCCAGCCCCCATTCTCGGAAGAAAGTTTTAAGTTAGGAACAGAATATTTTTGAAATAATGGGCTCAAAGGACAGATATAACTCATTTAATTAGGAACTGAAAATTAAAACTAACTGTATACTGACGCAGTACTCTGTTGTAACTGTAAAAAAAGTTATAAAGTATAAAAAGACTCTTAATTTGGCACACTTTTTAATTTTAGGATTATTAATGGGAGTCCCTGTCACAATAACAGCTTGATGAAGGGTCTGCGAGAAAATTTTGTTGGGAACACCTGCTCTAGAGTTACATGCAAAGTGCAAGAAAAGAAGTTGTTACGAAAAATGTTATGAATTAACTAAAAATTATTTTTTTCGATTAACTTACACTTGGACATTTAAAAAAAAACTAGTATATTTACACCAGATGTTAGTTTTTTATAGCACAGATATATATTGAAATAGCATCTGTAAAAAATTTCAGGTAAATTAATGTAAAACTTTTTATACTAGAAGTGTTGGCGTAAACCCCTTTTTTTAGTTGAAAACACCGTTTAAAATAAATCAATTATATTTAAATAAAAAAATTGTCTAAAAAGCATTGTTCATTACATTTGGAATCACTATGCCAAATTTGGAAAGATTGAACTAATAGTATAAATTTTAGAATTTTGGGTATTCGCCTACTTTAACCAATCACCTCGGATACCAGTTAAAATGTAAACTAAAGCACACAAAAAATACCTCACTTAAGCCCATTTTATTTCAGCACAGTCCTTTCGTTCCCCTTCAATTAATAAAACACGGTACGTCGTTAATAATCATCTCACATTACCCGCCAACATTCATAATTGACGACTCAAGAGTGACACCTTAAAAATACATTGCCTCTTTAATTATACACCAATTGTGTGAATACTGAAGGATGTTAAAGAAATAAGAAACTGATCGTTAAAATATGTTTTATTAAGTCAACTTATTTATCAAATTTTTCAGCAGGAAACGTCAGTGCTATAAAAAAAATTCATCAAGATGCATTTCTCGCTCAAAAAGAGGGAAACTATAAAACTTTTTAGGTTTTTAATTTGTCAATGTTTAAGTAACTCTTGTAGCATATAATATTGTGATATTAATATTATGATATTAATATTATGGTATTAATATTTTGATATTAATATTATGTCCTTAGCAATGAGTTGTGCTTTTAGCTAGAAAAAAATTAAATGTTTCAACTTTTGCATCATTAATATTATAACTACCATACAATGCATCATTAATTATTCAACTACCATACAATGCATCATTAATTATACCACTACCATACACAATGCACCATTATTTATACCACTTTATAATAAAAAAAAATTAAAATTGGCTAAAATTTACCTACATAGTTATCCATTTTTAGGCATTTGTGAACCAATATCCTAGAGTAAACTAGACACGTCCGAGTATAGTACATGAAATTAAGAGAAGACCGTTTATGATTCGGTAAAAAAAACCTTGATAATAATTGAAGTAGCATAGCAAAATCTGGTGTTTTCAGTTAATGTTATTAATTTTAAATTATCTACTCAAATATTTTCCGATAAACGCATCGAGGGAAACTTATAAAAGTGTCAGGGATTGAAATAAGTATATATTAAAAAGTCTGAAGGTTTGCTATCGTCTGAAGTCGAATGGCTTCTGAAGTTACAATTATCGAACGAAAAATGGCTAGAATTTGTATGGTGCGACCATATCCGAAAAGACCAGAACTTTTGTTATGAAAGTTTTCATAAAGGTGAATGCAGTGAGTGATTCATGAAAGTTCGTCAAAAAAAAATCCGAAAGGTGTGTGGACTCGTTAAATTCAAGTGCTAAGTGATAATAAGGGTATTTGAAAGGTAAGTTATGAAGTTTAATTGAGGGTAAAAAAACTACGTAAGTTTTTGAGGGATTTAAGTCAGGACGTTTGTTGAGTGTTAAGTGCAGAAACAGAGGAGGAGTTATTATGTTTTTTCTCAAAATTAGATACCTTATAGAAAAAAATGCTTTGAATTTGTATGCTGTAAATATGTAAATACTAGAATGATTATGTAGGTATTCAACAGACAATTACTAGAATAACAATATCAAAAGTACCTGTTATTCACAAAAAATTTAGTGACAAGACGTATTGTTGAACTTCTGACCACTAGAGGGCGTGGTTAACTCATTAACATGGATGCTTACAACTCTACTCTTTCAGAAATTATTTCCCATAAGACTGTTCGAAAATAACGGTTTTCATATTCATTTGGGCTTCCAGTTAAGTAATGGCCAAAACATATCGGCAGTATTCGAAAAGATAACTTAATATTTATGTTAATAAGTAAAGAGAACTTGCTTATTTGTAATAAGTAAAAGTACTAAAATAGTAAATTGGGGATCCCTGTCCGTAGCCTATTAGTAATTGGAAATCAAATTGTGTGTGTTTGAAACTATTAAATTAAAGAGACAATTCTTAAGGAACTCGGCTGGTGTTAATTATTAATATTTCACATGGCTGTGTTCAGGAAATTTTTATGAAAAATAACGCTTAAGGTAGTTTCGCTAGCAAGTATGAAATAATTATTTAAACGCACAATAGTTATTTAAGCAACACTTTATTAAGCCAGTGGCTTTTATTTCATGGGACCGTAGGTCGAGTGAAATAATGACAAGAGCAATAAAGTATTATTTGGCACGTGCTTGCTTACAATATTTTTTATAATAACGTGCAAAAGCGTGAAATTTGTGTTCTTACTTTTGCCTTATTTAATATACTTTTATAATTTGAGTAGAACTTGCAGTTTCCATGGAGATATTAGAAAATGCAAGAGTAATGAACCAATAGAAATAAGTGAGTTTCATGACCATTTAGTTTCCATGGAGATATTCATGGCATCATTTTTTCCTGCCAATCAGACACTATTATTTACTTTACCGCACTAGTGCCGAAAGTCCAAATTTCGCCACTATCTGTGACGTGAGCAAGTAAAGTGTCATTTTCGCAACGATTTATGAATGAATATGATATAAAAAAGTAAACTTTTTTGCACATTTTTATAAAAATATATTTAAAATAAGTCGACAGGGAAACTTAGATAAAAGTGATTATTTTTTATGAACTGTTTGGCATTGTTAAGTCGTCTGAAGTCGACGATGGCTGAAGATGGAATGCTCACAAAGATGGCGAAAAACTTATGACGCTCCCAGACCGACCAATCAGACAAAAGGAATTTGTTATAAGAAAGGTCAACGCAACGTGTAGGGTGGATGATTCAAGAAAGTTCGTGGGAAACCGGCGATTATAGGCGACTGCTTGTCGCGAAAGGGTGCGGTTGGGATGCCAAAGTACTAAGTGTTATTAAAGATATTTGAAAAGGTAATTAACGGTTATTAAGTTATTAAGTTTAATTGAGGGCAAAAAATATTATAAGTTTTTGAGGGGTTTGTCAGGTTATGTCATATATGCTTAGGTTTCTGAGTTTTAAATAGAATATTTTCGTGTAGGATTTATATATTAGCCGTAGTATTGATATGTCTTCTGACAATGGTAGCAAAATTATGTAGATATCTCAGGGATTAAGGGATTAAAATTCTCTCCCATTATATTCTTCGACAAAATCCTATCCGAACCTTCTTTATATAAAAAAAAACATAATTTTCTAACTGTTATCTATTCAAACAATGTTATGCAAATCATTTTGTATTCACAAATAAACAAACTCTGTCAATATCTTGTGATTAATATTAAATTTAAACTTTTTTTAATCCGTTTTTTCTCCAATGGGGCTGTAATATCGACGAGCAAGCCTTTGCAGACTAGGCATATTCCCCAGCACTGGGAGCCATTTCCATTGTGGCACAATCTAGGCGACTCTCGCTACCAATTTTGGATTACAATGAATTTGAATTTACCAGAGTAAAATGAATCTGAGCTCTCTGTGAATGTTGAAGAAATCTGTCGAGTTTCAATTTTGACGAGAGAATCCAAGCCAAATGGATACCCCAGGGATCTTTTACATGCCACATTATAATTATATGACATTCACGCCCAAGATTTTCCCATCCAGAAAATCCGACGACTCAGCTGGACGGGGCTTATGAGGCGGAATACATATTTTTAATCCTTAATATCTTACAAATTAACCGCTAAAAAGACGTTTTTTGCAAGACCTCCGAAATCTGCTTGATCCTCTTGATACGTTAATTTTGAATACAATTAATAACTGAGATGCTTTGGCATTTTTGGATAACTTGTTTGTAAAAAACGAAAAGAAATGATAGAAAATTTATAATTCAGAAGTTGGTTGGTTGACATATATTTTCAGACTTGTGCGCTTGGTCAGAGACCCGCTTATAAACCTTCGTCAAGAAAGACATGACACACGCACTCACTCATACACGACAGATGCTGCCATCTATCGCAAGCCACCTCCACAATTTAGACATGTCCCTGAAGGGGTATTCAGAAGTTAATATAGTTTGAATTATCGTCGCACTAGAGCGAGCATCAGGAGGGCTATTGGCTACGGGTGTCATAATTTAAAACCACAAGTCAAGTGACGAGTCGACTTATTAAGTGAGCGGTTTCTTTTATTTCAATAAACCATAGGTCGCGGTGCACGCTACTTTAAATTATTATGAAACATTTAAAATATGATAAAGATTTTTTTAGCCGTTACCGTTAAAACCCGAGATCAGCTAGAACTTGAATTAACTATAGTGAAAACTAGTTTTAACTGAGTTCATTGGATAAAACTAGTTTCCACTAGCTAAAACCAGTTATTCCCAGCTAATACTAGTTTTCTCGAAAAAAATTGGTTTAAACTAGTTTTAACTATAAAAAAAACTTATTTTACATTCGAACTAATGGAAAATATAATAGTTCAATTTTGGATAATCGGCCTGGTTTAATTTTAGTTAGTGGGATTAAATTGTGCTGTGAAATGCAATGAAGACCTAGGGTCATTGGAAGACTCTCCATTAAGATCGGTATTTAGTGATAATTTTTTAAGGGCTCCATTGTGGTAATACAATTATAAAATTCCGCTTTTCGATCATCTAATAATGGATTCGTGTTTATTTAACGCAGAAAAGTGGAAGGCTTCAAATTTTGCAATGGAGCAACAAACATATCTTTCTAAGTGAGCATATTGCTACCTTTAAGAAATTAAAGTTCACAATAAATTAGTTCTAGTTTAACTAAAACTTGCTAGACATAATTCTAGTTTTTGAAAATTACAACTAGTTTTTACCAATGCAATGCGTCAAAATTAGTATTAGCTGAATTAGCTTTGTCTGGATATAAAGTTGTTTTTAAAAAAAGGGATACAAAAAGCGTTTAAAGGAAGTAAGATGGACAAACTTAATGGCTTGCTTTAGCTAGTGGAAACTAGTTTTCCTCAAAAGTCTCAGTTAAAACTAGTTCTCACTAGTTCATTCTAATTTTAGCTGATTTCGTATTTTAATGGTAACATATACACTCATGTCCATAATTATCTATACATGGTGTTCTGTTCATTTTGGAATATTTTAAACAAAACTTTGAAATATGTATTTTGCTGTTGACTTGCAACACGTATATTTTAGTGCATAAATTGCGTCTCTAATGCAGAAAGTCTATAAGAAAAATGGTGTGAGGATTCAGTTGCCTGGATCGATATCCTCGTAGTTCTGTGCTCCATGGTCTGCTCCAGTGCTTGCATAAACCATCCTCAGTGCAGCACATGGCCGAGATCATCTGTGTTCCAACCTGCGGCAGCTGTTGCGCAACCGAGTGGCATACAACCTACTACCAAGCGTCGTGCCTGGTGATCTGGCAACAGCGAGATAGTGTTTGGCATTTGGAGCTATATAGGACTGAATGCGACAGATTGTGAAGGAGATTGTAACTTGATGTTTCAGATATGACTTGTTGGTTTTGTCCCGAGTTCTTAACGGGATTATTTTAAATGTTCTTAATAAATAGTTTACTTTTAAATCTATGCTGAATCCTTCTATAAAACTCTACACTCGTCACAATGGGATCAAAATATACAAACACATTTTAGTCATTTGTGCATTGCTTCCAAATTAAGGAATACTATCTTAAAACAAATACGATCCAATGGAGGTAATATTTGGATCTTTTACCCTGTTGCAGAAAACCCTATTGAGTTCTCATATTATACGAAGTAAAAAAGATACAAAGTTTAAGATTTAGCAATGCAGTTAACTAAATGGCAGTTAACTAAGGCTTCAATGCATATTTTTTTTCAGCAAAAGAAATAATAGGATTTGGTATCTTCAGTTATCCATATTACTTGGAACTAAAATAAGTATTCTTCGTCTGTTCTTTGCTGTAAAATCGCTAAGTAACGAAAAGCCTAGAAATGGCCAAATATATACGTATGTTTGTTTTCACTGCTTAAATTTTCAATTAAATTTATTTCATTTCATTTATTTTTTAAAGAAATCAGAATTTTGCTTATTTTTGAAAAGATGATCTAAAAAACACTTATTAATGAAAAAGTACATATCTAAAAAAAAATTTAATAATTATAAATTTTTTAAAATTTAAGGCAATTGTGAAACTGCTGCACCAAATACGTAAAAAGCTGTCTCTAACTATCGAGGGGTTAAACTGTAAAGACAACAAGATGCGAAAAAATTAAACTATGTTTCTAAATTTATAACAGTTTTGAAAAACTTTTATAAAATATTCAACAATGGAAGATGAAAACATGGACATACATTGGTAAGAAACTTACCTTTGTTTTATGCCATAACAATGAGTGCTAACAATGAAAGTAAGCAGAATTTTCTTTATTTCGATCATTCCATCTGTAGCAGTCACGAACTAAGTTGCTCGGCATAATTATCCAATAAATGTGTTCTGTACATTTTGGAATATTTTAAACAAAACTTTATAAATATGTAATTTTGCTGTGACTTGCAACACGTATGTTTTTAGTGCAATAAATTGCGCCTCTAATGCAACAGCCTATAAGAAACTGGGATCAAAATATACAACCATCATATAATTTATGGACATATACCACTCATGTCCATAGTTATCTATACATGCTGTTCTGTTCATTTTGGAATATTTAAACAAACTTTGAAACATGTAATTTGCTGTTGACTTGCAACACGTATATTTTAGTGCATAAATTGCGTCTCTAATGCAGAAAGCCTATAAGAAAAATGGGATCAAAATATACAAACACATATAATTATGGACATATACACTCATGTCCTATAATTAATCCCATATAAATGTGTTCTGTATCATTTTGGAATATTTTAAACAAAACTTTTAAATATGTAATTTGCTGTTGACTTGCAACACGTATGTTTTAGTGCATAAATTGCGTCTCTAATGCAGAAAGCCTATAAGAAAAATGGGATCAAAATATACAAACACATATAATTATGGACATATACACTCATGTCCATAATTATCTATACATGCTGTTCTCTCATTTTGGAATATTTTAAACAAAACTTGAAACATTAATTTGCTGTTGACTTGCAAACACGTAAAAACAAAAAAAAAAAAAAAAAAAAAAAAAAAAAAAAAAAAAAAAAAAAAAATTTAAATTTAAAGAATATATTCCTGCCTTTTAAGCAAACACACTTTTCATTCATTATCCTACATAATCGCTTATTATTATTAGGCCATGTTTCGGACGTCATATAGAATATATACCTAAAAAAGCCATAGTTATGCTATTTTTGCATTTATGTTTAAGAATTAAAAACGTAAATTCAAACATAAATTCAAAACTGTTACAGAATCTGTCACTTAGCCCACTTTCACACAACAATTGTGTTCAGGAGGGAAAAAGGGACGCCAAACACACAGTATTAATTCTATATTAACTATTTACATGCTAAATTTGGCGAGTTTCGTTTATTTTTGTTCCAAAATTCAATAACTATTACGTATCGTATACTAAATTTATATTTCAAAGAAAACATAAGTAATATTTCTCGAATTTGAATGGAAGCAAAACATTTCATATCAACACACAAAGAATCGAGGGCTGTGAGGCGCCCTGTGGTCAGTGTCGCGATCTACGGATCGGAAGGTCCCGCGATCGAGTCCTGGTCGCTGAAAACTTTCCGAGTATATGCGGAGTACGTGCTCGTTAAATCTGTTGGGTACGTAAGACCTATGGGTGGTCATTGCACAATTTCCCACGGGTACAGGATCCTGGAGACTATTTCCCTCCCATTCAGTGGCATGTCTAAATTGTGGATGTGGCGAGTGATAGATGGCAGCATCTGTCACGTATATGTGTGCATGTGAGTGTGTGTGTGTTGTGACTGTCTTACTTGACGAAGGTTTATAAGCGGCTCTCTGAGCAAACACACAAGCCTGAAAATATATGTATATCAACCAATCAATCAACACAAAGAATCCTCATAAGAGGATTCTTTGTGTGTTGAAGAGGCATAAGGGGGAGACTGGGTACGGTTGTGAAAGGGTACGGTTGTGACAGTCACCATATTAGCGAAACCATAAGGAATACCGGGTTGGGTGCAAGGGGTAAGGATCAGCTTGCCTGTCTAAACATGTGTCACAGTATCCATCAGTCATCGCACGACGTTAACCCTAGCAGAAGCCTCTATTACTTTTTGACAGTCAAAAGTATTTTTATTCAATTTCTTTTAATAACTGTTATTATATGTGCACAGATAGGGAAATATTTTTTTAATCATTATAAGTTAGACTTTAACAATGAAATACCAGTGATTACTTCGACTGTATATTATTTTGTATTGTCATGGCGATTATTTATTTGCAAGAGCGTGCGTTGGGTACGGTTGTGACATAATTGGTGGGTACGGTTGTGACACAGTATAACTTATTTATTTTTCTTTTAGGATGCCTAGAAAACGGCTGAGGAAGACAGAAAAAAGCATATTGGGACCTAAGAAAATATGAAAAAGCTTTTATAGAAGTGAAATGCGGGATTTCATTACGAAGAGCTGCGAAAAACCACCAAATCAACATTGCTGTGACACACGGTTGTGACACTTTTCCCTTTTTCTAATTTGCTCCTATGAGTTAACTATTGTACTTATGGACAAAATTTTGCATTTATACGTACATAAATGTTGCACTTTACTATTAATACAACTTTTATCCAGCTACCAAGCTTACTAACGAATTTATAAGCGATCAAATGAAAACTGTCACAACCGTACCCAGTCTTCCTTCCTTAAATAATTGTTTTAATTTATTATTCAAAAGGAATAAATTTTATCAAGTGATTTCTGTGAGTTGCAAAGGTGATTTCACTGATTTCTAATAAAAATAACTTCTTATCCTTTATGAGCATTAAATTGTGTTGTTCTTTTAATAATTGAATAGCATTATAGTTCGTTATAGCCAGGGGCTGTCCCCCGTTGACCGGTCCTGGTCGGAGAGGGTGGTGGGAGTGCCAGGGTTGACCCCCGTTGACCGGTCCTGGTCGGATGGTTGGTGGAAGTGCCAGGGGTTGACCCCCGTTGACCGGTCCTGGTCGGATGGTTGGTGGAAGTGCCAGGGGTTGACCCCCGTTGACCGGTCCTGGTCGGATGGTTGGTGGAAGTGCCAGGGGTTGGCCCCCGTTGACCGGTCCTGGTCGGAAGGTTGTGAAGTGCCAGGGGTTGGCCCCCGTTGACCGTCCTGGTCGGATGGTTGGTGGAAGTGCCAGGGGTTGGCCCCCGTTGACCGGTCCTGGTCGGTGGTTGGTGGAAGTGCCAGGGGTTGGCCCCCGTTGACCGGTCCTGGTCGGATGGTTGGTGGAAGTGCCAGGGGTTGGCCCCCGTTGACCGGTCCTGGTCGGATGGTTGGGAAGTGCCAGGGGTTGACCCCGTTGACCGGTCCTGGTCGGATGGTTGGTGGAAGTGCCAGGGGTTGACCCCCGTTGACCGGTCCTGGTCGGATGGTTGGTGGAAGTGCCAGGGGTTGGCCCCCGTTGACCAGTCCTGGTCGGATGGTTGGTGGAAGTGCCAGGGGTTGGCCCCCGTTGACCGGTCCTGGTCGATGGTTGGTGGAAGTGCCAGGGGTTGGCCCCCGTTGACCGGTCCTGGTCGGATGGTTGGCGAAGTGCCAGGGGTTGGCCCCCGTTGACCGGTCCTGGTCGGATGGTTGGCGGAAGTGCCAGGGGTTGGCCCCCGTTGACCGGTCCTGGTCGGATGGTTGGTGGAAGTGCCAGGGGTTGGCCCCCGTTGACCGGTCCTGGTCGGATGGTTGGTGGAAGTGCCAGGGGTTGGCCCCCGTTGACCGGTCCTGGTCGGATGGTTGGCGGAAGTGCCAGGGGTTGGCCCCCGTTGACCGGTCCTGGTCGGATGGTTGGCGGAAGTGCCAGGGGTTGACCCCCGTTGACCGGTCCTGGTCGGATGGTTGGCGGAAGTGCCAGGGGTTGACCCCCGTTGACCGGTCCTGGTCGGATGGTTGGTGGAAGTGCCAGGGGTTGGCCCCCCGTTGACCGGTCCTGGTCGGATGGTTGGTGGAAGTGCCAGGGGTTGGCCCCCGTTGACCGGTCCTGGTCGGATGGTTGGCGGAAGTGCCAGGGGTTGACCCCCGTTGACCGGTCCTGGTCGGATGGTTGGTGGAAGTGCCAGGGGATGACCCCCGTTGACCGGTCCTGGTCGGATGGTTGGTGGAAGTGCCAGGGGTTGGCCCCCGTTGACCGGTCCTGGTCGGATGGTTGGTGGAAGTGCCAGGGGTTGGCCCCCGTTGACCGGTCCTGGTCGGATGGTTGGTGGAAGTGCCAGGGGTTGACCCCCGTTGACCGGTCCTGGTCGGATGGTTGGTGGAAGTGCCAGGGGTTGACCCCCGTTGACCGGTCCTGGTCGGATGGTTGGTGGAAGTGCCAGGGGTTGGCCCCCGTTGACCGGTCCTGGTCGGATGGTTGGTGGAAGTGCCAGGGGTTGGCCCCCGTTGACCGGTCCTGGTCGATGGTTGGTGGAAGTGCCAGGGTTGGCCCCCGTTGACCGGTCCTGGTCGGATGGTTGGTGGAAGTGCCAGGGGTTGGCCCCCGTTGACCGGTCCTGGTCGGATGGTTGGTGGAAGTGCCAGGGGTTGGCCCCCGTTGACGCGGTTGGCGGGATTGATTAGAGTGCCCAGGGGATGACCCGATGACCGGTCCTGGTCGGATGGTTGGTGGAAGTGCCAGGGGTTGGCCCCCGTTGACCGGTCCTGGTCGGATGGTTGGTGAAGTGCCAGGGGTTGGCCCCCGTTGACCGGTCCTGGTCGGATGGTTGGTGGAAGTGCCAGGGGTTGGCCCCCGTTGACCGGTCCTGGTCGGATGGTTGGCGGAAGTGCCAGGGGTTGGCCCCCGTTGACCGGTCCTGGTCGGATGGTTGGTGGAAGTGCCAGGGGTTGGCCCCCGTTGACCGGTCCTGGTCGGATGGTTGGTGGAAGTGCCAGGGGTTGGCCCCCGTTGACCGGTCCTGGTCGGATGGTTGGCGGAAGTGCCAGGGGTTGACCCCCGTTGACCGGTCCTGGTCGGATGGTTGGTGGAAGTGCCAGGGGATGACCCCCGTTGACCGGTCCTGGTCGGATGGTTGGTGGAAGTGCCAGGGGTTGACCCCCGTTGACCGGTCCTGGTCGGATGGTTGGTGGAAGTGCCAGGGGATGACCCCCGTTTGACCGTCCTGGTCGATGGTTGGTGGAAGTGCCAGGGGTTGGCCCCCGTTGACCGGTCCTGGTCGGATGGTTGGTGGAAGGGCCAGGGGTTGGCCCCCGTTGACCGGTCCTGGTCGGATGGTTGGTGGAAGTGCCAGGGGTTGGCCCCCGTTGACCGGTCCTGGTCGGAGAGGGTGGTGGGAGTGCCAGGGGTTGACCCCCGTTGGCCGGTCCTGGTCGGATGGTTGGTGGAAGTGCCAGGGGTTGACCCCCGTTGACCGGTCCTGGTCGGATGGTTGGTGGAAGTGCCAGGGGTTGACCCCCGTTGACCGGTCCTGGTCGGATGGTTGGTGGAAGTGCCAGGGGTTGACCCCCGTTGACCGGTCCTGGTCGATGGTTGGTGGAAGTGCCAGGGGTTGGCCCCCGTTGACCGGTCCTGGTCGGTTGGGTGGTGGAAGTGCCAGGGGTTGACCCCCGTTGACCGGTCCTGGTCGGATGGTTGGTGGAAGTGCCAGGGGTTGACCCCCGTTGACCGGTCCTGGTCGGATGGTTGGTGGAAGTGCCAGGGGTTGGCCCCCGTTGACCGGTCCTGGTCGGATGGTTGGTGGAAGTGCCAGGGGTTGACCCCCGTTGACCGGTCCTGGTCGGATGGTTGGTGGAAGTGCCAGGGGTTGACCCCCGTTGACCGGTCCTGGTCGGATGGTTGGTGGAAGTGCCAGGGGTTGGCCCCCGTTGACCGGTCCTGGTCGGAGAGATGGTTGGTGGAGTGCCAGGGGTTGGCCCCCGTTGACCGGTCCTGGTCGGAGAGGTTGGTGGGAGTGCCAGGGTTGATCCCCGTTGACCGGTCCTGGTCGGATGGTTGGTGGAAGTGCCAGGGGTTGACCCCCGTTGACCGGTCCTGGTCGGATGGTTGGTGGAAGTGCCAGGGGTTGACCCCCGTTGACCGGTCCTGGTCGGATGGTTGGTGGAAGTGCCAGGGGTTGACCCCCGTTGACCGGTCCTGGTCGGATGGTTGGTGGAAGTGCCAGGGGTTGACCCCCGTTGACCGGTCCTGGTCGGATGGTTGGTGGAAGTGCCAGGGGTTGGCCCCCGTTGACCGGTCCTGGTCGGATGGTTGGTGGAAGTGCCAGGGGTTGACCCCCGTTGACCGGTCCTGGTCGGATGGTTGGTGGAAGTGCCAGGGGTTGACCCCCGTTGACCGGTCCTGGTCGGATGGTTGGTGGAAGTGCCAGGGGTTGACCCCCGTTGACCGGTCCTGGTCGGATGGTTGGTGGAAGTGCCAGGGGTTGGCCCCCATTGACCGGTCCTGGTCGGATGGTTGGTGGAAGTGCCAGGGGTTGGCCCCCGTTGACCGGTCCTGGTCGGATGGTTGGTGGAAGTGCCAGGGGTTGGCCCCCGTTGACCGGTCCTGGTCGGATGGTTGGTGGAAGTGCCAGGGGTTGGCCCCCGTTGACCGGTCCTGGTCGGATGGTTGGTGGAAGTGCCAGGGGTTGGCCCCCGTTGACCGGTCCTGGTCGGATGGTTGGTGGAAGTGCCAGGGGTTGGCCCCCGTTGGCCGGTCCTGGTCGGATAGGGTGGTGGGAGTGCCAGGGGTTGGCCCCCGTTGGCCGGTCCTGGTCGGATGGTTGGTGGAAGTGCCAGGGGTTGACCCCCGTTGACCGGTCCTGGTCGGATGGTTGGCGGAAGTGCCAGGGGTTGACCCCCGTTGACCGGTCCTGGTCGGATGGTTGGTGGAAGTGCCAGGGGATGACCCCCGTTGACCGGTCCTGGTCGGATGGTTGGCGGAAGTGCCAGGGGTTGACCCCCGTTGACCGGTCCTGGTCGGATGGTTGGTGGAAGTGCCAGGGGTTGACCCCCGTTGACCGGTCCTGGTCGGATGGTTGGTGGAAGTGCCAGGGGTTGGCCCCCGTTGACCGGTCCTGGTCGGATGGTTGGTGGAAGGGCCAGGGGTTGGCCCCCGTTGACCGGTCCTGGTCGGATGGTTGGTGGAAGTGCCAGGGTTTGGCCCCCGTTGACCGGTCCTGGTCGGAGAGGGTGGTGGGAGTGCCAGGGGTTGACCCCCGTTGGCCGGTCCTGGTCGGATGGTTGGTGGAAGTGCCAGGGGTTGACCCCCGTTGACCGGTCCTGGTCGGATGGTTGGTGGAAGTGCCAGGGGTTGACCCCCGTTGACCGGTCCTGGTCGGATGGTTGGTGGAAGTGCCAGGGGTTGACCCCCGTTGACCGGTCCTGGTCGGATGGTTGGTGGAAGTGCCAGGGGTTGGCCCCCGTTGACCGGTCCTGGTCGGAGAGGGTGGTGGGAGTGCCAGGGGTTGACCCCCGTTGACCGGTCCTGGTCGGATGGTTGGTGGAAGTGCCAGGGGTTGACCCCCGTTGACCGGTCCTGGTCGGATGGTTGGTGGAAGTGCCAGGGGTTGACCCCCGTTGACCGGTCCTGGTCGGATGGTTGGTGGAAGTGCCAGGGGTTGACCCCCGTTGACCGGTCCTGGTCGGATGGTTGGTGGAAGTGCCAGGGGTTGACCCCCGTTGACCGGTCCTGGTAGGATGGTTGGTGGAAGTGCCAGGGGTTGGCCCCCGTTGACCGGTCCTGGTCGGAGAGAATGGTGGGAGTGCCAGGGGTTGGCCCCCGTTGACCTGTCCTGGTCGGAGAGGGTGGTGGGAGTGCCAGGGGTTGATCCCCGTTGACCGGTCCTGGTCGGATGGTTGGTGGAAGTGCCAGGGGTTGACCCCCGTTGACCGGTCCTGGTCGGATGGTTGGTGGAAGTGCCAGGGGTTGACCCCCGTTGACCGGTCCTGGTCGGATGGTTGGTTGGTTGAAGTGCCAGGGGTTGACCCCCGTTGACCGGTCCTGGTCGGATGGTTGGTGGAAGTGCCAGGGGTTGACCCCCGTTGACCGGTCCTGGTCGGATGGTTGGTGGAAGTGCCAGGGGTTGGCCCCCGTTGACCGGTCCTGGTCGGAGAGGGTGGTGGGAGTGCCAGGGGTTGACCCCCGTTGACCGGTCCTGGTCGGATGGTTGGTGGAAGTGCCAGGGGTTGACCCCCGAGGACGGTCCTGGTCGGATGGTTGGTGGAAGTGCCAGGGGTTGACCCCCGTTGACCGGTCCTGGTCGGATGGTTGGTGGAAGTGCCAGGGGTTGACCCCCGTTGACCGGTCCTGGTCGGAGATGGTCTTGGAAATTCGATTTAAAAAAAGTAATTTTTTTGCACGATATTATTATAAATATATTTTAATTTTTTGCTGTTTTTTCAAATTAAATTAACCAAAAGGAAGCGAAAATTTTATATTTATGTATTTTGTTATTCATACACATTGTTAAGAAATGTTGAAATAAAAATATTGTATCCGAGGTAAAAAAAAAAAAGTACAAGGTCAGTATTTTTGAATCGTTAAAACTGCATAAAAATTTGCGGTTTAATTCAATTAAGTGGTAGATTTAAATGTAAAAAGATAATAAATTCCATAAAACAGAACAGCATAAAATTAAGAGATCGATTCAATTAACCATTGATCCCAAAATGCTTCAACTACTGCATTATTAAGGGGTCTAAGGAGTCTTAAAAATGTGCAAAGAAGGAACTACAAAGTATAGTTTGATATCTCATGTAATTTTTTAACTACTCAATATACAAGTATAATTTTTTTATATGTAATTCTACAAGATTTATTTATTATAAAACAAATTTTAAAATTTATGAAACTTTAGCCAAAACTAAAATAAATGATATTAAACATAAAGCTATTTTAACACATTGTGATTAGGCTTGCGCGGCAAATTTTGAAGTCAAAATTGAAAAAATGACCAAGAAAATGACTTTATATTATACAAATATGTACAAACTAGGACTTATACCTAAATTCTCAGCTCAATTTTAATTAGAAATTATTTAAAAATAAATTTAAATTCAAAATTAAAAAATTTTTATTAATTTTTTTCGAAAAAAGTTCTTAAAATAATTTCTTATTAAAATTGAGCTGAGAATTTAGGTATAAGTCCTAGTTTGTACATATTTGCACAATATAAAGTCATTTTCCTTGGTCATTTTTTCAATTTTGACCTCAAAATTTGCCGCGCTAGCCTAATCACAATGTGTTTGAAATAGCTTTATGTTTAATATCATTTATTTTAGTTTTGGCTAAAGTTTCATAAATTTTAAAATTTGCTTTAATAAATAAATCTTGTAGAATTACATATAAAAAAATTATACTTGTATATTGAGTAGTTAAAAAATTACATGACAGATCAAACTATACTTTGTAGTTCCTTACTTGCACATTTTTAAGACTCCTTAGACCCCTTAAGTTATACAGGTGGTCATACAGGGTGTTTCAAAATTGACCGGAATAGGAATTGATGCAATTCCGAAATATTGAGCCGGCCCCTCCGAAAAATAGTAAAAAGCCAATTGATCACGCATTTTGGTCGTGGTTGCATACTTGAACTAGGGCAGCACGAGAATGTGTTGACGAAGAGATGCATTTGTTTTGAGTTTGGTTTAATTGAATCGACATATTGCCTAGTAATTTTACAATTTGCAGATTCTGTTACATCACAGTTTCTAAAACCACTAAAAATGATTAGTAACTACGAAAATGGAATTTTTGTGTTTGGATTTCGATTTAAATAATTTGGTGTGTTTCAAATTCGAGCTGGATGTTTGAAAATTTGAAGGAGCTAAACGTTTTGCGATAGAAATGTACAGTTTGTCGAAATGTGCATGTGTTCGGACCAAATAGTTCTATAGTAGGGTAGAGACTGAACCTACCAACCGCACCATCTACCAACACGGAGACAATTTAGGGTGTCATGTGGGGATGGATAGCCGAGTGGTTTGGATCGCAGGCCATAACGCTAGCAGTCCGCGCTCTGTAATGAGTGCGGGTTCAATTCCCGCCTTTGCCCCGGAGTAGGAGTACTTCCTTTCTCTGTCAGTAAAAAATCCTTCTGTAGCTGTCTTACTTGACGAAATCTTATAAGCGGGTCTCTGATCATGCACACACACCGGAATATACAGGGTGGTTATAAAATAACGCTCGCTATTCGGAGTGGTCTGTAGCTTGAATGAATAGTCCAAATGCTTCAAAAGGCCCTCGCCAGATAAGACGGTGAAAAAATGCCCCCATTCCAATCGGGCTAATTTTTTTTCTGAAAATACCTCATAGTATGGACAACTTCTCAGCCAAGTTTCAGCTCAAAAAATATGACGCATTTTTGAGTAACAAATTAAAGTTTTTTTTCTTTTTAAATTGATTATTCCCTGAATATATTTGATAAATCCAAAAAACTACTCATGAGTTTTTAGATATCATTGAGTAGTATTCTCAGAAAAATCCGCTCATAAATCTGATCGAGCGATCATTCTTAAAAATGCAATTTTATTTTTCAAAAAAAAATTTCATGCCAAAATCGTTTGGTCACAACTTAGGATTTTGTCTCTACATATTCCTCTATTATCAATCTATAATATTTTTTTTCAGATTTTTAAAATTATTGGACGATAGTTTAAAAAAATAATTCTTAAAGCCTGATTTTTTTGCTCTAAAATCCATAGATTTAGAAATAGCATGCCCACCGATTGCGCAATCCCGTACAACGCAATGATGGGTGATGAATCCACATTTCGTCGTTTTCGCAATGCATCACGGGATACTGATTCACAAAAATGGTTTTTCCGAAGAGTTACATGCAATAAAAACTGCATTTTTAACTTGCTTCTTTTGTGAATATATACCTCATGCCTTACAGAAATTATCAATACGCATGCAGCTATAAAATTATGCTAGCGAAACTTGTAAAAAGTTTTAATTGGTTAATATTGAATATACATCTTTTATTAGTCGAATTATCTCATGGTGCCATCTGGTGGCGTATGGCATGCCATGTGCAAGAGCTTGCGAACTGCCTTATGGGATAATGGTTAAGAAATGGCTTCACCTTTCCCCCAAGAGGCAGATCGGCTACTTTCTAAATCTATGCTAAATTCTTTAGTCCGAAAGAAATTCTCCCAGATTGAATTTCCCCGCCTTTGTTAGGAGTGCCATCTGCCGAGTAAGTAGTGCGAAAAGTCAGGTTTCAATAATATTTTATTTTTTTTTAAACTATCGTCCAATAATTTTAAAAATCTGAAAAAAATATATATTATAGATTGATAATAGAGGAATATGTAGAGACAAAATCCTAAGTTGTGACCAAACGATTTTGGCATGAAATTTTTTTTTTTGAAAAATAAAAATGCATTTTTAAGAATGATCGCTCGATCAGATTTTTGAGCGGATTTTTCTGAGAATACTACTCAATGATATCTAAAAACTCAAGAGTAGTTTTTTGGATTTATCAAATATATTCAGGGAATAATCAATTTAAAAAGAAAAAAACTTTAATTTTTTACTCAAAAATGCGTCAAATTTTTGAGCTGAAACTTGGCTGAGACGTTGTCCATACTATGAGGTATTTTCAGAAAAAAAATTAGCCCGATTGAATGGGGGCATTTTTCACCGTCTTATCTGGCGAGGGCCTTTGAGACACTTACTAATCAAGAAGGGGGAAAAAGAATGGAACATAAAAAAAGATAGAATTTAAAAAAAACATATTCACAATCTCAAAAAAGAATAATCATAATAAACAAACAAATTCGTCTCTTGACCACTTTACTAAATTACGCGGCGTAGCCAATTATGACTAATTACGGCCAACGCATCCAATTACGCCTCGTAATTTAGAACCCTGGTCAAGAGACAAGTTTGTTTTTTATGATTCCATTCTTTCCCCCCTTCTTGATTAGTAAGTGTCTCAATGTCTTCTGCATTTGGATTATTCATTAAGAGGATTTACCAGCCAACTTTATTTTGATTCTGACTCGCCAGGTGGCGTTACAAATTTTCGCCAAATGATACGTCTGGCGATTTAAAAAAGGGGATACGTTTCTCTTTCTGGTGACTGGAGCACGGCAAGCTTTCTCAATCACAAGATAAAGATTATTCGATTGTAATCAAGTTTAGACTAACGAAAACTGGTTCCGGTACTCTTTTGCGAGCCCGGACGATGTTCTGGAGGAAAAAAAAATTGTGTTGTTTGGTTATTTCTCTTTCATTTAATTTTTTTATTTGTTTAATAAATTATATTTATTTTGTAAATATTACGATCTTTCAGGAAACGATTTCTTTTCTGGTTTGCTCGTACTAATACATTATATTTCTATTTATAATTACCGAGATTTGATACCGCTATGAACTGCTCTAAAGTCATCCCTGTAAACTTCGGAATACTAGTTTAGCTTCGGCACATAAACAGTATTGTTCTTAAGGGGTCATAGAAGCCTTAAAAATGTGCAAAGAAGGTGATCTTTAATGTAATTTTTTAACTACTCAACATATAAGTATATTTTTATATGTAATTTTATAAAATTTATCTATTATATAACAAATTTTAAAATTTATGAAACTTCAGCCAAAACTAAAATAAATGATAACAAACATAAAACTATTTGAACACATTGGGATTAGGCTTGCGTGCCAAATTTTGAGGTCAAAATTGAAGAAATGAGCAAGAAAATGACTTTATATTGTACAAATATGTACAAACAAAGACTTGTACCTAAATTCTGAGATCAATTTTAATTAGAATTTATGTTAAGGGCTTTTTTCTAAAAAAATTAATAAAAATTTAAGAAAAAAGCTCTGAAAATAATTACTTATTAAATTGAGTTTAGAAATTAGGTATAAGTCTTTGTTTGTACATATTTGTACAATATAAAATCATTTTCTTCGTCATTTCTTCAATTTTGACCTCAAAATTTCGCGCGCAAGCCTAATCCCAATGTGTTCCAATAGTCTTATGTTTATTACCATTTATTTTAGTTTTGGCTGAAGTTCCATAAATTTTAAAAATTGTTATATAATAAGTAAATCTTATAGAATTGCATATAAAAAAATTATACTTCTGTATTGAGTAGTTAAAAATTGCATGAAAGATCAAACTATGCTTTGTAGTACCTTCTTTGCACATTTTTAAGACTATATGACCCCTTAAATCTAGTTCCGTACTTTTAATTGTTGGCGTAGCAATCTTTATGTTTGTTAAAACTAATAGCATACTAATGCAAAAGTAAAAACCCCAATGTATAATGAATCTGTCGTATTAGCAGTTTTAAAGACAATAATAAGGTCAGCAAGATACAAACAAACGCGGGTTTATGGTCTCCAAAAACATGTGCAGGAACCTTTTGTATTGCTAGTGGCAGTTTGTCAATTTGTTCATTCGGTTGCTCTTGTAAATTAGACACTGGTCTCTTTATTACAAGCCTTACTCCCGCCACTAATCTGTACATTCGTTCTGAAAGAAGCTTTCTACATTGCACACCTTTGGAGCCGGGAAATCTTGACGTGTTTTTTGCAACTTTTCAAGGCCTCTAAAATAGCGTCGGACTGCGTGATTGGCACATTAAACTTTCAGTACTCTGCCACCAAACGACACATGTTCTTGAATATTGCTCGAGAAGTTCTTAAAGAATTAAAAAGCCTACATGTGCAGTTACTTAAGTACTAGAATGAAATTCTTGTCGAAACGCAAGGGTATTATAATAACATTAACTGCCACCTATAACCACTTCCGCACAAGATTTATAACTTCAGAACAAATATAGACTAACCCAGCATTCAGTTACAATTTGAATCTTCAACTCTAAAAATTGGCCACTATAATTACATTTTTTCTTCCGCAAATTAAATAAATAATCTTTATAGTTTGCTAAATTTATTTGCAGTTTGAAGAATAATTATGTAAAATTGAACGAGTCACATCCTGTAGCATCCTTTCCGTGATCTTTGGCAATGCTTTGAAAATCTCACCTCAAATTACACGAGATTCCTGTAATTAAATAACTATCAATAACTATAATATTTGAAAAAACCTGATATATCCAGAACATTTGGCAATGATAAACATGAAAAAACTCCAAATTGCACTGATAATTAAAGGAATTTAATTGTAAATTAATACCAATTAGCTCTTTAAGCAAAAAAAAAGTAACACCATGAACCACTTTCTTAGTAAACAAATATAATAAACATTAAAAACATCACATTGTGGTATATTTTTTATAACGCCATTCCAAATCGATTTACAAAGAAAAAATTAATAATCCTTAACATTTCAAATAAGGTTTTTCGTGATATTGCTGATGTGGCAACAGTAATTTAAATGACTAAAAATTAAATTCCAATGCTACTTTACTGGGTCGTTCGTCGACATGACAAGATGACAGATGTCCGTATGGACGTACAAACAGAAGAACAAAAAGTATGAAGTTAGGTCCCTGATGTCCTATCTTTCGATGACAAAAATGATTCTTAAGATCTGATGGATAGAACAGATTTCGTCACCGAAGTAAGGACAGACAGACGGGACACTTTGGGAAGACTACCATGTCAATACCTTCTTTTCTATTAAAAAAATGTTTCGAATTTAAAAAAAGATTATGAAATATTCTAAAAATAACGTCAGGGCTTCATCCTCATTGACTATACATCACAGGACCCCTCCCTAAACATTTTTAAATAAACGTTTATATTGTTTATATTTCTCCCTTCAATAAACCCACAGACTACGGCCGTCATTTTAGAAGTGGTAAACCAAAGGTCACCAAGTGATTCGATTGAATAACTCGTCAAATATTCAGCCAAATGTAACAAAAACTAAGATTTAAGGTTTATGAGGATTCTTAATATTTCTAAATTATAAAATTGGGTGCTGCCATTGGAAATTTTAAAGTTAATAGCATTTTTAATATGAAGACGGCTCCTTATGCAAATTTTTTGTCCTGCAATTAACTCATGATGTTATATAAACACAAAGTCAAAAAGGTTCTATAGGATGACTAACGTTCGAAATAATCACTAGTGGGAACTTTTTCCACAGCTGTACATATCAAAATCGCTAAAAGTATCCAAGCGCCAATAGCCCTCGTGTAGCTCTAGTGCGACGATAATTTAAACCAAATCTAATCTAAAAGTATCCAACCTATACTACAACTAAAGTAATCAAGTTTAAAAGTCGCGCGAAATTCTTTGACTGGATTTATAATGAGCTCCGCCCACTTTCCATGTGGTTTAGGTTTACAGTTGAACGATTTAGATATTGGCGTTTTTTTTCCTTCTACGATTTGGCGACATTTATTTTTGTGTGTCATCAAATTTTAAAATCATAGATTCTCGTTTGTTATGAACGTTTTTGTCATAAAAAGTACTTGAAATGTAAAAGCATCATTTAAATTCTGTATTAAAATACAAAGATAATGCATGAGTGAATTATTTAAATTAATTATAAATCTTTTAAATCAATTAAGCCAAGTTGTCCTACAGATGTCGCCACGATTCTCAAAATGAAGCTTTTAAAAAAATTAATAATTAAAAAACTGATTGATATTGTTCCTTCAAATCTTTTTTAAATGGTCTTTCATCCCTATTTGCGTATCTGGTGCAAACAGATCATACGTTTAAAAAATACTTTTCAAGAAACTGTGATTTGAACAATAAAGCATAACGTGTATAGGACTGACAGTCCCTCTTAAAGCTACAGACCACCCCGAATAGCGAGCGTTATTTTATAACCACCCTGTATATGTGCATACCTACCCAGCATAAATAAGCAAAATACAATAATTGTTATGTATAAACTGATGGTCAACATCAAGTTTTTTTTAACAATAATGCAACAACCTATCACCTCGCTAGCCTAATCACAATGTGTTGAAATAGCTTTATGTTTAATATCATTTATTTTAGTTTTGGCTAAAGTTTCATAAATTTTAAATTTGCTTTAATAAATAAATCTTGTAGAATTACATATAAAAAAATTATACTTGTATATTGAGTAGTTAAAAAATTACATGACAGATCAAACTATACTTTGTAGTTCCTTACTTGCACATTTTTAAGACTCCTTAGACCCCTTAAGTTATACAGGTGGTCATACAGGGTGTTTCAAAATTGACCGGAATAGGAATTGATGCAATTCCGAAATATTGAGCCGGCCCCTCCGAAAAATAGTAAAAAGCCAATTGATCACGCATTTTGGTCGTGGTTGCATACTTGAACTAGGGCAGCACGAGAATGTGTTGACGAAGAGATGCATTTGTTTTGAGTTTGGTTTAATTGAATCGACATATTGCCTAGTAATTTTACAATTTGCAGATTCTGTTACATCACAGTTTCTAAAACCACTAAAAAATGATTAGTAACTACGAAAATGGAATTTTTGTGTTTGGATTTCGATTTAAATAATTTGGTGTGTTTCAAATTCGAGCTGGATGTTTGAAAATTTGAAGGAGCTAAACGTTTTGCGATAGAAATGTACAGTTTGTCGAAATGTGCATGTGTTCGGACCAAATAGTTCTATAGTAGGGTAGAGACTGAACCTACCAACCGCACCATCTACCAACACGGAGACAATTTAGGGTGTCATGTGGGGAGGGATAGCCGAGTGGTTTGGATCGCAGGCCATAACGCTAGCAGTCCGCGCTCTGTAATGAGTGCGGGTTCAATTCCCGCCTTTGCCCCGGGAGTACTTCCTTTCTCTGTCAGTAAAAAATCCTTCTGTAGCTGTCTTACTTGACGAAATCTTATAAGCGGGTCTCTGATCATGCACACACACCGGAATATACAGGGTGGTTATAAAATAACGCTCGCTATTCGGAGTGGTCTGTAGCTTGAATGAATAGTCCAAATGCTTCAAAAGGCCCTCGCCAGATAAGACGGTGAAAAATGCCCCCATTCCAATCGGGCTAATTTTTTTTCTGAAAATACCTCATAGTATGGACAACTTCTCAGCCAAGTTTCAGCTCAAAAATATGACACATTTTTGAGTAACAAATTAAAGTTTTTTTTCTTTTTAAATTGATTATTCCCTGAATATATTTGATAAATCCAAAAACTACTCATGAGTTTTTAGATATCATTGAGTAGTATTCTCAGAAAAATCCGCTCATAAATCTGATCGAGCGATCATTGTTAAAAATGCAATTTTATTTTTCAAAAAAAAATTTCATGCCAAAATCGTTTGGTCACAACTTAGGATTTTGTCTCTACATATTCCTCTATTATCAATCTATAATATTTTTTTTTCAGATTTTTAAAATTATTGGACGATAGTTTAAAAAAATAATTCTTAAAGCCTGATTTTTTTGCTCTAAAATCCATAGATTTAGAAATAGCATGCCCACCGATTGCGCAATCCCGTACAACGCAATGATGGGTGATGAATCCACATTTCGTCGTTTTCGCAATGCATCACGGGATACTGATTCACAAAAATGGTTTTTTTCCGAAGAGTTACATGCAATAAAAACTGCATTTTTAACTTGCTTCTTTTGTGAATATATACCTCATGCCTTACAGAAATTATCAATACGCATGCAGCTATAAAATTATGCTAGCGAAACTTGTAAAAAGTTTTAATTGGTTAATATTGAATATATATCTTTTATTAGTCGAATTATCTCATGGTGCCATCTGGTGGCGTATGGCATGCCATGTGCAAGAGCTTGCGAACTGCCTTATGGGATAATGGTTAAGAAATGGCTTCACCTTTCCCCCAAGAGGCAGATCTGCTACTTTCTAAATCTATGCTAAATTCTTTAGTCCGAAAGAAATTCTCCCAGATTGAATTTCCCCCGCCTTTGTTAGGAGTGCCATCTGCCGAGTAAGTAGTGCGAAAAGTCAGGTTTTAATAATATTTTATTTTTTTTAAACTATCGTCCAATAATTTTAAAAATCTGAAAAAAATATATATTATAGATTGATAATAGAGGAATATGTAGAGACAAAATCCTAAGTTGTGACCAAACGATTTTGGCATGAAATTTTTTTTTGAAAAATAAAAATGCATTTTTAAGAATGATCGCTCGATCAGATTTTTGAGCGGATTTTTCTGAGAATACTACTCAACGATATCTAAAAACTCATGAGTAGTTTTTTGGATTTATCAAATATATTCAGGGAATAATCAATTTAAAAAGAAAAAAACTTTAATTTTTTTACTCAAAAATGCGTCAAATTGTTGAGCTGAAACTTGGCTGAGAAGTTGTCCATACTATGAGGTATTTTCAGAAAAAAAATTAGCCCGATTGGAATGGGGGCATTTTTCACCGTCTTATCTGGCGAGGGCCTTTGAGACACTTACTAATCAAGAAGGGGGGAAAAAGAATGGAATCATAAAAAAGATAGAATCTTAAAAAATAATCACAAAAAAGAATAATCATAAAAAACAAACTCGTCTCTTGACCAGGGTTCTAAGTTACGAGGCGTCGTCAATTATGGCCAATTACGGCCCACACAGCTAATTACGCCTCGTAATTTAGAACCCTGGTCAAGAGACGAGTTTCTTTTCTTCGATAAAGAATGGAATAATAAAACGAAATTCGTCTCTTGACCAAGGTACTAAATTACGCGGCGTAGCCAATTATGACTAATTACGGCCAACGCATCCAATTACGCCTCGTAATTTAGAACCCTGGTCAAGAGACAAGTTTGTTTTTTATGATTCCATTCTTTCCCCCCTTCTTGATTAGTAAGTGTCTCAATGTCTTCTGCATTTGGATTATTCATTAAAGCTACAGACCACCCCGAATAGCGAGCGTTATTTTATAACCACCCTGTATATGTGCATACCTACCCAGCATAAATAAGCAAAATACAATAATTGTTATGTATAAACTGATGGTCAACATCAAGTTTTTTTTAACAATAATGCAACAACCTATCAAAATGAACAGCCTCCTAAAAAAAAAAAATTTGAAAACTAGTTGAACCTGTAATTTTTATCAGATGTAAATTCAACCAAACCAAACTAAAGGTTCTACATTCTTGTGTAGCACAAGTGCAAGATTTCATGCACGACCGAAAGGGCGGCCAATTAGTTAGCCGTTTTTCATTGGCGGGGCCGGGTAAATATTTAGGAATTGCGTCCTATACAATTCCGGTTCAATTTTGGAACACCCTGTAAAATAACGCTCGCTATTCGGAAGTGGTCTGTTATCTTTAAAGAATAATCCAAATGCAAAAAACTTTGAGACACTTACTAATCAAAAAGGGGGCGAAAGAATGTAATCATAAAAAACAATCTCTTCACTTGACCAGGGTTTTAAATTACGAGGCGTAATTGGATGAGTTGGCCGTAATTAGCCATAATTGGCTATGCCTCGTAATTTAGAACCCTGGTCAAGAGACGAGTCTCTTTTTTATGATTCCATTCTTTTTCGAAAACAAAGAAACTCGTCTCTCGACCAGGGTTCTAAATTACGAGGCATAATTAGCTGTGTTGGCCGTAATTGGCAATAATTGAAGACGACTCGTAATTTAGAACCCTGGTCAAGAGACGAGTTTGTTTTTTATGATTATTCTTTTTTATGATTTTTTAAGATTGTCTTTTTTATGATTCCATTCTTTTCCCCCCTTCTTGATTAGTAAGTGTCTCAATTTTTGATGCATTCGGATTATTCATTCAAGCTACAGACCACTCCGAATAGAGGAATGCATGGTTTTTTTTAAACCATTTCTCTCCCAATGATTCCATTTGGTATCCTCAGCTTCCGATTTTTTTTCTCACTAAGTTGAACTCTTACTTATTTATCGTTAGATGGAAGAATCATAGCTTTTAAAGAAATAAATAATGTTTGTTTTAATTGAATGAAAATATGAAAAACATAGTAAAAATAAAATTCACTCCCAAAAACTTTTATGAAATAAATTGACCATAAATTCTTCACGCTTGCATTCTTAGAAGTCTAAAATTCGATTCTCTCTTTTTCTACATTTAAAATGTTGAAAAAAAAATTATAATTTATTCAAAAGTTATGATTCCAATTTTTTGCCCCTTAAATTTTAGTTTAAAAAATTAAGATTTGTTATCCTGTTTTTTACCATTTTAATATGGATTCATAAGGAATATATTTAATAAATTTTATATTTTTATAATAAGAAAAAGATGTTGGAAATGGACGGGTAAACAAAAGTACGCAAAGTGCTCCCCTGATTGTTTTGAGCAGTGTAATAAATGCACAACAAAGAGAATTTTTGCTTGAGCTAGACCTTTTATTAAAAGCTCCGATTCATAAAAAAAATGTACACACATAATCCATGCTTACATATTAACATATCTCATGTTTCAAAGACGAGAAAAACCTCTAAAAATCGAGCAGACCTTATATAACCAGTATAACTACAATACATCTAATAAATAAACTCTGTATGAAGTGACAATGGGTGGGAAAACATCATGTGACATATGAAAACACACAAACAAATTTGAACTCTAATTCAATATCAGATTAGCAGTTACTAGGAATGTAAAATAAAAGCCCTATTTTGAATAAATACGGACAACTTATACTCTTTCGCTGGAACTCGTTGTACATGGGATATTCATTCATAATCGCTGAAACCCCAACAATGAAGATGTTTTTACCACCAAAGTAAGAAATTAGTCATTCCATGGAATATTCGTATTAGGCCTAGAAGGGAATGATCTTCTTTAAGGGGTCATAGGAGTCTTAAAAATGTGCAAAGAAGGTACCTCAAAGCATAGTTTGATCTTTCATGTAATTTTTTAACTACTCAATATATAAGTATAATTTTTTTATATGTAATTCTATAAGATTTATTTAATATAAAACAAATTTTAAAATTTATGAAACTTTAGCCAAAACTAAAATAAATGATATTAAACATAAAGCTATTTGAACACATTGGGATTAGGCTTGCGCGGCAAATTTTGAGGTCAAAATTGAAAAAATGACCAAGAAAATGACTTTATATTGTACAAACAAAGACTTATACCTAAATTCTCAGCTCAATTTTAATTAGAAATTATTTTAAGAACTTTTTTCTAAAAAAATTAATAAAAATTTTAAAATTTTGATTTTAAATATTTTAAAAAATAATTTCTAATAAAAATTTAGCTGAGAATTTAGGTATAAGTCTTTGTTTGTACATATTTGTACAATATAAAGTCATTTTTCTTGGTCATTTTTTCAATTTTGACCTCAAAATTTGCCGCGCAAGCCTAATCCCAATGTGTTCAAATAGCTTTATGTTTAATATCATTTATTTTAGTTTTGGCTAAAGTTTCATAAATTTTAAAATTTGTTTTATATTAAATAAATCTTATAGAATTACATATAAAAAAATTATACTTATATATTGAGTAGTTAAAAAATTACGTGGAAGATCAAACTATGCTTTGTAGTACCTTCTTTGCACATTTTTAAGACTCCTATGACCCCTTAATAGAACACATTATTGTATGATATCGTACTGACATTGCAATGTCGAAAACGATAGATGATCGAATATCGGACTAATAAAAGTTCATCCCGCACTTTGCCTAACGTGACAGCCATTCAATCAAAGTTTAGGTTAACGTCCCACTAGATGGGATATTCGAGACATGTTTCCTCATTTCAAATGTCAGTCAAGTAACGTGATCGACACATGAGCAGGACACCAAGGTAACATAAAGCCCATTTCACACGGTGCTCCTTCAATACGGAACTTCCAAAGGAATAACATGGAGAACCTCTGTGGGGAATTTTTCATGGAGACACGAAAAAGTCTTGCGACGAGATATAGGCAGCCAATCAGCACCAAGTACAGCTCTGACGTCCTGTTGGCGAAATCGGGTCTGCCAAATGGAAAATAAATCTACTTTATGCTCGCCAATGTGAATTGTGAAGACGAAACGTATCGAATCACAATCAAGTTTCCTTTATATTGTTCAAATCAAAAAAGGAAAATTAATTAGAAAAACGGTGCATGTGAAAGCTGGACGAAAGTGGTACCCGCGATAAGAAACTTGTGAACAAATAAAAAAAATGAAAACAAATGAGTCAAGATCAGCGATAAGTATTATTCACAACAACCCCTCCAGGACCGTGTGACGTCAGAATCTGGGCAGTCGGACAACTCTGTCCTAGCAGTTCCGTGCACAAGGAATACCGTGTGAAATGAGCTTAAGGGGGTTCAGTATGTTGTATATCGGTAATGTTAAATAGGCCAATTTCAATGTGCCTTTTCACAATAACTACTGATCAGATCATCTTAAAAATTTCTGTGTGTATTATACCAACCTTATATATTAATCTGAGGTTAAAAGTTTTTTTTAAATAACTGTTAGATTTTTTTTGAATAAAATAAGTTTTAAAGTACCCAAAAAATCATAAAATTTCTCACTTTTTTGCCCCATAACATTTTTTTCACTTTAGTTTTATTAAAATTCATAACCTCAGATTAATCTATACTATGTATTACATCATATAAAAAAAAGTTGCGAGAAAACATAGTATAGTTTTTGAGAAAAGGTACATCGAAGTTCAAAAATCAAGTTCTGAGAAAAACGCGATTAAAGTTTTTATTGTTAACCCATTTCCTTACGAAGCCATGACATTAAAATGGCTTTTAATGTCAAAAATAGTTTTCCAATCGTTTTGATACTTTGTGACATTATTAATAAAGGTTGTAATAGTATTTCAAGCCAATAATTTTTGTTTTGATTTTTTCACCGATTTGAGGGTATTGAACCCCCTTAAGAGCGACATCACACGCAGCGACACCGAACCACGACGGATTATATACAGAGGCTCTCTCCACGCTGAGACAGACTTTTTCGTTGCGTTTTTTTTTTTCATCTACAAAATCCGTCTATATAGAGAGTGTCGAAGACTGTGTTCGATCCTCTATAGAAGGGCTGCCTTCATACTTCAACGGTAAAACCATGATATATGAAAATAACAAATGCATTTACCATATACATCTATTCCACTACTAAAATGAAAAAGCAGCAAATAAAGATCCGTATACACTTATGATGAGACTTGAGTACACCTATAAATGGTACGCCATTGTATGAGTAAGAAAACATTAGTTCGAAGATCAAAGGAAAACACACATTCATGCTCTAAATAACAAGTGATGCTCTCTTATTTTATCACTCTAGCCTGGGCTAGGAAATCGTTTTCAATATTTCACACACATTATAAATAAAAGTTCGAAGCATTAACTTAGTAAGAAAAATGGGCCAATAAGCAACGCTCTAACAATGGACATGTTTTCTACAAAGGTACAGAACTAAAAAGAAATGACCGTACTAAGCACAGTAGTATCGAAAACATTTTCAAAAAATACCTATTGGTTTGCTTAAAGATGTGGAATATCTAACTATATTAGCATAATTAGTTAATATTGATATTAGACGACCATTACAGACTAATCTACGGAATCTGGAATAGCTAACATGCTGATAACCACAATATATAAACTGAATTAAGGAGTTAAATACAGATAGTTATGCTTAGCACGGTTTAATTATACAACAATCCCATCACATAAAAACAGTATTTTCTAACATTTCAAAGGAAATAATATTTTTAACATATGTTTATGATATTCAATCACATAAAGTAATTTTAAATTTAATCTTCTGTTACAGGTCACACACAATCCCTTTCTACTTTGCAAAGCATAATAAATAGTAGATTTAAGTCGGTGGCAGCTATAGATATATAAAAGTAGTGTTTTAGAATAAGTTGATGACGAGAATGCAATACAGTGACGACATTGCTTAGAACGCCGCCTAACACAAGAACACAATTTGTTCTACATCACTTTTCAGGAAAAAATAAGATTGAAAATAACTCTACCAGGACTAGAAACCCTCAGGTTATATACCTAAGTGCACACTAGGCTCGTTTACATGAGCCATCGAATCCATGGATTGCAAAATTCCCCATTAGGGGAAAAAGAGGTCGAGCAGGATTTCTAACCCAAATTATAGTCTGTGGCCGAATCCATGGTATGAAACATGAAACCCTGCAATTCCGGATCTGCCTGGGAGAAAAAACCCCAAGAGGGAAAAATTGCTGAGTTTGCTCTTCCATCCATGGATTCGAAGGCACATGTAAACGCGCCTACTTAAGACTAATGGCTACCTTCTATTTCGAACAAAGGCTACTTCCCATTTTTTTTATTGTTTTGCAATTTGCAAAATCAATAAAAGATATTAACTTGAACTTGGTAGTTATTAATGGCGCCACATGTATCTTCTAAGGCATTCTAATAGTATAGCTGTGGTTTATGTTATACCTTAACACTACTTTTAAGACTATAGCAGTCACCATTACAAAGTTATTAGGACTGGCAACGTAAAAATATACATTTATGACCTAGAATACATGGATAGAAGACACATCGAAAATGCTTAAATTAACAGAAAATTTTATATTTCAAATGAAATAACTAAATAAACACAACATACCAATGTAATCCATAGACTTAAAAACCTAATTTTTTTAAAAATGATCTTTTAAATAATTATTAAATATTTCCAATATTTTTATTTAAATTTTTGTAAATTTAGACCTGCAGCACCGCATAAGCTCTTTCCCGTAGTTAGGCCACATTGAAATTTGACTTGAATGGCCAAAAGTACAATCTTTTTTCGGTCTTTTTTTATATCTCTTTATTTACCTATAAATTTTTATTTGAAACAATTTCCACGCATGTAGCGTGTTTCGTTGCTTAAATTAACTTAAAATGGAACGGAAATTGATATGTATTTATCATTTAAAAAATATGCATCATCCCGAATTACCGATAGTTAATATAGGTTTACATGAACTAAGTTTTTCAATTAACACAATTTAAAACTACATCTTATTATTTCAATATATTGAGTACAATAATAGGAAACTGAGTGAATAGATGAAATATTTAGATATTTATAGCGAACTTGGAAACAACAAACCGGCTTTAACCTGCACCTTTAAACTTTTATTCATATCAGCAACAAGTCAATTTATTCAAAATAATTCTTGCATTAAATTTTGGCAATCATATGATAATACCATTTTATTGATCTCTGAATTTGACGAATATGTTCTTACATTTCATTATATTCCTACATTCAATCACTTTTTATTCGCAATCACACATTTCACATTCAATAAATAAAAACGAGTAGTTAAAACGATGTCATTTAAAATAAAAATAATAACAATTTATCTACGCATTTTTTTTTTAAATTTTAGAGCTTTTTATATTAAGCTCAATATTTTTTTTAATTAAACAGTGTCAAAAAATTTTAAAATACCAGGCTTGATTAAATGAATCAGTTCATTTATAATGAAAACATCGTTACTTCACAACACACAATTTTTTTATGTATCAGTTATGAATATTTTAACTTAATCATAAAATTTCATTTGAGAACGATTGGACAGACACAATTTGTTCATACTACAATTAACACACATGGGGACATAAACATGTTGGATTATTTCATAAAAATTTTCTTAAATGAAAAAAAAATTATATCCTAAACAAATTGATTACATTCATGTAATTTAACATAGATTTGCTTGAACACACAGTTTGCATTACAACGTAAAAGTTAACACCGTATGAAGAGAAACCACATTTGTTCATTGAAATGATACAAACATATTATTTTGTTAATTGAAAAATAAACTAATTAAAAATTTGAATTGAAAAAACTGAGCTGGATAAATACTAAAAAACACAATGAATCTTTGACAGATAATTCTAAAAAAAATAAACAGAACTAAAACCTTATGCCAACAAAGTCCTCTTACACTAAAATGTCAGTCTTAATAATCAATTTGTATTAAACTCAAAACATAACCTGTAGTTTTTCTAGTTGGGTGGTTACTGGTTATCCTCGAGAACAAGAAGACATTAAAATTTAATACTTTAATTAACTTTCATCAACACATAACTTTTATTAATTGTAGACCTAAAACCACAAATGCAATCACGCATGCCACCAGTGGCATATATACTGTACATTATTTAACAATTGAAGGATGTTAGCTTAAAACAATCACGATTCAATGGAGATAAAAGTTCTATCTTTTAACTCATTACCGACAGAATGATCAAAGAAGACCAATAAAAAGACATACAGTGGTGGCCTAAAGTGTGGACACATTTTGAAAGTTTCATGTGTTTCAACTGTTAATTGTGTTCTTGCATCTATTAAATTCTGCTTAAATACAAACATTTAAATATTAAATTGAAGGTAATTTAATGTAGAATTTCACTATAAAAACAGAATTAAAGTATCTTTATTAGAAATAAAGTTATGCTCATTTTAGTTGAACAAGCAAGCACAATCAATGGATTCTCTTATGCTGAAATTGCAATACAAGTTGGTGGTTTAATGACTTGCAAAACAAAGACAGATCATACTATTAGTTGCATAACTTATTCGTAAAACATATATTGTAATACTGTATTTATTTTTAATTCTACATGAAATTACTTTGATGATGATGATGGTGTGTCCATGGATATAGATTATATGGGACCAAAGGTCTCATAGACGGCTTCAGCGATCTGCGCACAGTGGTCCTCATAAAGATTAAATTACTTTTAATTTGATGTACAATTGTTTAATTTGATATACAATTAATATATTCTGTAATCACACAAAGTTGAAAAATATGAAAATTTCAAAATGTGTCCACACTTTTGGCCACCACTGTATTCTTTTAGTAAATAGATAGACGCTACGATAAAAAGATGATAAAAGTTTTTAAAAAAATGTTCACATTTTAGCTAAATGCTATCCATGATCGCCTAAAACCATCATCCTCCAATGCTTTACCACTCATAAAATCTACACAACATTTCTTATTTTAAACATTCAGCAATCTTTTCCGAAACTTGGCACTTCCTTCCAACACTCATCCACGCAGAAAACAAAGATCACAAATCCAAAATAAATTAAAGACAATAATGGACTCGCCCGCCCCACTACGACACCACGAGCCCACTGCCTCCCCCCTCCTCCGACGCCGCCCTTCCCCTCAGCTTGTCCAAAGAGTCCGTGGACGAAGAAGACGAGGAATCGGACGATGTCGTCGACGAGGGGACAGCGTTGTCCTCGATCCCGGAGTCTGGTCCTGGGTCCGAGGAGTCTTCCTGTGTGTCCTCTGACCCCTCGTCATCTAAAGAGTCGACCATGGCGTAGTTGTCCCCCCTGGTACGATGCGTCGGAGTCGTATTCGACGTCGTTCTCATTGGCCACCCAGATAGAGGGGAGCTCGTAGCGGTGGAAGAAGTACACCATGGAGTGCTGGGAAAAGGATGGGTTAAAGTTTTAAAGGGCATATGAGTGAAAATTCTCCAACCTAAAACCTCAACGCAACCTCAACCCGAAATACAAAGAAGAATCAATTGCGCAAGTAAATGTTTTTATGGGTTAAAAAAATATTTAAAATCAAACTTACTAAAAAAGAGATACTAAACTGCTACTTTATAAATGCTTAATCCGACCTATCCTAACATATGCCTCAGAAACTTGGACAACGACACAGAAAGATGAGGATTCATTAGGAATCTTCGAACGTCGGATCCTAAGATCCATTTTTGGAGGCAAACAAGTAGATGGTACTTGGTACAGACTTTCAAACTCAGAACTTTAGGGCTTTTAGAGAGCCTGGCAAAGGCAGGCTTGGAGGAAATTGATTGAGAAGGCCAGGGCCCATCCGGGGCTGTCTTGCCATTGAGGAAGAAAGGAGGGAAACCTCAACGCAACCATATTCTCAAAGCAAAACTCAAACTTAGATATAATCTGCCATCGGCCATAGAATTTGGGATTGAAAAAAGCATCTTCAACGTCGTTAACCTCACACGACCAGGTTGATCCAACCTATTGTTTGAACCAATCAGATATATAGATTCTGTCACAGCGAGGAGACACTACGTCATTTTAAAGCATGAGTAGATTCAGCCAACTTCGATGAGGAAACATAAATTTCCGCCAAACATGATAATTAAGTTCTATTATTAACTGCCCGAAAATAGAATATGCAACCGTTCAAGGAATGCGAGCAACCGTTCAAGGAATGATGGCAACACTATGTCCAACTTTTCGAAGTTCAAAATTGGAAAAAGTTAAAGATCGAGTTTCGTTGAGGGATGGGTTGAATGTATGAAATACTAATTCATTGGGAGTTCAAAAAGTTGCTTCATGGGAATAACATAAGTTTTACATTTTAAAACAATCATTGAAAGAATCAATTTTACAAGTTAACTTTTTTTTAATCTCAAAATCAAAAAGTTTGATATGCGGTCGTAATACCTCACATATGAAAAATACAAAAAAGTACACTTATAAATAACATACCTGTATGAACAGCCAGGAAGTAAGTAGAGCTAAGAAACTATATTGGCCATCAAATCTATAATGGTAGGCGTAGAAGCCAAAATGATACAGGTAAAAGAGCCTGAAAAAAAATACAAACACAATTACAATTAATCCTCAGTGTTTGTTGGGCGTTTTTCTAATGAAATGTACTTGTAGTTACACTCTTAAAACAAAAGAGTGAATTCCACTCCAGTTGGAGAGTAAGTGCGATTTTCGACACCCAAAGGTACGCATATTTTCTCAGACTGAGTAAAAATCCACTCGTTTGGAATAATCCTGTCGGTGGCTTAACATAACAAGAATCCACTCCTTTCCGGGGTAAGTGCATTTTCCAGTGGAGGAGTGTAATCCACACTCAGATGAGTTATATTAGGAGTGCTTGTTTTAAGAGTGTACCAAACAAATATCAAACACAAAATATACACATTAAGCTTTTAACAACCAGATAAAATGCAACAGAAAAACTCAAAATGGGCTGATAATTCATCGTTTAAGGGTTGGTTCAGGTTCAATCTAAAGACGTGAGAAATTCTTTGGGTTTTGCTTTGTTGCTTCTAATTCAAACGGCAGACGTTAATATTTCGTCACTTTAGTTCCCACCAGTGCTATCTAATTTTTTGTGAAAGGATCAGATATACTGTACGGTAACCCTTGGCGTGATTTTTTCGGATTTGGCGATAAATTATTTTTTGTGGCAACCGTCTGACTTCGACTGATGATTCGAATTCTTTGACTTCGCATCGATGACGTTTTCCAAACAGCCGGTGTTAAATGAACAAACACGTTTTTCGGCTCTCCCTCGCGTAGTTCTAATGCGACGATAATTCAAACCTATCCTATCATTTCGGTTGGGTTTTCGGCCGACTTTTGGCACGATTTCGGAAAGTTCGTTAAGGGTTACCGTTCAGTAAATTTCTACCGTTTTGCAAAGTTAGATAGCACATGTGGGAACTTAAGTGACGATTAGTTAATTGATAGCAAGAACCAAACAAAAAAGTTAATTTAATTTAGTATACTGATAAGATACATATTAGGTAACAGACCTTACCTTTTAGTAATAGATTAACACATAAATTATACTCTCACCAAAAAAAAATACCTAGATACTACACGTGTTTCAATTAAGGGGTCATAGGAGTCTTAAAAATGTGCAAAGAAGGTACTACAAAGTAGAGTTTGTTCTTTCATGTAATTTTTTAACTACTCAATATATAAGTTATAAGTATAATTTTTTTATATGTAATTCTATCAGATTTATTTAATATAAAACAAATTTTAAAATTTATGAAACTTTAGCCAAAACTAAAATAAATGATATTAAACATAAAGCTATTTGAACACATTGTGATTAGGCTTGCGCGGCAAATTTTGAGGTCAAAATTGAAAAAATGACCTAGAAAATGACTTTATATTGTACAAATATGTACAAACTAGGACTTATACCTAAATTATCGGCTCAATTTTAATTAGAAATTATTTTAGGAACTTTTTTCTAAAAAAAATAATAAAAATTTTAAAATTTTGATTTAAAATTTTTTTAAAAATAATTTTTTAATTAAAATTGAGCTGTGAATTTAGGTTTAAGTCCCAGTTTGTACATATTTGTACAATATAAAGTCATTTTCTTGGTCATTTTCTCAATTTTGACCTCAAAAATTGCCGCGCAAGCCTAATCACAATGTGTTCAAATAGCTTTATGTTTAATATCATTTATTTTAGTTTTGGCTAAGGTTTCATAAATTTTAAAAATTTGTTTTATATTAAATAAATCTGATAGAATTACATATAAAAAATTATACTTATATATTGAGTAGTTAAAAAATTACATGAAAGATCAAACTATACTTTGTAGTACCTTCTTTGCACATTTTTAAGACTCCTATGACCCCTTAAGGGGTCTAAGGAGTCTTAAAAATGTGCAAAGAAGATACTACAAAGCATAGTCTGATCTTTCATGTCATTTTTTAACTACTCAATGTATAAGTATAATTTTTTTATATGTAATTCTACAAGATTTATTTATTATAAAACAAGTTTTAAAATTTATGAAACTTTAGCAAAAACTAAAATAAATGATATTAAACATGAAGGTACTTGAACACACTGTGATTAGGCTTGCGCGGCAAATTGTGAGATCAAAATTGAACACATGACCAAGAAAATGACTTTATATTGTACAAATATGTACAAACTAGGACTTATACCTAAATTCTCAGCTCAATTTTAATTAGAAATTATTTTAAGAACTTTTTTCTAAAAAAATTAATAAAAATGTAAAAATTTTGATTTTAAATTTTTTAAAAAATAATTTCTAATTAAAATTGAGCTGAGAATTTAGGTATAAGTCTTTGTTTGTACATATTTGTACAATATAAAGTCATTTTCTTGGGCATGTGTTCAATTTTGATCTCACAATTTGCCGCGCAAGCCTAATCACAGTGTGTTCAAGTACCTTCATGTTTAATATCATTTATTTTAGTTTTTGCTAAAGTTTCATAAATTTTAAAACTTGTTTTATAATAAATAAATCTTGTAGAATTACATATAAAAAAATTATACTCATTTATTGAGTAGTTAAAAAATTACAAGAGAGATCAAACTATGCTATGTAGTATCTTCTTTGCACATTTTTAAGACTCCTGTGACCCCTTAAGCTGAACGATACGAATGCCTTTATAAAACTACAAAACTCAAGTTACCTAAACTGATTTTTTTTTCTCAGCACAAACATCAACGACCTAACGATCTTATTACAGGATTAAAGCAATAAAAAACATTTCAATTACACGATTGTACTACGAAACGTAAGGGAGAGTGAGTGGGGGCAGAATCAATTAAAGATCAGCCGCTTTTGAAAGCTTAAAACTCTAAGTATACATTTATGCCAGGCACAAAAACTAAATTTTAAAAAAAAACTGAGTGAGCCTTAAAAAAATTTATTCGTTAACAAAGAGTAAGTTTTTAGAGAGATAGTCTAAAAAACATGGCTCAAAACTTCCCTACTACTCTTAAGCCAACAGTGCATAGGTGAGATTTCTGTCTAAAGAGCAGTGTTTCTAGGTTCCTGTTCTTTAAATTTTGTAATTTCGATTTTGACCAGTTATTTTCAATTAAAATACTAGGGGATGGGCAATGGCAAATACAAAAATAACTTATTGTTCGATCCAAAAGAACATTAAAACTACAAAAACAAGGATTTAAGATAACCGGAACGGTCGTGAAGTAAAACATGGTATTATAAATGAAGAAAGAAAAATCTGTAAATTTATTAAAGGGTTGGCTCAAGACAAATGTCTTTATAATATTGTCATTTTTAACAGCAAATCAAGTACATCAAGCAAATCAAGTCGGAAATATGGGGATAAACAACTGACGACATTAATGTTTATATTAACTAATCCATTAAAGAAGACTTTGTGAATAACATTAACTTGTCATTTCCGAAAAAACATTACATTTAAATGTTTTAACCTCACAACAAAAAATATACAGGGTGTCCGAGTTTCAAATTGTAATAGTATCAGCTGTAATCGTTCGACAGTTGTGGTTGAAGGTGACGAATAAAGAATAACTCCAACAGTTTCAGATAGGCGCGTGCGCTTGTACCGCTACATCGTTTTCACAGTTGCACAGACTGTTGCTTCCATTCCTCCAGACTTGCTCCAGACAGTATGGGAACAATTGCATTTTCGTTTGGATGCGTGCGTATAACTAAAGGCGCACACATTGAGCACTTATAGGAAAAACTAGGTTAGTTTTCCTTCAATTTCATGTATGATTTGTTACATTCATAGTATAAAATTAACTCCTGTAATATAACATTAAAACTCGGACATTCTTTTACGAACGCTATGTATAATATTTATTTTTCAAATTCAGAAAAGAATTGCGTCAGGAATTATTAGAACCCGCAATCTAAGTAAAGTTAAAACTGAAGCGTGATACTAACTCGTTCCCCAGATCTGTCAACAGATCAAAGACAAAAGTCCTAAATATTATGGCCTTCCGCAAGCCTTTACAGAGACATCATTGACAACAAGTTTTGAAGGGAACTTTTTTAAAACTCCGTCAAAAGTACATAAAATTTCACTAAAATTGACGGGTTTTCTTTGGCAATGCACATGCAACCGAGCTTATTGCAATAGATATGTCAATGCAACCAAACTACACTCTTAAAACTAACGAGCGATTTTAACTCAGTCTGATTGATTTTCACTTATCCAGTCTGGAAAATGCACTTCTCCTTTTGGAGTGGATCCTTTGTGTGTTAAACCTCCGACAGGATCACTCCAAACGAGTGATTTTAACTCAGTCTAAGATAATATTCACTCCTTTCCAGTGTCTAAAATGCACTTCTCCAACTGGAGTGGAATTCACTCTTGTTTTAAGAGTGTAGTAAAAAAAATACTAATAAGACCTTAAACTGAAGAATAATTGGCGAAAAACTTAACGATTTTATTTTCTTTCGTATCCCTACAGCAGTTGGAGTGTTTTTATGAGGATTTTCCACCATCATCTCTCTCTCCCATCATTTAAGAGGATTATTGCCCACTCTCGGATACTTTAATCGATCCTCGAGACTTAAAAAGATAAAGAAGAGGGGGATTAAGAGGCACTAAAAGAATGTCGGAGAGGAATGTGACACGTAAAAACAAATACTACTCGTCAGTGTGTCCTGGTCCTCTTTTACGGAATATCGTACCGTTCGCGGAAAAGTGACGGATATACTCTAAAAAATGAATGCTCAAAAACGACGAAATTTTCCTTAATTTTGACGATTCCATTACTGGCAAATGCTCCGAGTTTTCGTTTCCTAAAAGTGAGGGAATTTGATTCGTCATTTTTATGAGGATTTAAATGTCGTCTAATCTAAAGAAATATTTCGTCATTTTTGAGCATGTGAGTACAACAATGAGATTCAGTTTCCTCAAAATCAAGATACAGAATCGTCAAATCACGATCGTAAAAGTGAGGATTCGCGTTTACTCAAAAGTCACGTGATAGTTTGAAGAAACAATCCTCAAAATTAACGAAATCAGGCTTGAGGATTCATGAATCGTCAAAAATGAAAGTGTTATTTCTGAGAGTGTAGACCGTTGAGTTAACCCTCTAATGCATACTGTTGCTGTTTGGCAACAAGTAACATAATCCAATTTATTCTAATAAATTAGAGCTCCGTCTCGACAAATTTGAGTTTTTTTTTTTTCATTTATTACATTCCATTTTGAAGTTTTAGTTACTAATAATCTTAAAAAATGACAGTAGTAAAAGAGTATTCAAAATTAAAGAGTGAGGTTATTAACTGTTGTGAAATTACGTTTACGGCAGTATTCAAAGTATAATAATATTAGTACTATATACAAATAATTTTTTTGAAAAATTAATATAGTTATAAAGGGTTATTTTGAAATATATTTCGTAGTTTTCTAGTACTTATTATCAAAATTGGAATATTCTACTGTTGTTTTTTGCCATATGACAAAAATTTTAAAAATTGAAATTACTTAAATTCTAATGCAGTTAAATTTTTTCAGTATTTTTCTCATAATGTATGAGTATTAAAGATACATATATATATATATTTTGGGATGAAAATAAAAATTCATGCATTAGAGGGTTAACATGGGCGATAAGTCACTCTTCGTCGCAGTAAAGAGCACCCATGTGAGATAAGTTTTTCGGACAACTCTTAGAAAAACCTATGTTAGCCGTGTTATTCGTTTTGTGCTGTTCATTATGTGTAGAGTCAACAACGTGGATAAAAAATGTTTAAAATATGTTTTTTTTTTCATGCCCGTAATATAACAACCATATATTTTCATCTAATGACTAATTGGTGAAAAAAAAATTGGACTTCTCATGTTAGATAACTTTTGAATTTCTTTTTTTCTAGCTGAAAAGTCAACATTTGTCTATTTCAACTGTTGAAGACGTTTCATCAACTGATACTCTCATCAGAGCGTCGCAAAACAGATACTTAAATTTGAATCGAAGTATATGACAACGATTTATTGTGAAGCGATAGTTTTTTTACTTTGAATGGCTTCTGGTTCAAGTATCTATCTTTCCGTTGCAACTTCTTCCTCGAAATATACGTGGCACAGCAAAAGGCGGAATCGATTTGAAAAACTACTACACTCCTTGCCAACCTGAGTTGGGTAAATAGAAATATGATGGGGAAGATCCTTCCGCGGATGTAAAGAGTTCCGTAAATAATTTGTGAATCCATCCAAGAAACATGTTTAAAACATTAATTTCATTAATGGTCTAACAGATTTGAATATTATTTGAGAAAATTTTGCAGTTTTATCAGAATGAAAAGTGTATTTTGGTTAAATTGTATTAAGATCATTTTGTATGTAAATATTACCTCACAAGAGTTTCCCACTAACAGACCATTTGCGCTTTTCCCCCTTCCTTTTTACTATTTGTTTTGTACCCAAGTAAGGTTGGAAAGGAGTGTACAATCATATATACAACGTAAACACGAGTGAGTGTTCAGTAAAAAATATCTTTAACTTTGCACAAGAAACATGAGAGTGAAGGAAACGACGTAATTACTGGCGCAAATAGTTTATTTGGTGAAAATTTTACAAGTTTCAGCGAGATCGAAGCTCCGAAATCTTCATCAATATACACAACTCCTGATTACTGATTAAAAGCACGTTGATGAGTGTAGGTAAACTTTAATGCTCATATGTGGCATGTAAAAGATCCCTAGAGGGTCCATTTGGCTTGGGTTCTCTCTGCAAAATTAAAAACTTCGGCATACTTTAACATCCACAGAGAGCTCAGATTCATTGTAATCTGTGCGTCAACAGTGGTAGCGATAGCCGCCTAAATGGTGCCACAAAAAAGGGCGTTCAGTTCAGGGTAATATGCCGAGTCTGCGAAGGCTTGACCGCCAATATTGCAGCCCCATTAGAGAAAAAAAACCTTAAATGCTCAACGGGTGAAAAATAAATTTTTTCTCGTTATTTTTAGTAGCTGCCAATATGAACAAATATTCCGCCAAACAGACACACATGGCATGGCGCACTCGAAATATCTGTAAACATCCCTAAAATTTAAATAAGCTCTACCACGCATCATCGACAAGTTATATTCCCAAGCACGAGCAGTCCGAAAATATTTATTCAAACACTATAAGCACTTTTTCTAGCCTATAAAAATGAACCTTAGGTCGGTATTTCCCCCGTGTAGTAAAAGGGAATGTTACACGAATTCAGGATAAAAATGTCTTTCTAAAAAAGCTAGTTTTCAGCATTATATATTTTCAATTTCAAACAACATTCACACAGTACGCATATCGTTTGTTTCAAACGATATGCGTACTGTGAGAGAACATAAAAGAGAACATTATGGATTATTTGATATAAGCTGTTATTACGTTTATTGTTTTAGCGTTTCGTACTGTTGTGTCATTAACTGCACCATGACAAATAGGGATGCACCGAATATTAGGTTACTATTCGGTATTCGGCCACTTTAGCCGAATATTCGGTTTGGCCGAAGAGTGAAATTAAATTTTTTTCAAATTTCTTTATGTTATCTTATAAAACATCGAAAAATTTCCAAACAGGACTTTTTTTTAATAGACTCAAAATCTTAAGTCTTTGTTATTTATAACAAAGACTCAAGTTGCATTAAATAACATGTCTCTTTAAGGGAACAGTAGCAGTGAGTGGGATTTAAAAAAAAAAACATTAATTGCTATATAGATCACAATTGTAATCTTTTCACTAAAAGGTTTTTTAAAAAAATATTTTTTAAATGTATAACAATATTGTAAGCCATGATTTTCCCCTCTAATTTTCATTCTAGAATCCACCTACTTCTGTATTTGCTTTCATTTTCTTTTGTTTTCGTTTTACTAAGTTTCAATCACTTTCTAAAAGGTTTGCTTCAATAACAAACGAGTACTACTTTATTGTGTGTTGCCTTAACTAAAAATTTAATAGCTATATAGTATTAAGATTATTGTGCGATGTGTACTTATATGTTTATGTTGAATTAAAATTGATGAAAATATATACAATTTACTTAGATCTGACAAAAAATAACATTTGGTTAAGGTAGGCCGAATATTCGGTATTCGGCCGAATATTCGGCTAAGACTTGGGCCGAATATTCGTTATTCGGTATTCGGCGCATCCCTACTGACAAACAATTAGGTAACACCATAACCTTAATCACGGCGCATTGCAAACTATGAAAAAAAAATGTAATGTTCAAATAAACGAATATTAAAATCTTCTGCAAGTCAAACTTAGTGTATTCTATGTAAACCTATTAACTTAGTGTAAAGCTCGAAAAACCTGACAGCAATGCTTCAAACAATTTGAACTCATAGAACCATCTACTCCTCCTTCCTTAACTCCATGTGTATGAAGGACCTTTTGGCACACATGAAAGACAACCCCACCTCCCGATCCAAAACAAATAAAACGAACAAGGCGAATTCCATGGATTGGTTGAATCCATCAACTACTCTTACAAGAGGAAACAATTCTAGCAAGAATCAAGATACAAGTGCAGAAGTGCAGTCAGTCCCTACCACATCCATCTTAACCAAAAGCAAATGCTTGGGGGGGGGGGGAGTGGATTCCCGCCGATTAATTGCGGGGGATGAGTTGAGTTGTTCTGTTGCCGCGGCCATGAGAAGGACAGCGTCCACTCAACTTGATTGGGGTCGATCATTGATTTGGGCTCAATGGGGATCCCACTGTGGGTTTCAAAGGAACTATGCTTATGGATTGTTGGCTTGAGCCATGCTTAGATAAGGTGCTACGATAAGGTTTTTGAGAAAATCGTGGTTGCGCTGCAAAGGTAGCTGCCATAGAACTTTTTTGGCAGTGCCTGAAAAACGAGAAGAGATAAAGACTTCAAATTTGGTACACAAGTTCCCAGAACTTGTCGGACGTCATTATTTTCTTGAGAAAATCGCGCACACGCAAATGGTAGGTGCCATAGAACTTTAAGGTTTTTAGGTTAATTGAAATTACCATATAGGGTACATAATAACCTTTATATGTATTTATTTCTTGAGTGGTACCCTACTAAAAATGATCAGTAGAGATCAATAGAAAATTTGTATGTGGAAATGGCCAACTGGTACCAATAGAAATCTCTATTGATATCTATACAAATCTATATTGATCTCTATTGATATCCATACAAATCTCTACTGATCTATATAGATATTAGTGCAGGCCTATTGATGTCATTTGAGATCAGTAGCTTACTGATATTTTCTTTACTGGTGTCGGTAGAGCGCTATTGATATCAATAAGAAATATTATCAGTAGGTTACTGATATCAATAGCTTCTACTGATAACAATAGTGACATCTGTAGAAATAAGTAGACATTAATAAAGCTGCACTTATGTCAATAGATTTTTATATTGATCTCTATGGATCATTTTTAGTAGGGAATGTATTCGTGCCGTGTAACACACCCAAATTTTTTCATTGAGTTTTCTTATTCATATCTTATTCATATACTTGGCCAAGACATTCAAGTTCAATCAATTTTACTAAATTTGGTTCTCGTAATTTCGGTTGTAGCTCATGATGGGATATTTCGCGACATTCCTTTTCCTGTTACTGGTTCAAGATATCTTGTACTGCTCCAATTTTCTAATCCAGAAAGTCTCTGAAGACAGCCACAGAGTCTAAAAAAAGTGGGATCAGCATTCGTACGAGCCTATCCTGATGATTGCCCGTGTTGTTTTCTTGATTTGTCTGCATTTATGGTGACGGATGTTTAGGCAGATGGGGATGGTGGTTTTATGAGAATTCGGGGAGACTAATGCGGTTAATTTGTGTCAGACTTTTTGGATGGGTCAGGAAAGTTTTCCTTCTTTTGGGAGAAAGTGATGCAAGGGATGCTAGTTAATTCCAACTGATGATTTATATCTATTTCTTGTAATCAGGGAGACAGAGTTTAGTAGGTCAAGTAAGCATCATTTCGTACAGAATTACTCAAATATTCGGACAATGCAGACTTTTGAGATGGGTCAGAATAGCTTTGGGTTAGCTTTACAAGAAATGCTAGGTTCCATGCGATGAGTTCAGATATCTAAATTGATATTGATAAATGATTACACATAAAACTACTCAAATGTTCAATCATATTAGACACTTTGAAAGGGGTGCCAGACTTTTTGGATGGGTCAGGAAAGTTTTCTTTTCTTTGAAGGAAAGCGATGCAAGGAATGCCGGTTAATTCCAACTGATGATTTATTTCTATTCCTTGTAACCAAGAAGTGTTTAGTAGGTCAAGTTAGCATCATTTGATGATTTCGTGTAGAATTAATCAAGCATTCAGACAATGCAGACTTTTGAGATGGGTCAGAATAGCTTTCCTTCTTTTGAGTTAAAGCTATGCAATAAATGATAGTTAATTTCAACTAGTTATAAAGCTTCATCCTTGGGTTCTTTGTGGTGAGACTAGATAGCTAAATTGGTATTGATTACTGATTACATATAAGATTACTCAAATATTCATGGCCTACTTTTTTAAAGGGGTGAATCAGTTTTAATTCTTTAAAGTTGAAAGATATGCAAGAAATGCTACTGCTAGTCCACTACAACAGACGATTTATTTACACTCTTGGATTCTATGTGATCAGGAAGTGTAGTCGATTAGTGATTGACAATTTATTGCCATATACAATTTAATGCTTGAAATCATCATTTGACTTTATTGTGATCGGATCACAATAAAGTCAAATGATGATTTCGTGCATTAAATTGTGTGGGATGTTAATTTAATCAACCACCAAAGACTAAGTTATTTTATCAAGCTCAGCTTGAGAAGCTAAATGAAGTTTAAGACAAATTATGATCAGCGATCTCTCTTTTTAAATATTTTTAAATACATTTTAAATGAAGAGTACAGGGGAAAAAACACGTAATTTCGTAGAAAACCTTCCTCAGCAGGCTTCTTTGGCGATTATAGCGAGTAATCGCCTAAACAGGTGTAAGGAAACCAGTTTCTACCTACCGAGACTCACGCAATGCATGATTCTGACGCTTGGACCAAGCAAAGAAGAAATAGATAAATCGTTTCTCTGTCGCCAAGCAGACACAAATTTGGAATGACTCCTAATAAATCAAGTGGTTCTTCCCCTTCAAATGTGATCATTAATTTTAAGAAATAGATACTCTTAATTTCTTGAGCAGCAAGGCCCTCCCTTTCCCTCCTGCTCTCTCAATTGTAAGGGCTGCTCTAAGAACACTCTATTTTTGCAGTGATTTATAAGTTTTCATATCAATATGGCAATAAACTTCCCCAGCACTACAGTCCATGCTGGACTATGGCCTATCTTACAATCCGACTCCAAAGCCGCCTGTCTCTGGTCTTTGCTTTCCAGTTTTTAATTTTCATGGCCTTTAAATCTCTTTCCACATCATCTATCCATCTTTTTCTAGGTTCTTTACTTCTTCTCTCTCTGACATTGCCTCTTGAAAATTTTCTTTTATGATGTTAATAATGTCTTGGTCCAAATATGGCTCTTAAAATTTTCTTTCCCATGTTATTAACATCTTCTCTTGCTTTTGATTCAAGATCCAGGTCTCCGACCCATATATAACTGTTGGTCTTATTACAGTTTTATATAAACGTATGTGCATATATGTATAATCAGGCAAAAATAATACATAATGTTCATGAGGACCTTTCACAAAACTAAGTTTTGAAACACCACAACACTAAGTTTTCACTAACTCTTCCACAAAACTAAGTTTTTTTTAAAAAAAAACCTGGCACAAACTGCAAGCAATATGTGTGCAACATCTCAAACACATGAGCTTTTTATCAAATGCACCAAGGTGAAAATAATATGCACGTTTTGGGAAATCTGTGCAGTGCCAAACTAATATCTATTAAATGAACCATATAAAGTTATCTTCCAAAAAGAATAAAACCTACACACACAAATGTATTAACCTCAAATCAAAAACAACACACATAAGTACCTTTTTTAAAAAAAGATATGGCATTTTTTTTTATTCTGTATCCACATACAAAAAAAATGTTTACTGGTTAGCAATAATCCTGCCCCAGTTTCAAACCAGGTTAACGAAAACAAAGTTTATTTAAAGCAAGATGTTGAAGCTATGCTACAGAAGCTTGTTGTTTCCACAAAAAAAATGTCATTCATCACTATCTTAATGCAAAAAATATTATATAGAAAAATATTCAACTTTTAACAATGATTTGAAAACATTAGTGAAAATGTGGCAAAACCCAAAGCAAAATGTTTTCATAAATAAACTAAAATTAACGAAAATGTATCCTATAAAATGTTGCTCTGCTAAATGTTTTAGGAATCGTAATCAGCAGTGGCATTGAATGGCTTGAGCTCGGATAACAAAAATCCCACTTTTGTATTGACATTTAAATTTTAAAATAAACTAGATCTAGTAATTGTCTTGTTAAAATCTGTTAATCACCTTGAAAATAGGTACTATTAATAATATTTAAATCTCAGCAAATTTGGAAATGCAAGAAAGTTTTTAGATATTTGGTGGTTTAATAATTTAATTAGCATAGTATGACTAGATATTAATTGGCAGTATCCATGGATTATATAGGAACCACTATTTTAAATTACATCTATGCCACAACATTTTAATTCAATAAAACAATATTTCTTACAGTTGGAATATCATTTAAAAATTAACTTTAAACAATATAGCTACTGTTAGGGTTTTTGTAGATCATTGTTCACAACTTTGCTAATGCTGATAAAATACCTTATTGCACCCTAAAAGACCGGCGAATGCTAAAATTGAATTTATGAAAGCACTTGTCGAACCCTTATTTTTGCAAAAACTTATGAACAAATAGGTTTAAAGTGGGATATGGTATGCATAGGAACGAAATGGAATTGTAGAACATTTATTTCATTCATATATTGGCAATTTAGTATATAATGATGCCGAATACCAATTTTCAAAAAAAGTTGGTTCTATTTTACCTTTTTTTATTTAATTAACATGAATTAAACTACACTTACTGCACAATATTTGAATAAATGTCCACATACCACAGTAATAAATCTCTATTGAATAAAATAAAACTGAAATACTAAAAATTTGCTCACCTTAGCCAGTGCCTTTTCGACACAACTGTTCGACAGCAAATGGAATCGAACTGATCAGCAATCCACACAATGATGATGACATAAAAAGCGGTCACTGAGTCGTTGAAAAATTCTGACATTATGGCTTCCATGCCTAGAAAGGGATACGAAAGAGCTAAAATGAAACTTAAATAAAATGCTGAAAGAAGCATCTGTAATAAGTTGCAACTCCCCATTTATTTTTAAAAAAACTCTTAAACTAAACTCCTCACCGCAACAGCCCATTACTGGGCCAAGGCCTGTCGTGCCCATTTCAGCCTTCGTGACCTGAGGTGCTAGGCATATGTCCCAGTAAGGTGGTCAGCCTCATGCGGAACCCTCAGTGTTTAATTCCCAAGCATGCTCGGTACCCATTTTATTTACCTACTCAAAGGGATGAAAGGATGGGTCAACCTCGCCCAATCCGGGATTCGATCCCCAGACCTGTAGTGCGTCAATGTGAAGCACTACCTTACCACTAAGCCACTGGGCTTCTTAAAAAACTCTTGGTAGCCTTAAATGTTTCGCTGAAGTTCTTTGTTTCGTAAAGGTGAAAATACTTGAAGTTCAGATCTTAAAGATCTTTCTTCAGACATCTTAACAGTGGCCACTAGACTTGCAAAAACCAGTAGCCAAATTTTAAAATGATTGTAGAAATGCACAAAGCAATTATTTCTTTTTGCTGCATATCAGAAACATTTTAATTTATTCTTAGTAATGAAGCTTTTAAAAAATGACAAAAATACCAGCAGCTGAACTAAAGAACTTCAGATACCACTTTTGAAAATTAAGTAGCCACCCAGCGACTCAATTTTAAACTGCTAATTTTTGCCGCCAATTTTCACCTTCATTTTTTCTTCTGTAATTTTGTGCTTAGGTTTTAAAAATGAATTTTCTTTAAATTTTAAAAAAAATTAAAAAGAGCATAAATGTAGAATAGTTATAAATTGCTTAAGGTTTTGAAATATTTTTAAATTTTAAAAAAGTTTACATTATCTTTTTCCTGATTCAAATATTTCCAGGTTCACTCCTTGCCTACCTAAGTTGGGTATATAGAAATATGCTATAGAGAATATCCTTCCGCTGTTGTAAAGAGTTCCATAAATTATTTGTGAATCCATCCAGAAAACATGTTTAAAACATTAATTTCGTTTAAGGATGTTATGAATATTATCTGTGAATATTTGGCAATTTTATCATTATGAAAAGTGTTTTGGTTAAATTTTATTCAGATAATTTTGTCTGTAAATATTACCTTACAAGAGTTTCCAACTAACGGACCAACAGCGCTTTTCCCTCTGCCTTTTTACTCTTTGTTTTTACCCAAGTTAAGTTGGCATGGAGTGTAGAGTTACAACTATGATTTTTGAAAAAATAAGCCAAAATACAACTCACCAACTAAAGCTAGAACTACAGTCAGAAGAGGAGCAGCAGGAAAACTGACTGTATTCATTTCAAATATATGTAGGAGTTCAACTGTAGAGAGACAAATGCATTTATAATTTATACCGGTTAACAAACAAATAACTATTAAAATCATTTCCTTCCAATTAAATATGATAGTCTGGCTGCCACAACTTGACATAAAAAATTTTTGATTGTGGAACAGTCCACTTCGAAAAAAGGTAAGGAATGTTTTGGTTTCAGGCAAAAGAAACTATCTTTGGCGATTCATTGCTTTTATGGGCGCATATTTCTTTAAGGTTTAGAAACAGGTTATCAATTGAAGGGTATATTGACAACAACAATCTTTTATAACTGATGTGTAGTTCTAGTGTGATACATTATTTACTATCGAACTAGACCAACAATCCCCTCTTTGCGCTAAACGCCTTAAGCTGGCAACCCTTTTTCCTGCGGCTTAAAACTTTAATTCAAAGTGGAATCTTCGACAATCAAAATATTTGGGATGTCAATTTGTGGCAGCCAGACTATATTACTATTCAATATTTTTACACCTGTAACATAAAGATAAAGAATAATAGTGCTTGCGCAACGTTTAGAGAAAAACAAAGGAATTATTTATACATTACATCAATTGGTGTTCAAAGTAGGAATAAGTTAACAATGTTAATGCACAATTAATGATAAAGATTCACTTCTTTAAAAAAAAATTAAGTTGTTTAAAAAAAAACTACACACAAAAGCACATTTATTTTAGTATTGCAATGATGCGGTCTTTTATTTAATTCTGGCAAAATAGTTGAATTTTGTATGTTTATACTTGAAGCAAATAAAACTAACGATTTCAAATATTAGCAAAATAGAATAACAACAACAAAAAAATACATAAAATGGGTGTATCTGAAATAGCTTTGCAACAAAATGAAATTAAACAAGGAAGATAAAATTTGTTTCAATATTAATATAAACTTTATACATTAATAAACATTAAAAAAAATCTTACCAACAAACAAGAAGATTTGATGATGAGAATATCTAAGAAGCATGGAAACAGAAAGAGTCTGAAAAAGAAAATGTTTTAATAACATTATTTTATATTATAAAGAATAATATTTTCTTATAAAACAATAAGAAATAAAGTAATGAACCGAAGAAAAATATAAACTAATTCATTAAGGCTTCTCATCACCCCCATACCCTGTCATCCTTCGATCAGGCTTGCTAATGGTAAGTCTATGGGGAAAATATGCTTTTTATTCCAATAAAAGCAATGAAATTATAGGAATATTTTGATGCAGATTTTTTATTCATAAAACTCAAATAAAATTGTGCTTTTAGTGGCTATTTTATATACCATAGAGGTTATTCCTATAAACCATTAGCAAGCCCGATCGAAGGATGACAGGGTATAGGGTGATGAGCAGCCTTAATGATATTAAGGCTGCTCAATAATAAATTAAAATATATTATTCAAAAAATAAAATTATTCAATATCTTATACAGAATGAGGATCATGCGGCAATATACTTACAAAAATGACCATGAAAAATGCTGCAGAGAAGTATGCCGTCCATGTAGTGCTTTTGTCCACAAAACGATACTGGTCACCTGTGACTACATTTCTAATAAAACCTGGGGAGGAAAATTATGTGAATTAAAATAAAAAAAAAGGATATCGAAGGTAATCTCCAAAGGTTTTTAAAAGTAATGCTTTTTGCATAAGTAGGGGAGAGGAGGGAGGATTGGGACATTTTCACATAAATATTTTTTATTCATTATCCACTGCTTATTTATTGATGAAAATGGTTAAATAATAAACTTAGATGTTTTAAATTATTTTTAAAAACTATAAACCATTTAAATGTTGAACAATTTTATTAATGTTGAGAAATTCAAATTACAAGAATTTTGTCCCATTCCTCCCTCTTGGGTGGGAGGAGTGGGACATGAGTATGGGAGGGATGGGACACATTTGAAAATTAAAGAAAAATTATCGAATATCATAATGAGAAAGGTTAACATGAAAAGAAAAGCAAGACTGCGCTCTACTGGTCCCACGAATCAATTGCGCTGACAGCAATTTCATGATAATACTGTGGGGGGGGGGGGATTTCTATCGTACTATAGTCATATCCTGTAGAGGAAAATGAAAATTTCTGTTCGTGTTCTTTCTCAAAAAATTTGCATTGTAACTTGCAGCATTGTCAATAGTCTTCACAATTGCAACGTAGAAAACACAATTTACTGTTTGGTGAGGAATTGACAAGCACACAATCATATTTGCCTATGTTGGGCTTGTCCTTCATCCATGTGCTATTTCCATGTCTCCATCAGAACCGTCATGTAATGAAAATGACCTTTTGCTATCACAGGATTCATATCTTTAAACGGTACAATTTTCTTCTGAATTTTTAATTTTTAGGTTTGCACATACATATTTTAGTTGGCACCTTTTTTTTCACAAGTCTGGCAGCTTCTCCTTCTTCAATTTCCTTCTTCTCAGGGGTATATGTTAATATTCTTGCTCGGTCCTTTATTCCTTCCTTTACTTTTATTCAATGGATTCCTAGGGCCCGCTTTAGGAAATGTCCGTACGGACAGGAGGAAGGAATGATGGGCTGGAAGGAGGAGGAATGGACATGTCCCATTCCTCCCTCTTTCAGTGCGTCCCACTCCTTCCTCTATACAATGCTTCTAAAATATAACTTCTCACATAAACCATGCTGACTTTTGGCTTAACTAAACTGCTGAAGAGCATACATTGTATCTTTAAGAGTACTGTGCCACTATATTATGTTTGTTTTAGAAATTACATGAGTAAAGAAATAAAACTAAACATAGATTAAAAACTTTCTCTGCGGGTCTGAAAATAAACTTTTTCCAAATGTAAACTGAAAGTTGAATAGGGATAAACTAGAAATAGGTAACAACAAGGAGCTATACATATGCTATAAGGTGGTGAGACTGGAAATAAAATTAGGTCATTTATTTTGCCATAATTTCAGCTGTCCCACCCCTCTCATCGTCCCAATCCTCCCTCCTCTCCCCTATGCTTGATAAAATTACTCATTTTCTGTTTAAGGCCTATAACTTCAAGAATGAACTTTAGAGATTAGATTTTAACTTTTTTTGCATTAAAAACTAAAAGATAATTCCACTTCAAATTACTGAACAATAATTTAAAAATGCTGCTTCTTTCTATAGGAAACAATGCTTTCGTTTATTCTACAGTAAAATTTTACCGCTAAGATAAGGAATTTATGACTTACCTTTACTTTCATCTTTATCAACAAGCCATCGCAAACTACCCATCAGCAGATCATTGTAACCGAGGACGTATTTCAGCAGAAATCGACTAAATTGATTTCCAAAACACTGGTCTTTGAACGGGTCTACAAATGAAGAATTGTGAGTTAATTGACACAAATGATCATCAAAATGTAAAATTATATCATCAACAAATCAATACCCAATATTATATTTGATAAACACAAACATACATACAGGTTTCACCTACATATATTTAAACAAACTTCAGAACCTTTTAAAGCTACTATAATATTATTTAGGGCAATATTAACAGCATAGTTATTGATTGTTTTTTCATAATGCAGAATTTTATGTATGCATTAAAAAAGATAATTGATCAAAAAGTTTAAGATTCAAACAATACCCTTTGGGTTTTTATATTACAGTGTTTAAATGTATTATCACAGAGGGTTGTAGTTTCTTAAAAAAAATTTTATTATGACCATCCTTGCATCCACAGTTTAATTTATTTTCAATTTTAAAAGCATTGATAAAAAGAGGCGATTAAGTTATAACTAAAAGGAATATTATAATTTACATTCTCAGGGGAATCAATTCCAAATAATAAGTTTTAAGAAGAATAAAAATATTGTAAAATTATATTTTTTTATGATGAACCCTCTTAGTTCTGCACATAAAGAAAATTTTGGTTAATGCTCAAGATATACATTAGCTAAACAAGTCATCCAAATCTGAAGAGTTTCAACCCTTTAACAAAAATGAAACTCGTAACTATAGAATTGTTGCTTAAATATGGAAAATCTCATTTATAAACAAATAATCTTAATCCATTTTAAGCCTAAATAATCATGATGCAAAAAATATATGCAAACCTTACCAAGAACAACTGTATGCACTTTCACAGATGTGTTCTGTCTTGCACCTGGTGAAAGTCGTAAAAATCCATATTCCAAAGAATATTCAATTATATATTTTTCCTGTGGCCATACTGTAACATGAAAATACAACTTTTTAGAAAACATTTGTTACTTTTTTTTAATATTATAATTAACCCTCTAATGCATACTATTGCCATTTGGCAACAAGTAACATAATCCATTTTATTCTATTATAGTAGAGCTCCATATCAACAAATTTGTTTTTTTTTAATCTATTACATTCCATTTTGAAGTTTTAGTTACTAATAATCCTCATGGACGACAGTAGTAAAAGTGTATTCAAAATTAAAGAGTGAGGTTATTAACTGTTGTAAAATTACGTCTTTGGCAGTATTCAAAGTAATAATATTAGTACTAAATACAAATGAATTGTTTTGAAAAATTAATTATTGTAAAAGAGGGTTATTTTAAAATATATTCAGTGGTTTTCTAGTCATTATAATCGAAATTGGAATTTTGTAGTTGGGGGTTTTTGTCAAATGGAAATTTTTTTTAAAAATTGAAATTATTTAAATTCTAATGCAGTTAAATTATTTTCAGTATTTTTCCCATAATGTATGAGTATTAAAGATACATATGTATTTTTTCAGGATGAAAAAAAAATTCATGCCTTAGAGGGTTAGATAAGACACCATCTCAAGCAAATTTCAAGAACAATTGGTGCGTATAGCCTCAAAAAAAAAAGTCGCAAGCGATAATATCAGCCAACAATTCTTAAGGCAAAAAAATTAACTAATATTATATTACTAACAGTGAGAAGTTTGAAAATCTCACACATAATATACCTTAACTTATTTTTTTTAAATAAATAAAAACAATCAGAATTACTTGCTTATGTCCACAATAATGTCAAAGATTTAAAATATTTTGACCAGATTATTCAAGTGCCATTTTATAACCTTTCAATCAATTAAAGGAATTATATGCAATTTTTACATATTTACTATGTACCTGTTCTCATAAAAAAAATGTCTGCAATTATGAATATCCATTTAATAACAATACAGTAATTGTTTGTAATAGAAAACGCATATTTATGAACCTTCGTAAATATTAAGACATAAATTTGAAACATTTTGATTTTTATTTGCTTACCCTTTAACTAATATTTTCTAAGGGTTAACATAGAGAAAATTATTTTTTTAACTTTAAATAAAGTACAAGGTAAAATATTTTTGCTAATTAAAAAAAACATATGTTCTTCAAATCATTAATGTATCAATCAACTTAAAAAGCAAACACATTTAATCCTTTTTCTATGAAATTAATCAATGATTTCTTATAACAAAAGTTTATGGAAGGAAATGTGGGTAGACAAAACCAATAAACAAAAGAAAATTTCATGCTTGAAACATTACTGGTTCCAAATAACTGAACTTCCTTGTATCACGCCTAATATGTCTGATCCATTGTGTTACAGTATTTTGTTATAACATGATTACATGGGAGAATGACCAGAAAAGTCTCAAGGTAATTTCAGTCGGTTGAGTGATCTGTTAATGGGAAAACCCTCAAGAGTAGCCTCAAGCTGATAACTTTCAAGATCACAGCGAAACTATATTTAAACTATGAATCATGAGAAAAATGTTTTTGTTTTTGCTGCTATTTTCATAGTTTTTAAAATACATAAAATACAGTACAATAAAATGTGATAACTATTTATTTATATTTGTTTAAAAAAATGGATTATTCAAATTGTGAAAATTATACATTTCTAAACATGAAATGTTTTTAAAATTTTGCTAATTAAATGAAAAAAAATCCTAATTTTTATTCAATAAGTACATAACAATAAGTACATTAAGTTTATTTATTTACATTTATTAAAAAAAGGTGCTTTATTCAAGGAGTGAAAAATATTTATTTCTAAACAAAACATGAAATTTTTTATGTACATAACAATTTTAGATTTCGATTCTATTTTCTATCTTGCACATTTACGGTACATAAAATTATAAATCATGCATACAGTAAACTCAAATGTTAGAAGCATGAGAATAATGAGCTCAGAAACAACATTGTATATTAGTTGTCTCTATAACTTCTTTTTTTTTCCCAAAGTATTGGGACAACCCCTGTTGTGGGCAGGCTAACTGCAGTATCTATACTAATGGCTCAGACCATTTTAGCAAGCACTCAATAACTGTAAGCTAAGAGAAAACATTTGAAAGGCTTATTATTTTAGGGCCAAAAGGGTCCAATTCATTGCTTTCATTACAGTGACCTGCCCATGCAGCTGATCTGTCAACAACTTCTGCACAAAAACTAACAATACATAATCTTGGTAGACAACTACTCTCTGTGCCAACCTAACTTGGGTAAAAACAAAGAGTAAAAAGGCAGGGGGAAAAGCGCGATTGGTCCGTTACTGGGAAACTCTTGTAAGGTAATATTTACATGCAAAATGATCTGAATACAATTTAACCAAAATACACGTTTCATTCTGATAAAATTACGAAATTTTCTCAAATAATACTCAAATCTGTTATACCTTAAATGAAATTAATGTTTTAAACATGTTTTCTGGATGGATTCACAAATAATTTATGGAACTCTTTACATCCGCGGAAGGATCTTTTCCATAACATATTTCTACTTACCCAACTTAGGTTGTCAAAGAGTTTCGCCAAATGTTCTATGAGAAGGTTATACAATATTCATAACTGATTAATTTTTTAATAATGTGATAAGTATATGAAAGCTGGTCAGTCAAACTTCTAACAAATATATTAGAAGTTCACAAAAACATTGTGCCCTAAAACCTGGATCAAAAAGTGTTACAAAGACTAATTGTGAAAATACTAAAACATGCAAATAAAAATTATCAAACCTGTATTAGTAAACATCTCTGTATCTGACAGCGTTGCCTTCAATGGTGAGAAACAATCTGGATCAGACACGCTATCCTTGAAAGGAACGGTCCTGTTAATAAAAACCGGAGACTTTTCAGGATCAAGCAAGTCCAAATCAATGTTTTCTCCCATCATTTGGGGCTTTTCCAGTTTCAGTTTCTGGAGAGCTTTCCTCTTCTTTTCCATCATCTCCAAGTAGATTTTACGCTCCTGATGAGAAACAAACAAAAATTAATTACTCAAAAAATGGGGCTGGTTTCTAAACTGTGTGGTTTTAATAATAACTGTTAGGGTTATACTTATTTAATTTAGAAGTTCCTTGAGTTTTCTTTGTGCTCATGTATCAAAAATTAATACAAATGTTTAAGGCATGAATAAAAAAGGGCAAGCACTAGAAAAAGTGTTTAAGTGTTTTCATTTATTGTACCAATATATTTTCTTTGTTTTTAAAACATTTTAATTGTTGAATTTAGGACCAGAACAACCTTTTGGTGCACAGTAATATTTAAAAATCAATAACTTCATTGTATTAAACAAAAATGCATTTCAATTGCACACAAACTATCCTTTGTAAACAAAAAAATTCTTAATTGAATCCTCAAACATATTACCCAAACACTTTAGCACACTATAAATTACACAATTTTCAAATTCGATTTTGTGTAGAGTAGACTTGAAAATAAGAGACAATTTTTAGAAATGCCAACTCATATTTTGTTTTTGCTATTCACTTCAACTAAAACAAACTCCAAACAATTACTAGTACCTTGTGATGACGTTGACTTACTTGTTTAATCCTGGAGAAATGTGATGCCAGCGTGCTGTTGTAATATTTCGATATATTAAATGCCTTTGTGGTCTGCTCATCCATGGAGATTTCAATGCGAAGGACACCCTCTCGAGACCATGTTTTTGTTTCTTCCTCCAGACAGTTGACAGGGACTCTCACAAAAGTGGCATGCACATAGATGAGGGTGCACAACGATATCACAGCCTGCAAGTGGTTAAGTGTCATTTAAAAATTAACATACATTTTCATAAATTAACATATATATTAAATAATACTAGCAAATTAAGATTTTTTTTATTAAATATTCATAAATTTGCTGCTTAACAGCTAAAAAAAAATTCACATTACACAGGGTTCGTACTCTATCTAGGATAGTGAAATTCAGGAGTTTCTAAGGAGTTTTTCAGGAGTGCATCGATGTAAATTCAGGAGGTATCATTAAATAAATTTGAATATGTGTGTTTAATATTGTATTGGTGAAGTGACTTGGACCGAGAAGAAACAAAAGGCGTAAATGTTGTGGAAAATTTGAGGCTTCGGTATAAAAGCCAACCCTTTTTTTTCAGGAATTTTTTTTTAATTTTCATGACCTTTGTTTTAATTTCATAACTTTTTCATGATAAAGTAAGAGTACAAAATCCTGATAAAGTATGAGAGAAAACCGACTGAGAAAGGAGGAAAATGATTCATGTCATCAATTTTCTCAGGAGAGGAGGGAAAATATCAGATGATACACAAATTTCAGGAGTTATAAGATCCCTCAAAAATCAAATTCATGAGTTTTTCAGTTATTTCAGGAGGCATACGAGCCCTGATTACATCCAACTCACAAAAAACACCAGGCACAATTCCATGATCTACTATGCTGTGAAACATATTTATATTAAATAATTTTCAAAAGCCTCTAAATGAATAAAACTGCATCCAACTCACAGAGACCAGAAGACCAAACTCAAGGAGCAATAGATACAGAAAGTATTTGGTATTGGCTATACAACAGAATTGAAGAGCTTAGTGGAAGAATGTGTTAGGCAACAAACACATGAAAATGTGTTTTTAGATTTTAGTTTGCACTTGGATTCCTTGAAAACATTCCCGACAAACTGTAACAAATATACTTTATCATAAAGTTCATAAAAAAAGGGGAAAACTTTTTACATTTAAAGGATTGAATTACAGGTTCAGTAATCCAGAAATCTCTCAATTACTTCAAAGATGCTATATATCATGTTGGTCCAATGAGCTCTTCTATTATCATTGAAGAGCTTAGTGTGAGAACGTGCTAAGTGTCAAAAAGGTGAAAACGAGAAAAATGGGAAAAAGTTTTTGTTTTATATGGTGTGCTCAAATTGTGGTTCAGTGGATTCATATTTCTATTTCAAAATTTCAAGAAATTACACACATAAAAAACATGGTCAAATCCAAACAATCACATTTTTATTCTAAAACGAAAGTTGTTACTGTTGCCAATTTCAAAAAGTATAATCGGCTATGCGCGCAGAAAAACAAAGATAATATTAGGAAGAAGTAGAGTGTTCATATTTTAGCAGTTCCAAACACGCCGCCCCCAGTTGAACGGAGTTCAAAGTCGTTGAATGGCAGAGGACAAAGGCTGGAAATTGCCCTCTTTATGTTGCCCGTTGAGGTCTTCAGTTGAGCAACACGTACTAGTCCATCGTTTCCTGGGAAAGTCTGCAACACGCGTCCAAGTTTCCATTTTTGGGGAGGAAGGTCCTTTTCCTTGATGACAACCAATTGTCCAGGCTCCAAATTAGCAGTTTTACGACCCCATTTCAAACGTTGCTGCAGTTCTGTCAGATAGTCTTGACTCCAACGTCTCCAAAATCGATTTTTTAAGTCTTGTAAAAGAGTCCACCTTGACGTCAATGCGATCTTTTCTGAAGTATCTTCTTCAGGAGCGGACAACAGTGGACCACCAACAAGGAAATGTCCCGGCGTCAAAGGTAGTAGATCTGTTGGATCTGTAGAGATAGGTGTCAAAGGTCTCGAATTCAAACATGCTTCAATTTGTACAATAAGGGTATTTAGCTCTTCATAATTCAGAATGTTTGCTTGAGTTGCCTTGACTAAATGTTTCTTCATAGTTTTGATGTTTGCTTCCCATAATCCACCGAAATTTGGTGCCAAAGGAGGGATAAAGTGCCATTTGATTTCTTTTTCGAGACTAAATTCTTGTACTTGCTGAGCTTGACAACATTGGTATAGCTCTTTCAAGATGTTATTTGCACCAACAAAGTTCGTCGCATTGTCACTGTAAATTTCCGACGGCACAGATCTTCGTGCTATGAATCTCTTTAGGCTGGCAAGAAATGCTTCGGATGTCAAGTCGCTTACAATTTCAAGGTGTATAGCCTTTGTACTAAAGCAAATGAAAAGTGCGATATAATGTTTCAGTTTAACTCTTGATCTTTTCAGGTTGGGTTTTGCTATTATAGGTCCAGCAAAATCTACTCCTATTTTAGAGAAAGGTCTGGATGGAACAACTCTATTTTTCGGAAGATTCGACATCAACTGATTCAATGTTTGACTCTTAGTTCTAAAGCAAATCATACATTTCGACAAAACACGTTGTACTCTATCTCTTCCAGATGGTATCCAATATTTTTGTCGAATGAGAGAAAGAGTTGTTTGTGTACCAGCATGAAGAGAAAGTATGTGGTAATGTTCAATTACTAACTTCGTGAGATGATGGCTTTTAGGAAGTAGAAGTTGATGCTTTTGGTCGTATGGCAAATTCGAATTCTGTATGCGTCCACCAACTCTCAATAAATTATTACTATCAAGGAAGGCATTCAAAGACAATATCTTACTATTATTTGGCAGTGGCTTATTATTTTTCAAACAGTTAATTTCCTTCTTGAACTCTTGACTTTGTACAATTTCAATTATTTTTAAGGTTGCTGTTTTAAGTTCTGACGCCTGTAAGTATTTCTTATTTCTATTATCTAAGGTTTCTTTGCAGTTACTGATGAAACGAAGACACCAAGCCATTACTCTACAAGTCTTGTTGAAAGAAGAGAATTTATCGACAGGAATCGGATTATCTGCTGTATCATATTCAAATTGGGTTAAATTAATACTGCAATTTTTTCTCAGTTCTAGCTCAGTGGGTTCCTGTGTTTCTTGAGGATCTTCTTTTGCTTGCAATGTCTTTGGCCAGTCTTCTTTTGGTTTGGATAGCCACTTTGGTCCATTCCACCATAGTTTATTGTCCTTCAAATTTGATGCTGTTAAGCCTCTTGACAATAAGTCGGCTGGATTTTCGTTACCAGGGCAGTGGGACCAAGCACTTGGATTACTAAGAGATTGTATTTCTTTGATTCGATGTCCCACGAATGGTTTAAACTTATCATAATTGCTTCTAATCCAATAATATGTAATGCTTGAATCAGTCCAGTAGTAATATGTCGTGTCAAAGTCTTTAAAAACAGATGACAAATGTTTCGTCAAACGAGCTCCAATGAGGGCTGCCATGAGTTCCAACCTTGGAATTGACAGTTGGGTTTCTGATTTTCTAAGAGGAGATATTCTACTTTTTGATGAAACAAATGAAATCTTTGGCTTATCGTTTTCTTCATACTTCACATAGACTACACCTCCGTAGCATTTTTCACTCGCATCTGTGAAACAATGTACCTCGATCTTCTTTGGTGGAACATTGAGTCTAGTACCCAAAAAGTAATACCTTGGTATTTCAATTGAGTTAAGATATGGAAGTTCCTCACACCAATCGTTCCATACTTTTATGAGGTCAGGAGGAAGCTGTTGATCCCAATCAATTTTTCTAACCCACAGTTCTTGAAACAAGAGCTTGATTCGAACAGTGAAAGGAGTCAGAAACCCTGTTGGGTCGAATATTCGTCCACTGGCTTTGATCACAGTACGTTTTGTTTTCACTGCTGCGTCTACAAATTGCTTCAAGTGGGATACGTCAAATTTAAAGACATCAGTTACCGTATTCCAGCTGAGTCCCAGAACTTTTATTTCGATGTTCCCTCCACAACTTTCTTCAGATGAGGAAATTTCAAAGTCTTTCGTTTTCCACAAGTCTCTCAAATTTGAGGAATTAGTCTTCCACTTTCTTAGGGACATGTTAGCTTCAAGCATAATATCTTTTGCTTCATTTGACAATTTAAAAGCATCTTCAACTGATATTGAGCCGGAGAGAAGATCGTCGACATATAAAGATTCATTCAAGGCGTTGTAGGCATCAGGATATTTGTCTTTATATTTGTATATGTGTTTCTTAATAACGGCGGCAAGCAAAAAGGGTGAAGACGTGACACCAAATAACACTCGTGTAAATCTGAAAACTCTAAGTTCGTTTTGTCCATTTTCTGATTGTTCGTACCAAAGGAATCTCACTGCATCCCTGTCGGATTCTTGGAGGCCTATGTTCAGAAAGGCTTGCTTTATGTCACAAACAAAGGCAATTGGGTTCAATCGAAATTGTAGAACCAAATTCAATAAGTCTGGATTCAAATTTGGGCCAGGATGCAGAAGATCATTCAAAGACGGCAAGTTTGGGGAATGGGACGAGCCGTCGTAGACAATTCTCAACTTTGTTGTCTCTCTGTCCTTTCTAATCACTGGAGATTGTGGTAGATAGTAAATTGGATGATCTTTTGAATTGTCATTTTGTGTGTCCTTAACTTCCTCAATTATACCTGCATCAAAGTAGTCTTCAATAACAGCTTTATAGTCACTATACAGTTCTGGATCCCTTTCAAACCTCTTGTTTAAACTATCAAGTCTCTTCTTAGCATTGTAGAAGTTGTTTGGCAAATCTACGTTCGCGAATTTCCATGGCAAACAAACCTCGTATCTCGAATTTTCAAATTTTGTGGTCGAATCAAATATGTGCATAGCTTCATCGTCAGAGACAGTTCTGGAACTAGTGAGTCCGTCAGTGATGCCTATTGCATCAAGTTCCCAAAATTTTCTTAATGAAGTTTCATCCTCTGTTACAGCCTTCATAACAATAGCATTGCACACTCCAAGAATATGATCATTGTCAACTGTAGTATCATCGTTACTGCCGCAAAGCACCCAACCAGCATGTGTTTCCATACAAACAAATGACGAATTAATTCTTTTAATTTTTCCGGTAACAATTTTAAAGTAATTGTCAGCCCCCAATAAAAGTGATATTCTATTACCTTCCATATTATTACAGTTTTCTTTATCTGCAAGTTCTATGCCTTCTAAGTTTAAAAGGTGACGGACATCATTATCTGGATAACTTAAAGAAGCTTTTGTTATTTCGTCAGTTTCTAAAGCGTTTATATAAATGATACTGCCGTTTATTTTACTCTTAATCCCCAACTTAACCTTTCTGCACTTTTGTCGATTCGGATTTGATGTTTGGAAAGCGTGGACAAGAATACTTTCCTCCCCTACGATCGGTAAGTCTAGATCTTTTACTACTTGTCGAGAAATAAATGTTTTTTGGGCTCCAGTATCATAAAGACATCTGATGTTTCCTGCTTTTTGTTTTCCGTGCACTAACATAGAAGCTGTTTGGAGCGAGACAGCTTGGCCACAATTATTCTGATTTGTAATGGAAGATACTACTGTTGATGTTGAGGACTGATTTCCCCCTTGGTCCTGATTTCCCTCTACATCATTTAAAGTATTCGACACATTAAACTTTTTAAAGCAAATTGCTTCAGAATGTGATTTTTGACAAACACCACATTTAATGTTAGATCGACAACGCTTAAAAATATGATTTTTATCTAAGCACCGGAAGCATCTGCCTTCTTTTTTAAGTATTTCTTTTTTCTTATCAATATTTATTACATCACAATTTTGGGACAAATGATCACCTTCAACATTGCAAAATATACATTTGTCTTCATTTAATGTAACAAATTCAGCAACTGATGTATTAGATTTATTAAAACCTCTATTGAAATTTACTTTATTTTCATATTTATTGTCATTATAATTTCTACCTGGAAAGTTTCTATTTCTGTTTTCAACTTTGCTTGTAAGTTGAACCCTTTCCCTGCAGTGGAGTTCACGCTTAATGAATTTCATTAAGTCATCTAAGGACCAATTTTCATTATCTATGTCTCTAGATCGATTGTATTCGAGAGCCATGTCATGAGGAATTCTTTGCATCAACAAAGGGCAAAGCAATATTCCAAAGTTTTCCTTAGGAACTCCAAGAGCTTCCAGACATCGGATTTCTGTTTCACATTTATCATATAAATTTCTCAAACCAATAAGGTCATTAGAAAAACGCAGTGGTTGAATTTTCAATAAGTTAAGCATGTGCACGTTTTGAAGGATATCTGTCCTTCCATATCGTTCTTTTAACAAAGCTATTGCCGACGAGTAATTTTCATTTGTCAATGGAAAACCGTTAACTACGTTTAAAGCTGAGCCACTTAATAAAGATTTCAAATAATTAAATTTATCAACATCTGACAACGATTTATTTTTATGCATTGCATTTTCATAAGACTGCCAAATTTCCAAAAATTTTGAAGGATGTCCGTCGAATTTTTGAATGGACAATTTTGGGAGTTGTACGCCTTGTTGTTGGGCAAATGCATTCTCAACAATAACACGTTCCTGAGTGTGTTGTTCAACACTAGTTTTATCAGTGCCATCCAAAACACGCTTTGCGCGAGTACGCCAAAGAATTATGCGTTCTCTATAATTTTCTCTTGCCTCGATTTCTCGTTCAATGTCATCATCTGAAATTAAAGGTTCTATTTCTGCATCAATCAACCCCAAAGATTTTTCTTTATCGTTCAATTGTTCAATAAGAACATCTAAATTTTCTAAAGAAATCTGTGATTGTGAAAGTTCCGTTTCAATTTTCGTAAAGATTTTAGTAGTCGCGGTACGTAAACTGGACCGATTCTTTTTCAATTTTTCTAAAGTCATTTCAAAGCTTATGAAACTTTCCAAGAAGAAATGAAATGTAAAACTGGAAAGAACTCACCAAATTCGTCAACGTTCGTACGATCACGAGTCAAATAGAAAGTCCCATCAAAGACGATTACGAAAGTTTTCACAATTCCAAAAGTTCGATTCAAAATGTCCTATTTAATTCCCGGATAGATGCAACATTATGTTTTATATGGTGTGCTCAAATTGTGGTTCAGTGGATTCATATTTCTATTTCAAAATTTCAAGAAATTACACACATAAAAAACATGGTCAAATCCAAACAATCACATTTTTATTCTAAAACGAAAGTTGTTACTGTTGCCAATTTCAAAAAGTATAATCGGCTATGCGCGCAGAAAAACAAAGATAATATTAGGAAGAAGTAGAGTGTTCATATTTTAGCAGTTCCAAACAGTTTTTATTTGCACTTAGATCTGTTGAAAATGGAATTTGTAAACATTCAAAATATACTTAACTTAAAGTATGAAAAAGAGAAAACTTGTTATCATTGAAGAAGTTAGAGATCCATTCATTGACACAAAAACCTCAATATTTTCAAAAATATCACATAGCATGTCCTTCCACTACACACCTTGCCAACCTTAGTTGAATAAATAGAGTTATGTTATGGAGAAGATCCTTCCGCACATGTAAAGAGTTCCATAAATTATTTGTGAATCCATCCATAAACACACGTTTAAAACATTAATTTCTTTTAAGTCTAACAGATTTGAATATTATTTGAGAAAATTTGGCAATTTAATCAGAATAAAAAGTGTATTTTGGTTAAATTGTATTCAGATCATTTTGTATGTAAAATATAACCTTGCAAGAGTTTACAACTAACGGACCAATTCTACTTTTATCCCTGCTGTTTTACTATTTGTTTTTACCCAAGATAGGTTGGCACAAAGTGCAAGCTCATCAACTATAATTGCAACAATACAAATCAACTTCCACTCAACTCACCAAGACCAGCAGTCCAAACTCGATGACCTTCCTCAGCCTCTCGTGGAAAGTGGCCGCGTATGCAACAGTGGCCCTCTCGAACAGCACCTGGAACAATCGGTCCCTCAGTTGCCACAGGGTGTTCTGGTTATTGTTGTTGTTGTTGCTGAAGTGCCCCCCTTCCCCATCCAAGGGTAGGATGTCCATGGCCACAAGCAGTTGTTGAACAGGATGCTGCTGGGGATGGTGCTCGGGCATAGCTGGCTTAGGCGGGTCTCACATCACACAAGCCTAGGGAGAAAAATCTCGTTTATGAATGAGGGTTAGGTTAGGTTGAAATATTATAGTACTACACCAAAACACACCTTAAGTTTGCAGCATTTAAATGTAGGGAGGAATCACGTGTAAACAAACGGAATTTTGCCTCTCTGATTGGTCGCTTCAACGCGATAGGTCTGCCCTGATATTCGTTCGCCTTGTTACGTCAAAATCAAAGGAAAAAATAACTAATATTACACTCTAACTGAAGCAAAAACAAATAAAAATATTTCTTGAAATAACAAATAAAGTGATTTATTGAATGTAAAAAACCTTTTTTTATTCGACTCTTGCACTTGGAAATTAGAACTACAGTAGACTCCCTCTTAACCGGCGTAAACGGGACCGAGGGAAAGCCGTTTAAACGAAAATCCGGTTAAACAGGAGAAATTAAATAAATTGACATTTTAGATGTTTATTTGATTGCACTTTTGCTTATTAATGATACTTGCCTTATGAAATACATGTACAATTGAAATAAGACGTCATTTTACAGGTTATTTTATATATTATTATTAGTATTTTACATTTTTTATTACATACCTAAAAATACGACATCGAAAACCGATTAAACTAACCAAAAACTTGTATTTTTAGCTATTTTTAACATTTTAAGGGTGGAAATTTTTTAGCCCGGTTAAAGCGGAGATCCGGTTAAACAGAGGCCGGTTAAGAGGGAGTCTACTGTATTTACCTTTTTCCCCGTAGAACATTTGCATACAGCATACTTAAACTGTGGTGAGGTGTAGAGCTATACAAGGACTATTAACAACAGGCGTCATGATTTCGAATTACAGCCAAGCGGCCGGCACACAAGTAGGCACCAAGCACATTTTTTAAGGGTGACGTCGTATGCAGGGTCAGGACCAGGGTTCAAAATTAGCGGTTTTATAGTCTCAAAATGCACCAAACCTTTAAATGTTGTGACCAAATAATAAATCTATTTGTTTACATTGAGACTAGTTGTTCAAAATTGTCAGTACTAACTTTTTTATTGAGGTTTCCAGCGATCTCACCAAAAATAATTATAAATAATAATAACCATTAATGATATTCAAATCACAAAATTTCACTAATCCTAAATTTGTCAAACCACCATGGCTGCAATCAATAATCATTAAATCACAAGCATTTGATAATCCTAAAATCGCTCAATTTTGTGGCCAAACTAGTGAGACAATATTCCCACAGTCATTTTACACTTAGATTAACATTTCACAATATTTAAGTTGATAATTTACACATCCAAAATTACAGATATGTCCATAAAAAGACTGCAGTTAGTACTATTATTTGTTATTATTTTTTTTTTAAAGAAAGCTAAAAAAACTTTCAGACTGTTACAGAACTGGCTTTTAAGTTTTCTTATTCAGTTGCAGTTTTTTTTAAACTGTTTATTACAGGTTTGTCTGATCAGCTGAAATGAGAAAAGAAATTAATAAACAAGAATTGACTTATTCTGTCTTCAAAACTTAATCACCTGCTTAGTACTTATTTACAGGTTATAGACCCGTCATACATTGCACACTATTGAGAAAGAAACATAAAAAAAGTTTCAACAAACCATAGGCACAGTCAAACAGTACTTATTAGAGATATTTTTATGGTTATATTATAATCTGTAACAAGAAAGCTAGTCAACATTGGAATGGTTACAAGATTACCTGTTTTGTAAAATTACTTTTTTCAATGCTTTACCTTTTTTAATTATGTATTTTTTTACTTGAAATTCATAAAATTCGTACACTTACTGCATTTGCTATGTAATTTCAAGCTACTTTTAATTATTTATAACATATTTAAAATACTGACCGAACAGTCACCATTTAAATTTTTTAATTTTGATATAGAAAATGCCAATCACTGTTCTTCAGATGCCTTACATTCTGTCATATGATGCATACTTTTAGCATGCAAAACATAAATCGATATAATCCACCTATTTATTCACAAGATTATAAGCTAATCGCTCAAAATACACAGGCTAACTAGCAATGACAGAGATATTGACAACAGACGAATAACAACATGTTTTTTTATTAGCGTTTACTAAATTGCTAACTTTTCATACCCTTAAAACTATTTGAGGCTTTAAATTTAAGATAAATAAGATTTAAATCAATTAATTTTGCAAAATGATTGTACAACAAATCTAAAGGGCAAAGCAAGTAACTTCTTAAACAGTTTTAATAGTTGTTCAACTTTTCAAGTTGACATACTTTTAATGAGAAAAAATAACGTTAAATACAAAACATAGATAACCATAAATTATCCATTTTCACTTCAAAACATCACACAAATTGAACAACCTGGGTCACCTAGTTATAGAACCCCGATTGTTAGTAAAAATTTATTTAAATAGAAATAAATGTCACCAGGGGCATGAATATCCTTAGATGAATAATATTTCGAGATAATCAGGATGCAGTGAGAGAGAAATAAACACCAACAACGCCGTCATATGTGGCCCAAAATAGTGACATAACTACATCGTCAATTCGGTCAATTTTCTTCAACTGACCTCCAATGATTGAGACCAACTTACCAAAAGAGTTGTTCAACAATCGGATAAAAAAATATTTCGTTTAAATTTTAGCAAAGGTAGCAAACATTCAAGTAAACTGCATCTTGACAGCGCACACGTCAAAGTGAATAAATTAAACAAAAATATGCGATTCCAAAAACTAAAAGGTAAAGTGGGGGTAGAGAATACAGGAGGAGGAAAGACCGATGGACTCACATTTAGTAAGAAACTCCATTTCTTATTGTTCCAGGTTAGATCATAAGGTCAATAGTTTTCGCCTGGAGGTATTTAAAACACATAATAATAAACACAACAGTTTACTTCCTGTATTTCAGAAATCTTACCCCGAAGAAGTTAACGGGACAACTTTTTTCTAACATATTACATGAGCTACGTTGCGTCAAATAACGGATACCAATAAGTGAAAGCATAAAATATTATCAGAGAAAATACATTTGTTCATAGAATTCCTGTTATAAATAAGTTATAAAAAATCTTATATTTACAAACTGTTACTCAAGATTTTCTATTTCTTTTTAAAAAAATTGTTTTACCTATAACGGGACCCATTTAAACCTTTGTGAAATGAAATGAAGTGAAGCAGTTTAATTTTATAAATTTCTAAGTGATTTCAGAAGTATAAATAAATATCAAGTTATTTTTTATTTTTAAAAAACCCAATCAAAGTAATTTATTGAAAAATGAAACTCAACATATCTAAAAATATAACCTGTATTTTGTATATCCCCAGAAGCTTGAAACGTTACTGAAAACTTGAACAGTTCAAACTTCGTCAAAAAAATTATCGATTACGACCTGAAATGTCTGCTAGTGGTGATGGCCTACCAGTGAAAATAAGCAATTACGTCGAAGAAAACACAAAACTGAAAACTCCTTCTAGAGAAACAGTAGATACACCGGACATAAGTCCCGAATTGTTCGCCCAACAGTGTGCTATATTCTCTCCTGAAGATGAAGAGAGTGGGCAGATTACGAGTGACAAAAGCGAGCTTACAGATTCCGCTCCGTTGCAAGCGGAGGCGGAATGTGTGAACAGTAGGTCTAGTATCGAAACAAACGAAGAACAGACTGAACCAACAAATATAGAAGACTCTAGCAGTTCGCCTTCGAATAGTTCGAGTGGTCGGTTTCGGCGTTCTATGCATTATACAGTGCCAAAAATCAATTTCGCTGAGAAAATTGTAAGTTTCTGGCTATTTTTCGGGCTGGTTCCTATTTGATGGTGTTCCTTGTTTTGGGGAAAATTTAGGTTTTTCGAAAGAGTAAAATCCTAGTCGCTTCCCTTGCAACAAATTACAAAATTTGGACGAGTTTTTAAGGGATAAATAACCCCGAATAAAATCACCAAATAAAAAGCAAGCAAAGGCAGTGTTCTGAAAATATTATTTTCGAAATATCCCAAGTCCAAGGAGCAGAGACTAGGATTTGGCTGATTCCTATTTGACGGCGCTCTTTGATTTGAAGGAATTTCAGGTTTTTGATAAGTAGTTTTCGTCCTATTTAGAAATGCTTCAATGTATTCCCTGTATTTTGTCACAATACCTTGTGTAAACGACACGCCTCACATCGAGAAGGTTCTGTCCTTGACCTAGCCATACTAGCGGCGTATTCATGCTGGTGGGAAAAATAATCTAAAATTCACCTGGGTGCCCAAGTACATTGCAATATACATGCTTGTTAAATCTGTGAAGTTGAAAGTCCCGACAGCGTTAGCGTACGATGTCGCTTGAAGTTCCTTGCGTGCCCGCTCTGGTGTTAACCTCGTCACTTGACCAGGGTTCTAAATTACGAGGCATAATTGGCTGTGTCAAAACTCTTTAAGGAGGTTAGAAATAGGCAGCTGGAATCGATTACATTACAATACGTTGTTGCCTGTTCCCAGTTATTAAACCTTCTCGTGGTCCACCGAACTAAGAATTTACGTGTGTCGCTTCTTGTCATTGAACCATTTTTTTTTTTTTTTGTATTACTGCCTTTCAACAAAGTTTTTAACAGCTAGGGTAAAATATTATTTAGCTACTTTTGGCGTTCTCGTAAAAGTAATCAGGGGTTGCTTTGGTTGATGAAATGTCAGATAACAAAACATTAATGTTCACAAATTTATTCAACCAGACTGACATACAGACATTTATTTCTGAAAATTTGTAATTTTTGGATATAAATTTTTTTGACCATCTTTTACTTGACGTTTTACCTCCCAGTATCATACTTTTAATTCCTTCCACTGCTTCTAATTGCAGCTTGGTTTCGTGTTGGCACAGTTATTTTATTGTGATATTTTCATGTTTTGAAAAGAAAGTAATGTTTTAATAATGGGCTAATCTTAAAATGCTGTATGTTATATTTGGTATAATAAAACTATGATTCAGTAAATATTAATACTCATCCACAGATCTTCAAACTCACAACTCCAATGATGCTTTTTTCACCAATTTTGGTTCATATATTAACAAGGCATATTTTTTTATATCTCCAAAAAACGACAGAATCCACTATTGGGCAGTATTGAGGGCCCATCAACAGCCTACTGCTACCGGCAATTTTGGTTTTCTCGAAAAAAATTACGAGAGGTCCCCTTCTGCGCTGTCAATTTTCGGCTGCTCGGTAATCCTTCAAGTTCTTGATTACATTTGCTCAGCTTCGCCCTATTGGTGTGCTGTTTTTTTTCCTTAACAAAATAATGCCAGCTCTGATTCTTATTTTTAAAAATTAACAAGCAAGGTCAGATTGACATTGCTTGAAACACAATAGTTGGCGATTTTGTCCATATTTCGTTGCCAAGATTAAAATTAAATTTGGTATGTCTGCCATATTTGATATAGATTACTATTTACTTTAGCCCAATTGTCTTTGTGATAATTCTTGTTGTAATATTAGAAACCTTTATCTTGAGTGAAAAGTATTTCCTTGGCTATATCTGCAAAGTTTATCAGTAATGCTAAATACTTCAAGAATTATTGTGGTGCTAAGCTTAGCAGCCGAACTTTCTCCAGTTAGTAGCAATTTTTATCGTAAAGAAGCTCCCTGGTTACTCTGTATAATATTTTTACGCTAAAAGGTAATTTAACTGTATTTATATTTTAGATATTTTGTCTGGATATGTCATCAGATATGGAAGATATCCCATTTAAACTTGGTGACAGGTGAGATAATATGGTTTATTTTTATATAAGCATTTTTTTAATGTTTATTAACATACAATCTAAACCGAGACATCCTCATTTATTCTTACTTCTTAATTCAATCTTAGAAAATTCAAAAGCACAAGCTTACAAATTACTGGTATTAATTTATCCGTATAAAAGAAGCGCTGCAATTATTTTTAATAACATCTTTTACACTGCTTTTTAATCAATTCAAAATAGAATTATTTTTTAAATAAAATTTTCTTTGTTAAAATGTGTTTTATTTCAGGTCTCAGCATTCTCCTCTTAGCATGGTTAAAAGAACTATTCAGCTATTTGTCGAAAACAAACATTTTATTAATAGAAAGCACGAGTTTTCACTGATGGTTCTTTATGAGAATGCTACTTGGGTAGGTAATTTATTCGAATACCTGATATTGTAATGTTTTGATTCAAATAAGCAAGTGCACTTGTTTTAAACTTTAATAATAGTGCATGAATTATGAAAATGGTATTGAAGTAAGTTTAATACAAGCCTTATTACAATATTACCCTGCTTTCAGGGTATCTATTATAAAAATGCTCAAAAAAAATTAAAGATTTTTTTTGTGACTTTGTCTGCTCTTCATAGCAAATAAGGCTAATAGTCTGTATTTTTTTTGTATAAATACTTTTTTTTCATTTGGACCAGAGTCAGTTTTTTTTTCTTTAAAGATTAATCCCCCCAAAATGCTTAGCGTTCTTTCAATTTCTGCAAGACTTGCATTGATGAATTATTTTTAGTTCATGTTTTTTTTTAAGACTTCTCATAATCTGCAATTTTGGCATTTAACAACTAATAAGATCTAAATAAATAAAGCATAAATGAAAATACCTTAGTCATTATTTATAGATGTTTTATTTCACCTATATTTAAGAAATAAGTTTTTTTTTTACCTTCCTAACCTAGGTGAGAGAATTTACAAATGATCCAAAAGAACTAATAGACTCCTTACAAGACTTAACAGAAACACAGGCCTGCAGTACTTGTGGTATCCTTTTCCTAAAGTGAAACTGTTATTAGTTGTATTTTTTAGATTACTTTTATGTTATTCAACAAATTTTTAATCTGACTATTCCTTAACATTCACATAGATTTAGCATCAATTGTAACATTAATGTAAGTATTCTCCGTATTGTCAATTCATTTTATTTAATAGTATATTGTAACAAAAGAATCACCCTAGCCCCTCTAGAGTTAATAACTTTCAGGGTTCGTACGCCTCCTGAAATTTTTTAAGGGGCCCTTATAGCTCCTGAAATTTGTGTATCATCTCCTGATAATATATCCCCCCCCCCCCTCTTCCGACAAAATTGACAAAATGAATCATTTTTCTCCGTCGGTTTTCTCTCCTACTTTATCAAGATGTCTGCACGTCGAAAAAGTCATGAAATTTAAAAAATTGCCAATAAGGCGATTTCTTTCCCCAAAAAAGGGGGGGGGGGTGGCTTTTACACCGAAGCCTAACATTTTCCACCACATTTGCACCCCTTGTTTTCTTCATTCTCGGTCAAAGTCACTAGACAAATACAATAATAAACATACATATTCAAATTTATTTTGTGATTCCTCCTGAGAAACTCCTGAAAATGTAACTATCTTAGATTTAGTACAAACCCTGAACTTTTAAGTTCCCACACGATGGTTCAACTGTATAAAAATAAAATTAAATTCAAACAAGGACAATAACAGTGTAGAGTCTGATCTTAAGCTAAAAACTCTACAGAAAAATTTTCCAATTTTTAAATGCATTACTTGATACAACCCTAATTGAAAAAACTTATTCATTTCGTACTGATGCCACTTACTTAAAAAATAATCATTTGTAAATATAATGTAGATTGCTGGGTGAAAATTTTTAAAAAAAATTATATCTTGCATTTTGTTATTGATGTATTCTTCTTGAATTTATTCTACTCTAATCAGTTGCTTTGTTTTTGCAGAACCGAAAAATGTGAAATTCGAATCCCTCGTAAAGTTTCTTTATTACCTTGTATATTCAGAATTATTCTTGTGTACGGGAGATCCAGATGTATGTTTCATTTTTCTAGTGACGAAGTAAGTTTGTGCTTAAATCATTTCATTATTGTTAGTCATTGTATTTATTATGTTGAAAAAAATACAAAAAAAGCCACATTTTATTTATAATGAACTGCCATTTTTCTTCATTTTTAAATATTCTTTATCAACCACCAAAAACACAATACTAGGTGTCCTTCCAGAATGTTATATTGAAATTTAACTTGATATGTTGCAAAACCGGCATAGGATAGCTGTTTATTATAAATTTTACTGCAAGTTCCTATGGAACTTAAAAATACTTAAAAGAACTCATTAAGTTATGCAGTCAAGACCATTACCAAATGTGTAGGGGAAGGTGGGTTACCTCGGACCTATTTTGACTTTTCAATTTTTAGTTTCTTAATTACTTGCAAAAAGTGACTAGAAATATTTTTACTAAGTACTTTATGTTGTTACATACAACATATATTTATTTTAACATGTTATTTAAATGATTTCAACTATTACAAAAACAAATACAGAAAAGTGTAATTAGGACCAAGGTACACCACCGGTGGTGTACCTTGGTCCAACCGGTAGTGTACCTTGGACCAATTATTAACAGGTAGAGAGACTCGATTTACAGTCCGAAAACCAATATTTATTGGCCACATAAAATTCAAAAATACATTTTACAACCTATACTCTTATTTTTAGCCAAGATTGTAGTAATTGGTTATGTTAGGTCAATTTGCTCAGTAAGGGGTTTTATTGCCTTAGTTTTTTTAGTGCCCTTTTGGCTTTTTCAGCTCCAATACAATCTTTCCCGGGTGTATCCGCTAAAATGCAGCATAAAATTAAACTGTTATTTCATGCCATAGAAAAACATTTGCTATCTTTGATCTTACTGTCTTAAATTTGAAAAAAATAACAACTCAAATATTTCCCCATATGTTTATTCAACTAGGCCTAAACGTAAAAAGGATGTTCTGCTTAGATATCTATTATAAAAAATATCTTTTTAGATGAGCATGCAATAATTATTTTCTATGTCATATCAATATTGTTCAAATTTTATAGGCTTCCATAAATCTAAATAATTAACTACAAAAAAATTCTATATCACACCATATCAAAATTTCTTAAAAATTTCCATTCTTCCAGATTTTACAAATCAGGGTTGCATATTAATAGCCTAAAATACTTAATTTTTCAAAGGAAAGAATTTACTTGAATTTTAAAAGGGGTTTTCAACAATCTGAAGCACATAAGACCTATAGTAGTGCACCTTGGACCAGTCCAAGGTACACCACTTGTATTAGGTTCGAGGTACACCACTTGTACATTAAAAACAAAATAGTTAATCACCAAGTTAAGGTTAGACTTAATTTAATTTCAAGCACACTGTTTTATAGGTAAAGCTTTGCTTTATATTGCATAACCATCGTTTCTGAATAAACACAACATGTTTGAGTAAAAAATTATACTGAAGAATCTGACAAAAATTTACTTTTGAACTGTGAATTCAGTTTTTCGAAACCTCTTTAATAAATTGACCTTTTAAACAAACAGATAGAACTTCACTGAGGTCCCTGGTAACAAATACTTTAACTGCATGTGGTGTTGTTACAATATCTAAGCTAATCAAGCTAGAATCAGCATAGGTTCAAGGTACACATACGTCCAAGGTACACCACTTACCCCTAATTTTATAAAATTAGTATTTTCATCATTAATATACAATTTCTTTTTCCAAATTTATATTTCTTTCCCATTGCTTTATTCTTATTTTTTGTAATTTTTTTTTGTTTTTCAGGCTCGAGAGTTTCTTATAAATTATCCTTTCTTCATTCTCGACATAGTATATATTCACGAGCCTCCTTCAAGTGAAAACAAATGCCAGGTAATTTTTAAAGACATGTCGCCTATTTTATTATGCATTGTCATTGAACTTCCATGCCACATTTCTATTGGTAGTTTAATAGTTATATTATAGTTACGGTTTCTTCAGAAATCAAAATAATGTTATCTCATAAGGGTCATAATTGCTATCACTGTCACTTTTCAACTTCCTTATTTATTTTAGGAAGTATCTAAATAAATTGGATAACTGTCATTTATTTTTTCTACTGGGTATTTATATTTTTAAACAGTTACCACGGTCATAACCATGTAAAAATACTCATCTGACTTTCAGGACAGGGAAAAACAAATGATCATTTGGAAGCATAATAGATTCAGATATCCATAAAATTCTCAACATCACATTTTCAGCTAAATCATTATCTTCATTTTTTTGTGAATATTACGACTCGTGGAAATAAGTGTATATCCCTATAGTGCATATTGTTGCCATTTTGCAAACTTTAATATACTTAATGATTTCAAAGTATTTTTGATGCTCAGCAACTTAAACAATTTGTCATCTATTGGAAATTAAAGTTAATTTAACTATTTAAAGAAAATTATTTTATATTTTATATAATTAAACATGTGCAATTTCTCAAAATTCTAATGCATCATCCTCATAATTAAGTTCCAGCTTGAAAAGTTTTTTAAAAAATATTTTTCTTATAATGTGTATGACAAAAAATCATGCATTTCACAGCACACTTTACTTTGTTATTTAGTTCTTAAAACTACCCACACCAAACAGTTATTGGTTTTATTTGCTATAGTATTTCCAGCTAAAAATAGCTTAGATAAAATATTATTTATAAAAATTTTATTGTGATTTCCACAGCTAAAAATTCAATTTCTTAGACAAATCTGACTGATCTCAAATATCAAGGTTGCAACTGTATTTTATGTGTTAAAGTTTACACTATTTGTAACAGAAAACATTTTTTCATAATTTGAATGACCTTATATTCTCTATTATTTTTTAGGAAATATTTGAAGCGCTGTGTGATTTAGACGAACATGACAAGTCTTATATTTTTGAAGTGACTCGCAATACCACCAAATTACACAACTCTATGGCTAAACTGCTTACGCATCCCATTCAGCGATGTGCCCAAAAGGACTCATCCTACTCTATAAGAACACCCTTTTTACAAGACCTTGAATGAATTGTTTGTTGCTGCATAATTACAGCTAAAATTATTTTTCAACTTTTATGTGATAATAAACCTAATGCTTTATTGTATTGTTGCTTTATTTATCGATGTTTTTTTATTATGTAAATGGGAGGACTTGGGTTAGAGTAAACCCTGATATCTTATTATTTATGTTGTATTTGTTAGTAACTTAATTTTTAAATGCTAGAGATTCCTTTGCATTAGGGAAGAAATTTTAACACCCATTATCATGCACACATCAATACAATTTTTACTTTCCATTGCTTAATTGAAATATTAAGTCATGAAAGTATGCCGATTCTGAAAAAATGGTTTCTGAACATAGGGTCTGTCTAGAACCTCTCGAAAACTGTTAAGGGAGACTTTTTCATATAAAGAAATTTTTGCGTAGAAAATGTTTTCATTATTACACTCTATACTTTTCAGAAAGCACTATTTCAGCAATTACGAATCACTCTCCATAAAAAGATACTTTTAAGTATGTAATGAAGGTTTTGGGGTCCAAAGGTATTATCAATACTCTAATTTTAAAAATAATTCCTTTTTTTAAAAAAAGGACATTCATAAAATCTTCCCATTTTACAGCAAAGCTGACAAATTCAGAAGATTTAAAGTATCTATATAAAAAAGTCTGGTAGTTTAATTTTTTAAATAGATCGCTTTCTACTATAGTAAAATTCAAGAATGTTTGATACTGTATTTTTTCCTACATAATGTTCGATTTATGAATGGTGTGTTTCTTATAAATGACACGCTCTCTCCATACTGCCATTTCATTATTTGCTTTCCGTACACGTGAAACAAGCCCATTCCTAGAAGGAATGGGACTTATCACGAGACAAACATCATTTGTGTGTTTAAAAAGGTCTTGTTATTATAACGCAATACACAGTATTGTAACACAAGTGCAATACTGCATTATCGATTCCCGTTATCTGAGTTTCTGCAATTGTTATATTTTTGCTTCAACAGATACGATTACTGAGGTTCTGCATTTCATGATATTTCTTAAAAAAGTTTTAAACATGAATTTTCTAATATTTAAGTATTAACTTTTCGTTTACACTTTCTACACCTAGCGTCCCTACAACCTACAAGGTTACATTGGAAACCTATTGAGGTGTTTTTGCCATCTCTTGATCATAGATCCAGGGCTTAGAGCTAGTAAAAAAAAATACGAGGTCCGTTTTCAATCACCCTTTCTTTAATAGCCTTTGTGTGGGACTTGGTTGGTTTAGTGGTTAAGATCACTGACAATGACGCTATCAGTCAGGAGTCAGCACACTGTACCGGGTGCGCCTCAACTTCCGTTTTTGCCCTAAGTGTAATTTCTTTCAGAATGAAGGACAATAAAACCCTGAAAGAAATTTTTTAGCTAAACCCATCAGCACAAGCAGAAGAGGAAGACCCAAGCTGAGATGGGTGGATGCAGTTGAGGAGGACTGTAGGGTGCTCAGAACCAGAAATTGGAGGAGTTTGGCTGCCAGTAGAGGTGGCTGGAAGAAACTTGCTCAGAAGGCCTTGGCCCACCCTGGGCTGGCGAGCCATGAATGATGATGATGATGTAATTTCTTTCTTTCTGCGTCGGTAAAAATTCTGTCTGTGTTTGTCTTACTTGTCGAAGGTTTATAAGCGAGTCTCTGATGAAGCACACAAGGCGGAAATACATGTACCAACCCACCAACTCCTGTGTAACTTTAGTGGGATCCAACCAAACTAACGAGGGAAAAAGGCTTGTTGTTGACAGTAGCTATGAACAACTCAACTTCCATTGTTTCTGATTTCCAAGAAATGGGGACCGCGATCAGTTTTTCTGTAAATAATTTTTTTAATATTAATGTTTAGTTAATAATTATAACTCCAATCGTTTCTTAAAGTAATCAGAAATGTGGATACAACCATATATAAGATCTCTGTCAGTGTGAGTTCCCTTGTCACTGTTCATATTCGTTATCAGCTAATTTTTAAGCTGTCTGCTTGGTTTTAAGTTGGATATTTTGACATATTTAGGTGGTTTACAGACCTGTCAGGATAAAGCCTGTCAACATTCTTATGCAGCTTTACTCGAAATCAAATCTACTTACTTTATTTGTTCTTCTGGATAAAATTAAACCTAATTTGATCATGTTTATTAAAAACGTTTAAATGGCGAATTATATATAAATATTTAAAAAAACTGATCTCGATTTTATTTATTAAATGAAATGCTGTTTTCCAAATTATTTCTCTGTATTTTTCAATGCAATGGTAAATGTAAATTTGGATATTATATTTCAAAGACTTATATTTATTGAATTATATGTAAAACACATAAATTAATTTTTTAAATTGAATGATAGGGGCTGGGGAATCCAGTAGATTAGGCACTTGCCTAGCATGCGAAAGGTCCCAGGTTCGGGTCCGGGCATTGCCAAAAAAACTGCTGACCATTCGGGCGTAAACGGCCTGTGCATCAGGCAAAAAACTGTCCAACGAATAATACCCCGTGTAAGGGAGTGCACGTTAAATATCCTTCAAAGTCCTAACGCTGCATACTACAATGTCGCCCTTTACTGTTGCGTTGGGTGCCTATTCAGGTGTCGGCTCGTCATTTGACTGGTTCTAAAATACGACGCACGTCGCCAATAGCCCTCATGTAGCTCTAGTGCGACGATATTTCAAACATAACCTAACTTAATTTAATGATATTTCAATTGAAATATTATCTTCAATTTAATTTTTTGTCAATTTTTTTTGTACAACTTTAGTAGAATGCTGTCTGGTAGATTGAGGAATAATCTGTTTCCAAGTATGAAAAACATTCACACTATGTAATGTGTATATAACCAATTTTGCAACTGTACATTAAATTTGCTAACACAACAACAGCATTAAGCAGTTACGGTGAAAAGTTTTATAAAACTGTTCCATTAATGCCCATCCTTGTTTAATGATCTAGCCCATGAGCTAAAAATTAACTTATATCAAACTAGATGATATTACATAACATAAAACTAATCTATTTAGATACCTATAAAAACACCTCATATGTTTAATTATATTTTTAGGTTGCAATCAGAAACATCCTGAATAACCAACCTCCCCTTTCAAAAACCATCTAAAAATGAACCTCAAATACCTCCTATGCTACAAACTGAGCCCTCCTCCATCCCCCATTGATCACCATCTTCTCGGATAGATGAGACAAGCCCCGAGCCAGCCATGAGCGAAGTCGTGTTCTACCGTTCCCAGTACAAGTATGTCAAGAGCGACGACTCTGAGATCTCTCTGGAGGTTGGGGATCTCCTGGAGGTGAAGAAGCCATTCCAGTTCACCCTTGAAGGGACTGAGGAGAATCCAGAGGGTTGGATCTTAGGTAAAGTACTACACCAGAACACACCTTAAGTTTGCAGCATTAAAATGTTCTACGCGGAGGAATCGCGCGTAAACAAACGGAATTCTGCCCCTCTGATTGGTCGCTCCTTTGCGATAACGTCCGCCCTGATATTTGTTCGCCCTGTTACGTCAAAATCGAGAAAAAAATAATTAATATTACACTCTAAATGAAGGAGAAACAAATAAAAATAATAAAAGATATGTCTTAAAATAATGAATAAAGTTATTTATTGAATGGTGAAAAAACTTTTTTTATTCGATTCTCGCTCTTGGAAGTTAGAACTATTTACCCTTTTTCCTGTAGAACATTTCTATACTGCATACTTAAGCTGTGGTGAGGTGTAGGCGCCCACTAGAGAGCCTAAATAAAAGATCTATATATTAATTTGTATTTATAGTATTTATATGAGGCGAATAGTGGATATTTTTTAATTTTCCGTTAGAAAGTGGCTTTGTTATTGTATTATTTTGTCACAGTTTAAAAACCATTTAAATAATTAAAAAAAAATATTAAACAATTAGAATGTTTAAAAGCATTAATTTTGTTAATTCCATACCATGTATAAATACAATTCACAATTGCTAATCTGAAGGTTTGTTAGATACACTGAAGGCCTTGGTTTATATTTTATATTTAAGTTATAATTTAGACATGATAGGTTAACTATGAGGAAAATAATTCAAACCCCTCCAATCATCTCTTTGTAATCCAAAGATTCGTTTACTACTACCACTTTGGATTAGCAAGTGTGGACAGTACCTTTAAATATAATAAATTATTGATAATTCTGTGTAACATAATGCATTTATTACTCACTTTATTGATATTTACTCCAGGGAGGAACCAGAGGACCAGTGAGTGTGGGTACTTTCCAGGAACTTTTGTGGAGTACTTGCGTACTGAGGTACTTGCCCCACCCACCCCAGTTCCCCAGAGACCAGTCCCTAGGCCGGAGATCGTGGCTAGGAATATAGAAGAGAAGGATGATTCAGGATATATTGGTTCTCCAGGTACAGTGAATTCTTGGTTTGATCCAATTAACATCTTACTTAGTCACTCCTCTAAATTAAACTACGAATTAAAACTCCTAGGCGCAACAGCCCATTACTGGGCCCAGGCCTGCCGTGCTCATTTCAGCTTTCGTGACCTGGGGTGCTAGGCATATGTCCCTGTAGCGTGGTCAGCCTTGCACGGAACCCCCATTGTTTTGTTCCCAAGCATGCTTGGTACCCATTTCATCGACCCATTCAAGGGATGAAAGCATGTTTCAACCTCGCCCAATCCGGGATTTTATCCCCGGACCTGTGGCTTGGCAATGCGAAGCACCACTTAGAACTCAATCACTCTAGGGCTATTGCTTTCACTGCTTCTTAATTTGAAGTGTCCAGGGGAAAAAAAAACTTTATTGACAAGAAATCCCTCAATATCAGGCCACTTTGGCTATCATAAGGAGTCATCGTCTAAACTGGTGTAAGAAAATAGGTTTCACATTATCCTTTGACCATGGTTTATAATTAGTGGTTACAAGACATAAAATTAGCATTGATAAAAAATATTTAAAATTAAAACATTTTATGTTGTTTTAATATTCAATAAATATCCTTACCTTAATGAGTTATTTGTTTAAATTCATTTAAACAATAAGTATCCACCCAAAAAATAATACTTTTGGGTGTTACACTGTTATGATATGTGTAAGTTTTATAATGTTTCATATTAAATATGGTTAATATTTTTTTCTAGCATCTTCTAATATCCTCCTTAAACGACAGTATTACCAACACAACCTTACTGATGTGTTCTTCCTCACACCTGTTTTGTGTAGACATTGTAAGTATTTTGCATATTTAAAAAAAAATGACTTGCACACTCTAAACAATTAAAGAGCTTAGTAGACAAAAGGCAGTGCCGGATTTAAAGATGGATGGCCCCTTGGAACTTGAGCTTTGGGGCCCTATCTCGAAGCTATTTTGAAAATTAAGCAAATTAAATACACTAGTACAGAATATAGAATTTTTAAGCGACTTTAATAAACACCAGAACAATACAGTTTGTTACTATAGTTATTCTATAAAATTTATAAGACGAAACCACACAGTGAAATTTCTTCTGTGCAAAAGAACGAATGACGTCTTCATAGTCAATTGACTGCATTATTTCTGACTTTATGTTCATTACTGAGAGTGAGTTGAGCCTGTTATCTCCTATATTATATCTAAAGTAATCTCTTTAGCTCTGAAAACCGTTCTGCTGAGCAGTTTGACGCTGGTGTACACAACGGAGCGCAATTCCTATATTTGGATATATGTCCAAAAAGCCTTTTTCGGACAACTATTTGTATAGCTTCAGTGACGATAACTCTTTAACACTCACCATTCGATGACAAATGAGTTTGCAGGTGTAGACACTTGTTTTCAAAGTCGTATCCAAATCCCTGTATAAAAAGCTATAAGGTTACTGGTTCCTCAGGGATATCTATGTTTTCTGATTTCGTAAGAAAGTCAAACTTTTATCTAAACTACTCATAAGCAGACCCCGTCTCCGTAGTATAGTACTGTAATTAGTCTATGACTTATGATTTTTGTAGGGGCTAAATAAGCCTAGCACTGCAACCAGAGGTCTATTGTACTATCACCTGGAAATAAGAATCCCAACAAAAACATCTCTGTAAAAGAGGGCCAAGTTCTTACAAAAAAAGGTCTGGCCTACAAAAGAAGTGAAATCAACAAAAAGACCAAGTTCAATGGAATTTGCTGAGTTAAAGTTCTAGAAAAAATTAAGCCTGGACAACCAAAGATTTGAAAACAAAAAAGGATCAAGTTCAATAGAAGTTGATGAGGTTATAAACCCCAAAACATTTTGTTTTAAGATGCAGCTTAGGTCTAACACATTCTTACTAGCTGTTTGTGTAACTTGGCCAATACGCATCGTGAATATGGAGTTGAACCCTTCGTACCTGGTTGAATTTCACCTCGGGGCGTTTGAGTAAGTCTGTATTTGATTTATCCTCAGTTAAGTGGTGAATGACACGCACCTCTCGGGTGGAAAGGGGTAAAATAGTAGTCGTACCACATGCGTTGGCGTTGCAGGTAAATAATAAAAATAAAAACGTTTGCTTTTGTTGCCAGGATTACCATCACACTTAGTTGGTGATACTTATCTGAATGAACATTTAGCTGTTTGCAACTGTTGAAGCGTTTTAATAAGGTAATCGTTCTATTTCCTTCAAAGAAAGTAAGAAAGAGTAATCAAAGCTCCATATATTATAGTAAAGCTTAGCGGTTTTACTACAAGATTCAAGCATTGGAAAACGAGATGCTACATTTACTTACGTGATCTAAAGAAATGCTCCAATCTCCATCGACTATTGTATTGATCTATTTAAAATTTTTAAGACATTTTTATTTTTTTATTTTACTTAATTATCAATAAGGTTTCAGCTGAATAAGGAGAAAGACATGTTTTTTCAATTGCAAATAGCATTTATTAATATAAAAACACTAACAGAAATGTAATAATCTCGAACATATATATATACATAAAACTACATAATACAAACTAACTAAATGTGTCAACTTTATAGTTCATTATTAAAACACCACAGCACATTATTGTTCTATAGATATACAACACATAGCCATCACCACGCAGAATACCACTAGGATTAACCATTTGATTAACTAGGGATAAATCAAATACAGACTTACTCAAACGCCCCGAGGTGAAATTCAACCAGATACGAAGGGTTCAACTCCATATTCACGATGCGTATTGGCCAAGTTACACAAACAGCTAGTAAGAATGTGTTAGACCTAAGCTGCATCTTAAAACAAAATGTTTTGGGGTTTATAACCTCATCAACTTCTATTGAACTTGATCCTTTTTTGTTTTCAAATCTTTGGTTGTCCAGGCTTAATTTTTTCTAGAACTTTAACTCAGCAAATTCCATTGAACTTGGTCTTTTTGTTGATTTCACTTCTTTTGTAGGCCAGACCTTTTTTTGTAAGAACTTGGCCCTCTTTTACAGAGATGTTTTTGTTGGGATTTCACTTCTTTTTGTAAGTGGGAACACACAGTGAAGTATAATGAATAATGTGTTTAGTGAATAGGCAGTATCCTAATAAAATAAACATAGGATGGAGATTTACACTGCGGCGAGTACAATATTTACAATTCCTGTTTAAAAGAAATATATATTGGTGGCAACAAGCAGTAAAAATAGTTTATAACTTTTTCTGACCAGAGAGTTCTCTGCCAGAGAGTTCCGTTTTGTTTCCTTTTACTTCGTTTAACTGGAATATACGCTTAGGTTTCCTACGCATGGTTTTTTCCCTTAAGTTTTCTAGGTATATTACCAAAGTCTGATACAGTTTGACGATCATATCCAGGTCTATGTTATGTCAGATTAGAGAGACTTGCTTACTTTGTTGGAGCTTTCCAAAATGTCATTCCAGAGAAGTGTCAAAAAGCAAGTTTCAATTGAATCTAATGAATTCCAAAGACCTGTAGCCTCAGAGCTTGTAAATGGTTTTTCATTTGTATCATTGAAAATTATATGAAGAGCTTCCATGATCTTATGGCTGCTAGGCAATAGGTTTTCGGAGTTAGACAATATTTGGTGGCACTGCAAAAAGGGGAAAAAAGAAAATGATCTTTAAAGTTTTTTGTTTGCACTTCGATAGGTTAAAAAACCGCACTTACCAAAGGTAAAAAATATACTTAAATTGTATGAAAGGAGGGAATCTTTAAAGAGGTGATAACATGTTCATTGACTCAAAAACATCTTTTTTTTTCAAAAATGTTATTTAGCAAGTTCTTCCACTAAGCTTTTCAATTGTGTCTTACTATTGACTCTCAATACATAAAACTACAATATATCAAATGTCTTATTATCATTGCAATAACTACAAAACATTCCTCTCTTATTTCATTGTAAGGTTTCCATTTTTAGTAGGACTTTCACAATAGCTTTTCTTTTTCACTCCTGAAAAAAATCCTATGCATATAATTTTTATATAAACTTGCTTTTTTAAACAAACTATTATGTAAAAGTATGTGTCTTGAAAAAAAAATTATGCCTGACTTGACTTTTACTGAGGGGCGTGTCATTTTAGTGGAATTTGAGGTTTTGAGAGGTAAAAATACACATTTTTTGTAGCAACAGCATAATCAAATACGATCTGTTACTGTTTTGTAATTACATAAAAGTCTTTTCTAACATTTGTTTTATCCCAAAATGACAGGTTTTTTTGCTAAATCCTCCACATTTGCTTGATCCTCTTGCTACTCTGTTTTTTTAATACACAACTTATAAATCATCTGTATCCGTATTTTATTTTTGGAAAGTTGAACTTTCTAGTTTATAACAGGAAAGTTAATGTTAAAAATAATTGTTAAGTGAAGTGAATTCTATAATTCTTCACCTGTGTATCTCTGAAGTGAAGTAGATAAGCACAGTTGATAAGGGCATGTATATCCAGCTTAACTTATTTAGTGTCCTGCTTGCAGGGCCTGATTTAAAGATTTGCCGCCCCTGTCACAATATTCTCCCACTTTAACTAGGTTTTTTTCTATTCTGGTGATGCGATGTTTTTTAAAATGAATGCATTCTTCAATAAAATCTGAATCTAGATCATTTGAATGTATGTCTTTCATGAGTGGCCATGTGTCTTATTAAAACCACAGTAATTATAAGACTATCAAATAATTATTAAGAATTAGAACCTGTCTTGTTACTCATTGTACGCAACTTTTCTTTCCTTGAATTCATTAATAATTTACGGTTCATTAATGTAAATTATTTGTTTTCTTTCTTAAAAATATTCATATCTTTATAATAATTTTTGTGTGCCTAATGTCACTTTGATTGGTCTTAAAATTTGCCACCCCTGAAAATTCCCTGCTCTAGGCTACAGCCTACTTAGCCCATTTAGAAATCCGACCCTGCCGGCTTGATATGAATACTTCAGAGCAGTTTAGTAGACTTTAACGCTAATTTTCACCTTTTTAGACATTTCACGTTCTTCCACTAAGATTTTCAGTTAGGATGTAATTTTTTGTTTCATATCTGCACTCAATATGGATTTTTAGTAAATTAAACATTTGTAACAAATTAAAACACCTCCATATGATGTAAGTTTCTGGAAAAGAGAAAAGTATATATCCAGAGGGCTTGATAATTAATTAAGGGCTTGATAATAATAGTTACGTGTAATATGTGTAATTTTTTAAATGGTTTGTTAATTTAATTTTTTATACATTATCCTTTGTGTTCAAGACTGTTCAGATTAAGTTCAATTTAGATACAATTAAATATTATGCTAGATGTAATGCATAAAAAATATTTTTATACATGCATAAAATAATTATGTGTTACCCTTATTCATTTATCTTAAAAATCTAGTTGGTTGAAAAACATTCATCGAAAATGTAATGAACGGCTTTTAAATATGGATTTTTCAATGATACTTCCTTCAAAATAAAAAGACATAAAATTAAGCAACCATGGAAGTTAACAGTGCTTTCCACAAATATGAAATTAGTTTGTATGAATTACAAAATTCTCTCCAACATAATATTAAACTAAAAATAAAGGTAATTTATGCAACAAGATGTGTAAAGTAAAACTTTTCAAAATAATTGAATAATGCTCTAGACTGGGAATTTTTAATAGTAGCCAGTGGCTACCAGAGTGAAAAAAAATGGTAGCCACATTTCGATTTTTAGTAGCCAGTTTTAAATTTCAGTTTTTTCGACAAAAAGAAAGTGCGATTTTCCACAAAAGAAAATTATATTAATGACATTTTTGATATGATAAGATTGACAGTAAAAAAAGTATCATACAAAATATGTAGTATTATGTGATTGGCCATTATTGTTAAGAGAAAATTATTTTATGTACAATCAGTTCAACTACTATTAGTTTCGGAGAATTCTTGACGTCGCCCACGATCCACGATTGTTCATGAAATTTTCTCATGTCAAAATTGTTTAAATGAATCGTTGAGATCTTAATCAGATGTAAATCAATTACCTGTAGATTGCCGAAATCGTAAAGCAAAATTTAAAAATCAAAATATTTTCATTGCCCAGCTCCATTTACGTCACACGGAGGAGGATGGAAAATTTCACCGATGAGCAACAACTCTAAGTCTTTTCTTCCCGACAGAATCGAATAGGAGCGTTTTATTATGTTAGAAATGCAGCTTCAGTTATTTGTTGCTTATTTGTTGAACAAAAAGGAAAAATTATGATCGCCACATTTGGCGACTGGGGTTCGATTTTTAGGTAGCCACTTTCGATGTAATAGTCTCCAGTTGGCGACTGGCGACCGCTAATCTAGAGCTTTATAATTGAAACAATATTGAGTTATCATTGGGGAAATAGTATCAAAATGTTTAAATGCATCTAAACCTTGTGCATAAATTAATGTTTTGTAATCAAATGCAAACCATATTTGTTAGCATATGTTAACATATCTAAGCTTTTAAAATTACATAATAGTTTCCCAAAGTTTAAAGTTTAGCGAAAGTATTAACTATTTCTCAGAGTGAACAACCTTATGAACCTTATTTAGCTCTGCTGGTCACCGGGATGACAAACAATATGTTAAAAAAAAAATTTTGTTATCAATGTGTTGTTTTAATTATTAGGTGAAAAAGGCTGGTTTAAGTGCACATTGAAATAGTGGGAATTTTTTTGTGTGCACCTTTTGCTTTAAAAGTAACTTTTGCATACTGGTTTCTCAAAAGCGTGACTTGAATACCATTTATTGATTTGAGTTAGTAGAAAAGTTTTGTGTTATAAAATCTATAGTGGGGAAGAATCTTTGAAAAGCAATTACAAATTTGTGCTGCATTACTGTATGCAATTTTTCCGTATCATCTTGGTATCTTCTCCCAATCCCCTGGTGCCCATTTTAATGTTTTAATATTTTTTTAAGCAATTATTTTACCAAAATAAGTAAATAAATAAGTCATGATTTTATTTTGGCACTCCAAATGGCGTCCTCTGAAATTTCCCTAAATATTTTCAGCCCGTTATTTTTCAGACCAGACCCCTTCAGTAATTCCTTCTGTCTCATCAAAAGAGATTACATTTGGACCTTTCAATTTATTTCTTTAACTCTTCTAATATAAGAAGGTCGGAAAAAAGGACGAAAGTATGGATAGATTTGTGGTGCCTTTTTTTCATTTATTTTTATGAGTTACTTTATCATTTAGTTCTTACAAGTTTTCACAGAAAGGTCCTTACTTCATAATGTAAAATAAAACAAAGAAATCCTGATCCCCCCTTGGAATTTTTTTTATGAACAGTTCAGTTTTGAAACAAAACTCTCAGGTGATAAATTTTACAATTACTGCGGGTTTTGATGTACAAACTTCGCCTTCGGTCAATTTAATTTCCTTAACCTTTGATACTATTCATTATTTGAATGAATGCGGCGATTTTGTTTGACATGCTTTTACTTTAATAAGTTTATTATTTAGCAAGTATCTATCGCACAGTGTGCGGAAAAGTTAGGCATCCCCCAAAAGTTTGTTTTTCATAGAAAATCATTTGAATTAAATTTTTAGCCTACTTTTCTTTTTTTTTAATTCGAAGAATTAAAAAAAAATGAAAAAGTAGGTATTGACATGCGGTCGATGTCCGTCCGTCCGTCCGTCTGTCCGTCCGTCTGTCCGTCCGTCCGTCTGTCCGTCCGTACCCCCCTTCCAAAATCAGTTCTAGCAATCCGATCTTAAAAATTCTTTTTTTATTAGAAAGGTATAACCTCAGACACCCAACTTTCATACTTTTTGTCCGTCTGTCTGCACGATAGGACGGACATAAATCTACTATTTGTCGACGAATTTCCCATTGAATTAGCATTGAAATTCAATTTCGATTCATTTAAATCGCTGAATTTAACTATAAATGCTACGGACAAGTGATATACGCCAAAAAATTCAGCGTATCCAAATGAGAATATATCGAAAATTTCAGAAAAGAATTCGAATTCTAAGTACTTCAATTATTTAAAAAAACTTCAACATTTAATGCTCATTTAAAAAGCATAGGAAGCCATTTTATTAGGAATAAATTACCATTGCCATGACAACAATCGCTTGAGAAACTTTAATTCTTTTAGACAATGAATTAAAATAAATTTATTTTTGCGACATTGATCAGTTTGAAATGACGTCAAATATATATTTCACTTCGAGATTCCGTATGATGGTACGAAATGTTTTCATTCTATTTAAAAGCGAGAACTGTTACATATTTATTCTTTGAAATATAAATTTTTGCAAACGATTTAAGTAATAATTATTTAATTTTCGAAATAAAATAAATGAAATTAGCCGAATTTATAGCAGGTAAATGTTTAATATAGAACTAATGCTGGGTTTGGCGCCTTTTTACCTGTGGAAGCGGGTTAAGTGACAGATTATGTTACAAACCTACTTGTTAATTTACATTTCCTGTTTTAAGTAAATTTTGAAGTAGTTTTTTGGTTTTTGTTTTGCGAAAAATTTAATATTTATTTATAACTGCAAATAATCATGCGGACGATAAGTAATATTTATTTTATTGGCGATAAAAAGTTAATGAAAATAATTGATTGAGAAGTTGAAATTATAGCTGGATGCTGTGTTTAGTGAAATTTATTCTAATGTATATAAATTTAATGTAGAAACGGTTGTGGATTTCACTTACTGTAACGAACCTAGTTTTTTCAAGATAAGAATTTTAGTAAGTATTTAAGTAACAGGAAAGTAGGCTATTTTAGTTCTTTTAGAACTTCTTGTTTCTATTGCATTTGATTATAAAAATATAAAGTATCTGCTAACTGTATTCCAACTCTTCTTCTTCCAACCCCTGTTTTGTATTAAAATAATTAAACAAGAGGATTTGTAAAAGGGCGAAACATTCACTTAAACAGAGCTTCCACACAAAATGTATACATAAGAAAAAAAAACTCCCTGCCAAACATAGCATTTTTTTTGTTTTAAATAAAACTTTAATATGGCAAAATTAAAAACTTTTTTTTCGAAAATTCAATAATAATCCCTTATCTTTTGGTAAATTTATATATATTTCAAAAAATAAAAATTGAGTATTACTGTCCATAAAAAAGGAAACCATTTAATGTATTTTTAGCCACTTTTCTTTTTTTTAATTCGAAGAATTAAAAAAAAAAATGAAAAAAGTAGGTATTGACATGCGGTCGATGTCCGTCCGTCCGTCTGTCTGTCCGTACCCCCCTTCCAAAATCAGTTCTATCTATCCGATCTTAAAAATTCTTTTTTTATTAGAAAGGTATAACCTCAGACACCCAACTTTCATACTTTTTGTCCGTCTGTCTGTACGATCGGACGGACATAAATCTGCTATTTGACGACGAATTTCCCATTGAATTAGCATTGAAATTCAATTTCGAGTAATTTAAATCGCTGAATTTAATTACAAATGTTACGGAGAAGTGAGATACGTCAAAAAATTCATCGTATCGAAATTAGAATACATTGAAAATTTCAGAAAAGAATTCAAATTCGAAGTACTTCAGTTATTTAAAAAACCTCAAAATTTAATGCTCATTTAAAAAGCATAGGAAGCATTTTTATTAGAATTAAATCAACATTGCCATCGCAACAATTGCTTGAGAAACTTTAATTCTTTTAGACAAGAAATTAAAATAAATTTATATTTTAGACATCGATCAATTTAAGATGACGTCAAATATATATTTCACTACGAGATCTTTGTATGTTGATATAAATTGTTATCATTCTATTTAAAAGTGAGGAATATTACATATTTATTCTTTGAAATATAAATTTTTGCAAACGATTTAAGTTATAATTATTTAATTTTCGAAATAAAATAAATGAAACTAGCCGAATTTAGCAAGTAAATGTTTATTGAGGAGTAGTTTTTTGGTTTTTGTTCTACGAAAAATTAAATATTTATTAAAACTGCAAATAAAGCTGTGTTTAGTGAAAGATGCTGTGTTTAGTTAGATGCTGCGTTTAGTGAAATTTATTTTAAATTTAATGTGGAAAAACGGCTGTTGATGTCACTTACTTTTACGAACCTAGTTTTTCCAGGATAAGAATTTTAGTAAGTATTTAAGTAATAGGAAAGTAGGCTATTTTAGTTCTTTAAGAACTTCTTGTTTAAATGTCATTTAAAAACAAAAGATAATAATAAAAAAAAAGCCGTGCCAAAAAAAAAAAAAATTGTATTAAGATGTCATTAATTATTAGTAAATGTTCATAGAACATTAGGACTGCTTTTTAAAATAAAAAAGAAGTTCGGGAATAACTAGAATATGCCACTTTTCTGTTGTTTTATAACTCTTTGAAATTCTTATAGTACGGATCGGCAGACATACGCACAATTAAATAGTATAAAAGATCATATCTGTGTCCTTCCTTTCTTGCAAAAAATTAAATTGGATAATTAAAACAGAGAGTCATAAGACAGACGGACTTCAATTCGTTCAGACAGACAGACGAAAAGTATAACAAATGGTTATCTGATATCATACCTTTGTAACCAAAAAAATTATTGTTAAAGATCGAGTTGTTAGCACTACGTTAAAATCGACTGTCATGTCATAGGACAGGAGGACAAAAGGATGGAAAAGTATTTTTTTAAAAAAAGAATTCTTAAAATCGAACTGTTAGAACTAAGTTTAAACAGATCGTTAGGATAGGTGGATGGAAGAGCGTACAGAGGGACACAAAGTATAAAGAAATAATTCTCTGCCGTCATACCTTTCTAATACAAAAATATTTTTTAAAATTTTAGAACTAAGTTAAAACAGATCGTAATAGGACATCGGGACAAACGGCTGAAAACGGGTACAGACAGGCGTTCATGAGAATATAAAAAATAATTCTCGAACGTCATATATATCTAAAAATTAAAAGGGAAAAAAAAATAGGATGCCAGATTAATCGCAATAATCTATCTTTTGACAAATAGCATCTTTCTCTCTATGAATCATAGCTCCGGGGTGCAAAGTGTTAAAATATGCCATTATTATGATCCCTTTAGAACTTATTTTTGATTTAAAAACTAAATGGGAGATATCCGTGTGTGCTCTAATGTTATTCCAGCCAACCAACTGAAAATATTATCTTTTTTTTTCTATTTTAATTAATAAAGGGATAATTAATTAAGGGCTTGATAATAATAGTTACGTGTAATATGTGTAATTTTTTAAATGGTTTGTTAATTTAATTTTTTATACATTATCCTTTGTGTTCAAGACTGTTCAGATTAAGTTCAATTTAGATACAATTAAATATTATGCTAGATGTAATGCATAAAAAATATTTTTATACATGCATAAAATAATTATGTGTTACCCTTATTCATTTATCTTAAAAATCTAGTTGTTTGAAAAACATTCATCGAAAATGTAATGAACGGCTTTTAAATATGGATTTTTCAATGATACTTCCTTCAAAATAAAAAGACATAAAATTAAGCAACCATGGAAGTTAACAGTGCTTTCCACAAATATGAAATTAGTTTGTATGAATTACAAAATTCTCTCCAACATAATATTAAACTAAAAATAAAGGTAATTTATGCAACAAGATGTGTAAAGTAAAACTTTTCAAAATAATTGAAACAATATTGAGTTATCATTGGGGAAATAGTATCAAAATGTTTAAATGCATCTAAACCTTGTGCATAAATTAATGTTTTGTAATCAAATGCAAACCATATTTGTTAGCATATGTTAACATATCTAAGCTTTTAAAATTACATAATAGTTTCCCAAAGTTTAAAGTTTAGCGAAAGTATTAACTATTTCTCAGAGTGAACAACCTTATGAACCTTATTTAGCTCTGCTGGTCACCGGGATGACAAACAATATGTTAAAAAAAAAATTTTGTTATCAATGTGTTGTTTTAATTATTAGGTGAAAAAGGCTGGTTTAAGTGCACATTGAAATAGTGGGAATTTTTTTGTGTGCACCTTTTGCTTTAAAAGTAACTTTTGCATACTGGTTTCTCAAAAGCGTGACTTGAATACCATTTATTGATTTGAGTTAGTAGAAAAGTTTTGTGTTATAAAATCTATAGTGGGGAAGAATCTTTGAAAAGCAATTACAAATTTGTGCTGCATTACTGTATGCAATTTTTCCGTATCATCTTGGTATCTTCTCCCAATCCCCTGGTGCCCATTTTAATGTTTTAATATTTTTTTAAGCAATTATTTTACCAAAATAAGTAAATAAATAAGTCATGATTTTATTTTGGCACTCCAAATGGCGTCCTCTGAAATTTCCCTAAATATTTTCAGCCCGTTATTTTTCAGACCAGACCCCTTCAGTAATTCCTTCTGTCTCATCAAAAGAGATTACATTTGGACCTTTCAATTTATTTCTTTAACTCTTCTAATATAAGAAGGGGGAAAAAAAGGACGAAAGTATGGATAGATTTGTGGTGCCTTTTTTTATTTATTTTTATGAGTTACTTTATCATTTAGTTCTTACAAGTTTTCACAGAAAGGTCCTTACTTCATAATGTAAAATAAAACAAAGAAATCCTGATCCCCCCTTGGAATTTTTTTTATGAACAGTTCAGTTTTGAAACAAAACTCTCAGGTGATAAATTTTACAATTACTGCGGGTTTTGATGTACAAACTTCGCCTTCGGTCAATTTAATTTCCTTAACCTTTGATACTATTCATTATTTGAATGAATGTGGCGATTTTGTTTGACATGCTTTTACTTTAATAAGTTTATTATTTAGCAAGTATCTATCGCACAGTGTGCGGAAAAGTTAGGCATCCCCCAAAAGTTTGTTTTTCATAGAAAATCATTTGAATTAAATTTTTTCTATTGCATTTGATTATAAAAATATAAAGTATCTGCTAACTGTATTCCAACTCTTCTTCTTCCAACCCCTGTTTTGTATTAAAATAATTAAACAAGAGGATTTGTAAAAAAGCGAAACATTCACTTAAACAGAGCTTCCACACAAAATGTATACATATGAAAAAAAAACTCCCTGCCAAACATAGCATTTTTTTTGTTTTAAATAAAACTTTAATATGGCAAAATTAAAAACTTTTTTTTTCGAAAATTCAATAATAATCCCTTATCTTTTGGTAAATTTATATATATTTCAAAAAATAAAAATTGAGTATTACTGTCCATAAAAAAGGAAACCATTTAATGTATTTTTAGCCACTTTTCTTTTTTTTAATTCGAAGAATTAAAAAAAAATGAAAAAAGTAGGTATTGACATGCGGTCGATGTCCGTCCGTCCGTCTGTCTGTCCGTACCCCCCTTCCAAAATCAGTTCTATCTATCCGATCTTAAAAATTCTTTTTTTATTAGAAAGGTATAACCTCAGACACCCAACTTTCATACTTTTTGTCCGTCTGTCTGTACGATCGGACGGACATAAATCTGCTATTTGACGACGAATTTCCCATTGAATTAGCATTGAAATTCAATTTCGAGTAATTTAAATCGCTGAATTTAATTACAAATGTTACGGAGAAGTGAGATACGTCAAAAAATTCAGCGTATCGAAATTAGAATACATTGAAAATTTCAGAAAAGAATTCAAATTCGAAGTACTTCAATTATTTAAAAAACCTCAAAATTTAATGCTCATTTAAAAAGCATAGGAAGCATTTTTATTAGAATTAAATCAACATTGCCATCGCAACAATTGCTTGAGAAACTTTAATTCTTTTAGACAAGAAATTAAAATAAATTTATATTTTAGACATCGATCAATTTAAGATGACGTCAAATATATATTTCACTACGAGATCTTTGTATGTTGATATAAATTGTTATCATTCTATTTAAAAGTGAGGAATATTACATATTTATTCTTTGAAATATAAATTTTTGCAAACGATTTAAGTTATAATTATTTAATTTTCGAAATAAAATAAATGAAACTAGCCGAATTTAGCAAGTAAATGTTTATTGAGGAGTAGTTTTTTGGTTTTTGTTCTACGAAAAATTAAATATTTATTTATAACTGCAAATAAAGCTGTGTTTAGTTAGATGCTGCGTTTAGTGAAATTTATTTTAAATTTAATGTGGAAAAACGGCTGTTGATGTCACTTACTTTTACGAACCTAGTTTTTCCAGGATAAGAATTTTAGTAAGTATTTAAGTAATAGGAAAGTAGGCTATTTTAGTTCTTTAAGAACTTCTTGTTTAAATGTCATTTAAAAACAAAAGATAATAATAAAAAAAAGCCGTGCCAAAAAAAAAAAAAAAAAATTGTATTAAGATGTCATTAATTATTAGTAAATGTTCATAGAACATTAGGACTGCTTTTTAAAATAAAAAAGAAGTTCGGGAATAACTAGAATATGCCACTTTTCTGTTGTTTTATAACTCTTTGAAATTCTTATAGTACGGATCGGCAGACATACGCACAATTAAATAGTATAAAAGATCATATCTGTGTCCTTCCTTTCTTGCAAAAAATTAAATTGGATAATTAAAACAGAGAGTCATAAGACAGACGGACTTCAATTCGTTCAGACAGACAGACGAAAAGTATAACAAATGGTTATCTGATATCATACCTTTGTAACCAAAAAAATTATTGTTAAAGATCGAGTTGTTAGCACTACGTTAAAATCGACTGTCATGTCATAGGACAGGAGGACAAAAGGATGGAAAAGTATTTTTTTAAAAAAAGAATTCTTAAAATCGAACTGTTAGAACTAAGTTTAAACAGATCGTTAGGATAGGTGGATGGAAGAGCGTACAGAGGGACACAAAGTATAAAGAAATAATTCTCTGCCGTCATACCTTTCTAATACAAAAATATTTTTTAAAATTTTAGAACTAAGTTAAAACAGATCGTAATAGGACATCGGGACAAACGGCTGAAAACGGGTACAGACAGGCGTTCATGAGAATATAAAAAATAATTCTCGAACGTCATATATATCTAAAAATTAAAAGGGAAAAAAAATAGGATGCCAGATTAATCGCAATAATCTATCTTTTGACAAATAGCATCTTTCTCTCTATGAATCATAGCTCCGGGGTGCAAAGTGTTAAAATATGCCATTATTATGATCCCTTTAGAACTTATTTTTGATTTAAAAACTAAATGGGAGATATCCGTGTGTGCTCTAATGTTATTCCAGCCAACCAACTGAAAATATTATCTTTTTTTTTCTATTTTAATTAATAAAGGGATAATTAATTAAGGGCTTGATAATAATAGTTACGTGTAATATGTGTAATTTTTTAAATGGTTTGTTAATTTAATTTTTTATACATTATCCTTTGTGTTCAAGACTGTTCAGATTAAGTTCAATTTAGATACAATTAAATATTATGCTAGATGTAATGCATAAAAAATATTTTTATACATGCATAAAATAATTATGTGTTACCCTTATTCATTTATCTTAAAAATCTAGTTGTTTGAAAAACATTCATCGAAAATGTAATGAACGGCTTTTAAATATGGATTTTTCAATGATACTTCCTTCAAAATAAAAAGACATAAAATTAAGCAACCATGGAAGTTAACAGTGCTTTCCACAAATATGAAATTAGTTTGTATGAATTACAAAATTCTCTCCAACATAATATTAAACTAAAAATAAAGGTAATTTATGCAACAAGATGTGTAAAGTAAAACTTTTCAAAATAATTGAAACAATATTGAGTTATCATTGGGGAAATAGTATCAAAATGTTTAAATGCATCTAAACCTTGTGCATAAATTAATGTTTTGTAATCAAATGCAAACCATATTTGTTAGCATATGTTAACATATCTAAGCTTTTAAAATTACATAATAGTTTCCCAAAGTTTAAAGTTTAGCGAAAGTATTAACTATTTCTCAGAGTGAACAACCTTATGAACCTTATTTAGCTCTGCTGGTCACCGGGATGACAAACAATATGTTAAAAAAAAAATTTTGTTATCAATGTGTTGTTTTAATTATTAGGTGAAAAAGGCTGGTTTAAGTGCACATCGAAATAGTGGGAATTTTTTTGTGTGCACCTTTTGCTTTAAAAGTAACTTTTGCATACTGGTTTCTCAAAAGCGTGACTTGAATACCATTTATTGATTTGAGTTAGTAGAAAAGTTTTGTGTTATAAAATCTATAAGTGGGGAAGAATCTTTGAAAAGCAATTACAAATTTGTGCTGCATTACTGTATGCAATTTTTCCGTATCATCTTGGTATTTTCTCCCAATCCCCTGGTGCCCATTTTAATGTTTTAATATTTTTTTTAAACAATTATTTTACCAAAATAAGTAAATAAATAAGTCATGATTTTATTTTGGCACTCCAAATGGCGTCCTCTGAAATTTCCCTAAATATTTTCAGCCCGTTATTTTTCAGACCAGACCCCTTCAGTAATTCCTTCTGTCTCATCAAAAGAGATTACATTTGGACATTTCAATTTATTTCTTTAACTCTTCTAATATAAGAAGGGGGAAAAAAGGACGAAAATATGGATAGATTTGTGGTGCCTTTTTTCATTTATTTTTATGAGTTACTTTATCATTGAGTTCTTACAAGTTTTCACTAAAAGGTCCTTACTTCATAATGTAAAATAAAACAAAGAAATCCTGATCCCCCCTTGGAATTTTTTTAAGAACAGTTCAGTTTTGAAACAAAACTCTCAGGTGATAAATTTTACAATTACTGCGGGTTTTGATGTACAAACTTCGCCTTCGGTCAATTTAGTTTCCTTAACCTTTGAAACTATTCATTATTTGAATGAATATGCCGATATTGTTTGACATGCTTTTACTTTAATAAGTTTGTTATTTAGCAAGTATCTATCGCACAGTGTGCGGAAAAGTTAGGCATCCCCCAAAAGTTCGTTTTTCATAGAAAATAAATCATTTGAATTAAATATTTTCTATTGCATTTGATTATAAAAATATAAAGTATCTGCTAACTGTATTCCAACTCTTCTTCTTCCAACCCCTGTTTTGTATTAAAATAATTAAACAAGAAGATTTGTAAAAGGGCGAAACATTCACTTAAACAGAGCTTCCACACAAAATGTATAATTTCGAAAATAAAAAAACCTCCCTGCCAAACATAGCATTTTTTTGTTTTAAATAAAACTTTAATATGGCAAAATTAAACACTTTTTTTTCGAAAATTCAATAATAATCCCTTATCTTTTTGTAAATTTATATATATTTCAAAAAATAAAAATTGAGTATTACTGTCCATAAAAAAGGAAAACATTCAATGTAATGTGTCAAAAAATAAAAATTGAGTATTGCTGTCCATAAAAAAGAAAAACATTTAATGTATTTTTTTAAATGTCATTTTAAAACAAAAGATTATTAAAAAAAAACCTTGCCAAAAGAAATAATTTGTATTAAGATGTCATTAATTATTTGTAAATGTACATAGAACATTAGGTCTGCTTTTTAAAATAAAAAAGAAGTTCGAGAATAACTAGAATATGCCACTTTTCTGTTGTTTTTAAACTCTTTGAAATTCTTGTAATACGGATCGGCAGACATACGCAAAATTAAATAGTAGATCTTATCTGATGTCCTTCCTTTCTTGCAAAAAATTAAACTGTTTAGTTAAAACAGAGAGTCATAAGACCGACGGACTTAAATTCGTTCAGATGACATACGCAAAGTATAAAAAATGGTTATCTGAAGTCATACCTTTGTAAGAAAAAATATTATTTTTAAAAATCGGGTTGTTGGCACTACGTTAAAATCAACTGTCATGTCATAGGACAGGAGGACAAAAGGATGGAAAAGATTTTTTTAAATTTTTTTTTTCTTGAAATCGAACTGTTAGAACTAGTTTAAACGGATCGTTAGGATAGGTGGGTGGAAGAACGTACAGACGGACACAAAGTATAAAGAAATAATTCTCTGCCGTCATACCTTTCTAATAAAAAATACTTTTTAAAATTTTAGAACCAAGTTAAAACAGATCGTAATAGGACATCGGGACAAACGGCTGGAAACGGGTACAGACAGGCGTTCATGAGTATATAAAAAAATAACTATCTAACGTCATACCTGTCTAAAATTTAAAAAAAAATAGGATGCCAGATTAATCGCAATAATCTATCTTTTGACAAATAGCATCTTTCTCTCTATGAATCATAGCTCCGGGCTGCAAAGTGTTAAAATATGCCATTTTTGTGATCCCTTTAGAACTTGTTTTTGATTTAAAAAAACTAAATGGGGGATATCCGTGTGTGCTCTAATGTAATTCCAGCCAACCAACTGAAAATGTTCTCTTTTTTTTATTTTCTACCTTAGTTTACAAGGGTTTATATTTTTTCTTCGAATTTCAAGCATTATTTAGTGTCTCCTCCTAATACTAAGGAGCTTTCCTCAAAATCTCTTTCTTAAATTGGCAAAATCAGTACGTGTACACCGGCCAATATAGCTTCCGAAGTGGCCCTCTTTCGAGCCAAGCAAACCAACCATGAAAGTGTTGTCTATATACCAACCACTTTCTCACCATACTCTACACCCAATTTATCTCCTAAACAATCCCCTCAAACTGTCAATTATTTGTAGCGGTTGCAGACCTGCCGGAGCGTGGTGTGAGATACTTCCATCTATGTAAATCATAGATTTAGAAAGTAGCAGATATGCCCATCGATTGCGCAATCCCGTACAACGCAATACTAACCGCGCAATTGTGTGATGAATCCACATTTCGGCGTTTTCGCAATGCTTCACGGGATACTGGTTCACAAAAAATGCTTTTGTTGATGAGTTACATGCAATAAAAATTGTATTTTTAATGTGCTTCTTTTTCAATATAAACCTCATATCTGCCAGAAATTATCAATATATATCCAGTTATAAACTTATGCTAACAAAACTGGTAAAAAGTTTTAATGAGTTAATATTAAATTTTTTATAAGTCGAATTTACTCATGGTGCCATTTGGTGGATTATGGCATGCCGTGTGCGAGAGCTTGCGAACTGCCTTATGGGATACTGGTTCAAAAGTGACTTCACCTTTCCCCCTAGGGGCAGATCTGCTACTTTCTAGATCTATGATGTAAATCGTCCCCAGAGGAAACCATGGGGAAAGAAGGGACATTAGAAAGCCGGGCACTTGAATATTCATTATTTCTTTGCCGATCGAGTAAGCTGCTCAGCCAAGCGTGGTATTTGAAAGGATGTTGAATTAATAGTTAATTGTTTCCATTACTTGTTCTTCCACAAATTACTATAAACTAAACTCAGTGGCGCGTCAGTCCCCATTGAGGGCCAAGGCGTGCTGTGCCCATTGCAGCTCACATGAACGTGGGTGATGTATTTCAGATATTTGCGTCACTTGATAGACTGAAGCCGATCAGTCATTTTTTTAAAATTAATAAGCAAGCTTGGTCCTCATGTATTTGACCTGCTGAAGAAAAGATGACTAATCATTTTGCAGTCTGGGGTTCGAACCCCGAAGCTCATGGTAGAGCGAAGACATAATTCCAGTCATTAGGCTTCTTCTTTATATGAACCACGATATTTTTTGACCCGTGCCGACGTTTTGTAACGATTTTTTTTATTAAAATGATTAAGATATTTTTTCGATAAATAAACAATGTTATTTCTACACTAGTTCAATAAAACTCTATATGCTTCGCATGCGAAATTGCGAACTTTGTTAGAACTCCTGTTATAGGCTAGTGTGTAGAGATCTGAACAGTTGCGCCAAACGTTCAGTCAAAAAGTTATGCAGTTGTTTTTACATAACTTGATCTAACATCATTAACATATCATTACGTTGGAACGGAGCTATATTGAACAAAAACAATGAGTAACTATATTTGAAAATTAACTAAATTTTGTAGTTCCCATTGCCATTTCTTCGCATGGGGTGTCCTAGCTTCGCACGTTGGGCTCTTGCGACTTACTATGGATAAAACGTGACATTTACTCTGAACTAGATGCCTCGTGATAGATTAAAGCTGTCCATGAAGATTCTTAACGACTCGTTATATCGGTAATTTGCGATTCAAGCGCTTCCATACGCCCTCTGTCAGCACATTAGCAAAAAACTGCGCTAAAAGGAAATAAATGATTTTTTCATAGGCACGTGTATTTTGTTATCTTGTGGAAGTTTGTTTTGTACAAAAATAATTTTATTTTAAGCTATCGACATTGTTCTGATTTCTACTGCAGGTAGGAAGTTTCCCCTTGCGCTATCCTAATAGTTGCTTCGTTTTTGTGTAGATAGCATCAGTTATCAGCATCGCCTGGCGAAAGCTTGTATTGCGAATTTCGTTGATGTTTAAAAGTCCCAATGAAATAACTTTTTTTTTTCTGGTTAGTGAACTTAAACCCCTTGGTCGTAGATTTTTCGAATTTGCTGGCTTTTATGTAATGATATTATTGGATAACGTTTATTAACCAATGATATCATTAAATAAAGCCTGCTAAACAATTATCATGATAATGATATTATTGGATAACGTTTATTCCTTTTCTGCTGAAGGACTTTTTTGAGAAGAAGTCAGTTTCGCCTTTCAAATTCACAATGATTTGATCGAATAATTGTATATCCGCAAAAATTTGGTCTGCTAAAACTTTTCTTGCAAAATACGCTACCCTTACTTTTACGCCTGCATCTTTTTGTCTAAAATTTTCTCCTATGTTTCGTGTTTTCTTAAAAATTAAGTTCCATAAGATTACGTATTTATTTCACTTTAGCTGGATAAATATTAAAGCTTTTTAAAGTATCCAGGTACGGCCCTGTGGGAGTAAAATCTCTTTATATAGCCATGATGCACTTACAGGGTTCGTACACCTCCTGAAATTCCTGAAAAACTCCTGTTTTTTTCTAAGGGCCCTTATAACTCCTGAAATTTGTGTTTCAACTCCTGATTTTTTTTTATCACTCCTGAAAAAATTTGACGACACAATCGTTTTTCTCTTTTTACTTTTTCAGAATAACTTAACTGGTTCATCACGAGCAGTAGAAAAAATATACTTCGGATATTGTAATACTAGTTAATGTTGCATATTGAACCACAGCTCTTAAGAAGATTTTTTCCCTCATGAATTTCATTGCTGCACTCCTGAAAAACTCCCAAATTTCACCATCATATTTTAAAATCTATATACCTGGTAGTCCTTCTTTCCTCAGATACAATCCAGACTAGAGAAGTGCAATTTTAAACCCAATCAACCAGTAAGTGCTGGGTTTTAGCGCTAGTCAATGCCACTTGAGCGATGCGGAATCAATGGCATTAACCCTCCAGCTGACATTTCACGTTTTTAGGATGGTTAAATTTAGCTTAAAAACGTAAAAGACCCATTAATGTTGATTTGTTGCGTGTGCCAGCGCCATAAATTAACAAAAGATTCCATGTATGCTCGACTGGCAAAGAGGATGATGCTTCTCGTGTGATTTGGAAATAGGGTTATGCTTCTGTTGCTACCATCGGCCAGGCACGTGTCTGTCGCATAGAGCACGTCGCAATGTGGAACTGAACTCTCCAATCCACGTTTTTTTTTGGGTTTAGCTGAAACCATTATACTAGTTTTTTCTTTTATAGTTTTGTCATCATTATGATAAGGTCTTTGGCTCTGTTCAATTGTGATGTATTAGCGTTTAAAAGTCTTTTAAGTGGAAAATGTAGCATAATTGTATGAAAATACCGTTCAAAAGAACCCATTTATAATTTAAAATAGCCTGCTTAAAAGCCCCGAGTGGGTAAAGAAATCCTTTTTGCCCCATTTCCTTAAACCTGCTCCTTCATATATATATTGGTTATATGCCGTACGTTCTTTAAGTTGCTAGCGCACGAGTGCAATTTCGCTGTGTAGATGACTTTGAAAAGTATCTGAGAAAATTTGGCAGTTTTATCAGAATAAAAAGTGTATTTTGGTTAAATTGTATTAAGATCATTTTGTATGTAAATATTACCTTAGAAGGGTTTCCTATACTCACGGACCAACCGCGCTTTTGCCTCTGTCTTTCCACTCTTTGTTTTACCCAAGTTAGGTTGAAAAGGAGTGTATGCCTAGCCACTTCATCAAAACAGTTTTCTTTTTATAAGGCCTTTACATTAAGGGTATATACATTTTCAAAAATGGCAAAAAAGGTCACATAAGCTGACATGAGGAAGGAATTTAATCTCACAAATTACGATTTTTTTAGGAGTCTCCAATCTTGTTAATGCCCTTAAAATTTTTTTTATTAAGTTTTGCACTAATTTTGCAAGCCCCGAGTATGAGTTAAGTTCTCAGAAGAATCCTCGCATTTTCTGAACTTCCTTTATAAATTATGCAACTATGAAAGGAACACAATAGTCTGGTGGGGGGAACGTAACTGCCCGTGAAGATTTTTCTTCTCCGAAACTTTGACGAGCTCCCATTCTTTACTTTTCTAACGATTTCAACCAGCTGTCTCGAACGTTACAGTCGTTGGGGCCGATCAGATAAAACACTTTTTTTCCCCGAGTCCTTCCTTGCCGCTTCAAGGCCCATTGGTTTCATCATGGTTCTGTAATCGGTGGAAGCTGGAGAAGTGAACCGTGGCCCTTTGGTCAGTTTATATTGGAAACAGATAAGGATCTCTTTGAATTCTTCTACCACAATCATAAAAAAATGGTCTAACTTTCGTTTTTTTATTGTGACATTATGCAACAAATAGTGGCGTGTGTGTCCAACGAAAATCATTATTTTTATCGCCTTTTAAGTTAGAACTGTCCTTGAAGTCATTTTGCAGTAAAGTAAGAGGTCCCAAATCAAAAGGACGCTAATGCCTTTTATTAATTGGATATAAGCTAAATAAGTTATTGGTCTACTATGGCTGTAAAATTGTATAAAACTTTTTTTATAGTTGGGGCTGCTGTCGCAGCTTAAGAACCTTTTTGGTTCCATTTTCCTACATGTCATGCTTTTTTTAAAAAAATAAATTGGTCTGTTTTCCCAATGGAAATGTTACGAATATCTTATACCGCATAAATATTGAATTATAATATAAAATATTGATAACTTTGAAAGACAGTAGAATTCATCTGAAGATGTAAAATTAAACTAAATTAAGTCAAATTGAAAAAGATACACCACCCGCATGACCCGCATAAACTCAAAATTTTAGACATATTTTATACCAAGGAAAACCAAATACTAATTCCAATGGTGGAATCGCATAAACATTGGCAATTTTTCCCCGTGAGCCAAAGGTTTAAAAATCTAAATTTACCTATCCAGGTGAGAAGGTAATCCCGAACCTTAATTACGCCTACTTGTCTTGAACATAGCTTAAAAGGCTAATGAGAAGAATGACAAACTCCTTTTTTTTTTTTTTTGGAATAAGAGGTAGCGAAGAGATACAGGGTGAGTCAAACAAAAGTGGCCTCGGTCTAGAGATGGAATACGTTGAAATGCTTGGCGAGAAAAACTCTTGAAGCCGCTTGAAACCTTTTTTTTTTGCATTGGTTGGATCGGATTAGCTTCACATTAGATCAACTCATAGACTAGTGGAGAGTTCAGATCTTAGTTCGTATTGTATAATGACGTCCCATAATGCAAATTTTGTGTCTTGCAATCAATTTAGAATGTTTTGTATCAACAAAAACATAAAGGTCCGATTCTCTAGGATTAATAAGGACCGAAAAAATCACTAGTGGGAACTTCTCTTGATCAGCTCTACAAACCTTGTTTATATTTCATTTCAATTAGCTTCTCAAACCATATCGTAGTCGCCGGCAAATAAGTTGCCAAGCGTTTGTTTGGGCTTAATATTAGCGATCAATAGCTTCAGTTAGCAAACCTGTTTTTGTTTTGGTTTTTGACTTGGCAACATTTCCGTGGTATTCTTATCTCCACGTTGGGGCCACTTTTATTTGGATTACACGACACTTGGCCAAAATACGGTTGCCACGCTATTTTTTCCCCTCTTAGGAAATTTTCGGAGGTTGCAAGTTTGGCATGTTTTCCCCATCAGTTGGGACTTTGAGAATTGGTATTGTAATGAAAGATAATTTTCGTCATACGACCCCCCAAAGAAGGAGAACACTTGAGCTGAGTCAATTATGAAGTCCGGGTCTCCCCTGGTCTTTTACCAATCAGCTGAGATTAGGTTGGCGCCGCTTTCGGAGAAGAATGTATTATTCTCGCCAGTCCTAGTATCAAGTATCAACACTGGGCAGTTTTGCGTTTGCTAGAAAGGCCGTTAATTAAATGCAGCTGTGTGTCGGTCATTTCCAATATATGACTTAGACCATTAGTGCTTGGCATTTCCCTGTTTGGACGTTTTGATTTAGTTTTTTCAAATTGTTTTTGAATTTTACTGGATTACCCTAAGCACTATTTTTTTAATTGAGTATCCTAGAAATATAATCCTGCAATACATGTCTATTTAGGTCTATTTTTTGCCGTTTTTGCGAGAATGTTTTGGAGTTTTATTTTAATTTTTACAGGGTGAATATCAATAGGAAGTTGAGATGATAATCAAATTGTTTAATAAAGTATATAAAAATTAAAACCATTTTTAAGCCTACTTTATGGTATTAATAACAATAAAAACTAGAAGCTATGAAAAACTGACACAACATACTTTCCTTTTACTTTGTTCAAAACAATTCTTATGGTTTATCTTTTTAACACAAATATTTGTTATTTTTAATAATTTTTGTTCACAAAGTCTGATATTCATTGACATTTGCTAAATTTCTTTTACTTTTTGACAAATAATTAGGTACAATTGCTATGACTAATATTGGAAACGATTTTTATCATAACATTTACATTGATAACATAACCATTACATTGATTAACCAATCAAGATCTTATTTTCATTCTTGCGAAACTGTTGCCACTCAAAAAGTTAAACATGCCTTTTGGCTAATTTGTAATTTGACAACTTTTCAATATTATGTATTAATGAATGCTGAAATGAAATTTAAAAATAATCACATTTTTATACACAAACCAGGACGTTCTATACCTCTTCCTTAATAAATCCTGAACCTATGATATTATCTAAATATAATTAAAGTAAACAGTTTTTCAATCTTTAATTTTAAGTCGAGTTTATCGTGCGATTGTTTACGTAGGAACAGTGGCTTAAATTAACAAAAAATTACATTAAAAAGAAATTCAAATATAGATACGTATTTTAAATCAATACTTTCATACAAGTATGCATTCCAATTGCAGTTATCATACGTAACTTTTATTTAAAACTAGCAGTATGGTCCCGCCGTACTGGGAACCCGTTAACTTCGCATTGCTTCCTTTTAGAGGCATGCTTACTTGTGAAAATACACTCAAAATCAAAACAAAATTAAATTCGTATTGACGCATGCATACTTAAAATAGCAAACACTAATGGAGGATGAAGCAGCCTTATTGCGAACGCATATCTCAACCAAACTCAATCAATCAAAGTAATAGAGGATGGCGTCAAGCCCCCGTTTCGGCCCGGTTCATATATTTTCAAACCCTGTTATGGTCCCGCAATCCCACATGGATGACGTTTTTTTAAAAACTAATTATATTAATTAAAAATCACAATCAAATATGAAAAAACTAAGCCTCAGGTGCACACGTAGGTATTAAAAGGAATCTATATTAAAAATTTCGAACTTTTTAGAGCAGTCTATGTAGGTCTTTTGCGATCCACGGGCATACACAGACAGACAGACTGACTCTTTCTTTTATTATTATAGACTATATTAAACATAAATTTTCTGAAAATTGCATTAAAAAATAATTTTATATTTGACCATTACATAACAAAAACAAGTGGTTTGTAACAGAATCTGTCACTTAACCCGCTTCCACATTAACCCGTTAATCAGTTCCGAAATTGACCTGGTCCGATAGAAGAAGATCAAGATATCAGTTTTCAGTCTTTGATTACATCAGGTATCAGTCATTTATTATATTAGAGTTCATAAGAAAATTATTTTTATAATTTTTGTTTCAAACTTTAAAAAAAAAGTCTTTTAGTAGTTAACTTTAAAAGCCGCCCCGGTGGCGCAATGGTTAGGATGCTAGCCTTTGGAGCTGCTGGGTTCGGGTTCGAATCCTGGTAATGCATGGATGTTTTTGTTCGTCAATAAATGTTGGTATTTGTGTTTGTGTGTCTCTCGTGCTTGTGTCATTTATGGGGTTGAATACAATAGACCTAAGGTCGCAGTGTTCGGTGAACTTGCCCCCCACCAAGAAAGTCATCAGTCATAACTTTAAAAGCATTTTGCATGGAAAACAATGTTAAAATAATCTGTTAACTACAAATAAGGATTCGGCCTTTTACTATTTTATCAATGTGATCTTCATACTTTTGGAGCTGAAATTTTAACAGAAATTCAGAATTATAACAATAAATGCAAAACAAGTAGGTTCTTAACGGAAACTGTCCCTTAGCCCGCTTTCACACAACATTTGTGTTGTACCGGGGAAAAAGGCTCCAAACATAGTATTAAGTCTGTATTAAACATTTACACGCTAAATTTGGCTAGTTTCATTTAGTTTCTTTGGAAAAATTCAATAATTATTCGATAAAAATCAATAATTATCGTTAGCTAAATTAATTTATGTTTCAAAAAATAAATATGTAATATTCCTCGCTTTAAAGTAGAAGCAAAACATTTCATATCAACATAATACAATCTATTTGTGAAATATATTTGACGTCCTTTCAAACTGATTTATGTCGCCAAAATAAAGTTGTGTTAATCTTTTATTTAAAGAAATAAAGTTTCTCGAGCAATTGTTGCGAATGGCAATGGTGACTTAATTCTGATAAAAATCTTATGTTTTTTAAAATTAGCATAATATTTTACAGTTCTTTAAATAATTGAAGTACCTCTAATTCAAACTTTTTTTGAGGTTTTCAATGTCTTCCTAATTTCGATGCCCTGAATTTTTGTCATATCACACTTTCCTGTAGCATTTGTAGTTTGGACTATGAAAGTGGGTGACAGACAGACGAACTGAACGCTTATGATACCTTCCATTTTTAAACGTAGCGTGGAAGTTAAAATAAAGTACTCAACATTCTTTATTTTTCCGTAAAATTAACTTTTTAAATGTACGAAAATATAGGGTAGTAATTTAAAAAGAGTTCTCAATCAACAATTCGTTATTCGTTTTAAAGCCTCTTACGAAATTTTGCACCCTGTATAAAAATGCTATGGAGGTTTGCCCCATTTACTACGAGTTTATGAATGCCATAAACTCTCTCATTTCCGAATAAAAACGCATTAACTAACTTTAAGCTTTATAAATTCTTTTTCGTCTAACTTAATTTACCCTACAAAAATTGTTTCGGACAATGATCTTAATCCGTCTTATATGTCATGTAATGGATACGGAACTAGTACAATCATAAAATCTTACTGAAAAAATAATGTTTAAGTAGAAATTGCTATTTTGAAAAATAATATCTAATAAAATTATTGAAGTAATACAAAGATTTTTAGAATCAAAAGTTTTTAATTGCTATCTTAGCCCTAATTTTTTTGGTAATTTTTCATAATCAACCTTTTGGAAGCAATTTTAGTTTTCAAGCCAAGAAAACTTAAGTTTTTGTATTGAAAAAAATGGAATGCTTTTATTCGGTTATTCACAAAGTCATCATTAAGGGGTTTAAACAATGTTTTTATAACAATGTGAAAAAAGTTTACTTTTTCATATCATATTCCTTCATAAATCGTTGCGAAAATGACACTTTACGTGCTTACGTCACAGACAGCGCCGAAAATGTCACTTTCGGCACTAGTGCGGTAAAGTTAATAAGAGTATCTGATTAGTAGAAAAACAAAATGATGTCATGAATATCTCCATGGAAACTAAAATTATGTCATGAAACTCACTTATTTCTATTGGTATTACTTTTGCATTTTCTAATATCTTCATGGAAACTACAAGTACTACAAAAATTATTTTAGGAAATTAAATAAGACAAAATTAAGAACACAAATTTCACGCCAAACAATACTTTTATTTAACATGCGTATGATATTGAAATGCCGCCCCGGTGGCTCAATCGTTAGGACTCTATCCTTTGGAGCTGCTGGGGTCGGGTTCGAATCCCGGTCGGGCAGGGATGTTTGTGACCGTCAATAAATGCTGTTATTTGTCTATGTGTTATTCATTTCTTTGTGACTGTAAAAATTCTTTCTGTGTCTGTCCCACTTGACGAAAGCTTATAAGCGGTTCTCTGACCAAGCACACAAGCTGGAATATATATGTACCATACCATATCATACCATACCATACCATATTGAAATACTTTAATGCACGTTATTATAAAACATATTGTAAGCAACCACGTGCCAAATAATACTTTATTAAGCTCTTGTCATTATTTCACTCGACCTACGGTGTCGTGAAATAAAAGCCACTCGCTTAATAAAGTATCATTTTCGGCACTCGGCTTAAGTAACTATTATTAAGTATCACACTTGGCTTAAATAACTATTATGCAGTTTGCTAATAATAAATAAACAAGAAGTTCTTAAAGAACTAAAACAACATATTTTCCTGTTAATTTAATACTCGTGTTTATTTTCATAGAAAACAAGTAGGTTTCAATCAGTAACTGTCACCTAGAACCACCAGATTTGGGTGGAAAAATCGTCAAAGATACATATATAGTTGTACATTTAAACCTTTAAAAGCCAATATTGGCAATTTTCAGTAATTTTTTCTTAACAAAATAAACTAATATTCTTTATAAATCGCCTTTCAGTAATTTCTCTTAACAAATTAAACTAATATTCTTTATAAATCGCCGTTTTTTTTTAATGGGATCGCCTAAATATTTTTTTATTAATTTACATTGATTATGAATGACCGAATGACATTAAACTTTTAACAATAAACTAGCGGCAACGGATTTTCATTTAACGACAGTTACATTTATAGAGCGAGGAAATTGGTAAAAGAAAAGGAGTCAAAAAGCAGTACCAAAATTGAGAGAAGAAACCAAATTATTGTCTCCGGGTATCTGTCATCGGTCGTGCATTTTTAACATAGAGCAATAGACCTAAGGTCGCAGTGCTCGGCGAACTTGCCCCCCACCAAAGAAGTCATAAGTCATAACATAGAGCAAGCCATCCAATAAAAATTATAGATTGTTGACAACAACATGCAAACAATCTATCATCAAATAATCTCTCAACTTTAAGTGATTTTCAAATACATTCGTGAAATCAAAAACTGCAAAAAGGAAATATCATAGGGAATAATTTGTATTTTTCCGTTCTTATAAAATTATACAATAATAAACAAAGGAATGCAAATTAAAACTAACCATCTATTTATACAATTAAAAAAATGGATTGTTTTATACTGCTTTCTTAGTAAAGAGACAATAAACAATTTGGTACACAGTTTAGTTTTTAATAATATCTGTATATAACATTCTTTTTTCGAATTTAGCATTGGTAACTAAATGAATATGTTTCAAAAAACCTAAGTCATCCTAAAACGATGACAAAATAGGCTCCAAAAAAATCCTTCAGCTACGTCCTAATTATTGTCCAGTTGTCAGGGATGTCAATCCCAATTCCTAAGCCCCCGCGAGGACAAACCTTCCCAAAAATTCCTACGCACAACCATCTGTGAGAAAGGGGCTAAGCGCAAATTTCTAACAATTCAATGCCCAGAATTTGGGTCTTGGCTACATGGCGAAAAATTGCTGTCCTAAAAGAAGCCAACGGTCACCCCGGCCCCCTGCTGAGGGGGGAAAGCATTAAATCGGTCTTTTCGTTTTGGCCAAATGCGCTGCCACCTTTTATTTGCATCACCCTGTACTTTTTTCCCCCTTACTGCAGATAGCATCGAACTTCTTTTAAATATCGCCATCAATGCATAAAATCACGTCCTCTTTAAGGTTGGCCGTGATGAAAAAGAGTCCAATTTGCATCGAGTTTAATATTCATGATTCTCTGCATTCAGGTTTGGATTGTCACGGTAGGAGGATGTGTCGTAATTTTTGTGCGGTTATTTCCCCATTATTATTAATTTAAAAAAAGGATTAGTGGAGCAGGATCGAGATAGGTTGGAATAAATTTACAGAGATTCTCCCAAAACTGAATTTGTTAGGTGATCCAGACAAAAAAAAAATTGTAAAGCTTAACAAAAATTGCTTTACATATAGGCTTAAAAAGTCATTGAACCACACACAATTTAATTTAGTACAATTTACCGTTTACAAGCAAAGTCAGTGACAGTGCGTTATGTAGGGTAACGAGTACAGTGATTGGCATCCTCACGGTGATTGGCCCCCTCATTCATTATTGAAAATAATTATCTTACAGCCCAAAATAGGTGTGACAAAGGTTCTTTAAAATTCCCGCCATAACGTTTTTCATGTTGGCAACAGTGCACCAACAATCGGAAAAGCAATATGGTCGCTACAGAATTATGTCTCAATGTCCACGGGGGGCCAATCACTGTCTTATGGGGCCAATCACTGTACTTGTTACCCTAATTAAAGTAAATATAGAGGCTTTTGAAAAGGTTCAACCCAGGAGGATCCCAGTATAAGACTTTTTTGGTCAAAGACGACTTTTTTTAAACCAAATTACACAAACTTAAGACATCGCTTCTATTATTTAGCTATTTTTCTTGGCTCTTCACTGTATAAGCTTACGCCGTGCTACTTTAAAAACAATTCAACTGTTCTTATGTAGTTTAAATTTGTGCAAGTAGTTAAAACTGTCCATCAAGGAAGTCTGTTAAACCTGACAAAGCCTCTATTGTAATTTGAAACACTAAACCTGAATAATTTCCTTCCTCGAATATTTTTTGCTTGTCTTATCGAATCTAAACCAACCTTAATTCGAGATCTGACGTGTAATGGATTAGTTACTCCATCTTTTTTTCAAAGAAGTTTATTCTTTTTCTGTCCACTAAATTTTTCAGACGTGAAATCGCATCTGGTTTAATTTTCACTAATGGTCTGTCCGTCTGGATTTCTGCGTGTCTGAGGTTTAAGTCAGGACTCGATGCATGGGTTACCAGTTTGGCCTTGGTGCGGCTGTATTTGGCATCCACAGCACATTGTAAGAGACAATTTTATCTACACTCCTTGCCAACCTAACTTGGGTAAAAACGCAGAGTAAACAGGCAGTGGGAAAAGCGCGATTGGTTCGTTAGTCGGAAACTCTTGTAAGGTAATATTTACATACAAAATGATCTGAATACAATTTAACAATTATACACTTTTCATTCTGATAAAATGGTCAGATTTTCTCAAATAATATTCAAATATGTTTGATCTTAAATGAAATTCATGTTTTAAACATGTTTTCTGGATGGATTCACAAATAATTTATGGAACTCTTTACATGCGCGGAAGGATCTTCTCCATAGCATATTTCTATTTGCCCAACTTAGGTTGGCATGCAGGGTTGGTATGATTTTACCCGACCCGAAAAAACCCGGGTGGGTTTTAAAAAAAAAAAACCACCTGAAAAAACCCTTGAAAAAACCCAAGTGGGCAATTAAACTTAAATCCCCTTTATTGAAAATTTTTAAAAAAGTTCAAACTTTTTATGCAAACAAAAATATAATTTGTATCATTTTGAATTAATATTTTAGTATTATTCTTACAATGTTTGTTTCTTAAATTTTTAAAACATGTTTAAAAATTTAAATGTATACACTTTCCAAAGGTCTTTTGAGTGTGAAACAGAAACAATGAATGAATATTATTCTCAATTTATATTTTGATTTAGGAGATTATTTTGATTTATTTATTATCTGGAGTGTACATATTATGTGCTTTATTTATTACACATAAAATCAAATATATCCATTTCATTTGTCATACATTTAACTGTATTCCTCTGCTCAATTTTCTAAAACCTCACTTAAAAGATTGCTTGTTCTGTTTCTTAAAATTTTTTTACAAATAATTAAAACTTCCCTAAATAAACCACAAAACTCAGACAAAAAATATCCCAAATACATGAAATAAAAATAAACCCCTGAAAAAACCCCAAAAACCCTGAAAACCTCCTCAAAACCCAAGTGGGTTGGGTTTTTTTTATGAAAAAACCCGGGTTTTTGACAACCCTGTTGGCAAGGAGTGTATCTATTTTTTTAAAAAATTATATTTTAGTATTATGCCCCTTCTTCAGCATTTTAATTAGAACTTTTGAAACTTGAACTTTTTATTCAAACTGTGCTTTTGTAATGCTTCGCATATTATTTTGATCTCAGAAAGTCACAGTAGTGTAAGCTTAGGTGGAATCTTTATCTTTCCAAGTTCAAACCCACTGAGCATATTTAACTTATTGTGATCTGACGTCCCCCATTTGAGAATATTTTTTAAAACCTTCCCACAAACAATTAACAAATTGATTAGTTCCGAAATGTATCTGGTCCGATAGAAGATTCAAATATCAGTTTTCAGCCTTTGATTGCAGGTATCAGTCATTTATTTCTATAAAAAATGAAGTTTAACAAGGGTCAATACGATACTAAAGTTTTTAAAAAATTATAATTTATTTTTCAAACTTTTAAAAAGTTGTTTTGGTAGTTAATTTTAAAGGCATTTTGCATTAGTATAAACAATGTTAAAATAATCTGTTAACTACAAATAAGTGCTACACGGCCTTTTGTTTTGCATTTACAGCACAAATGTATTTTTAGCGCTTAAGGGTTGTCTCTCAGTAACTATTAAACATAATTTGTAAAAAAAAAAAAATACTTTTCAAAACATACTTTTTAGTAAATAGTATTTGTATGAAAAGTATGTTTAGATTAAAAATTTACTTGTAGGATTTTTTGCTCGGGTCTTAAGAGGTTAATGCCTTGCGCGTTATGTAAGGGGCATTAGTGAGAGAACTTTTTCTCCTGAACAGTAAGATTTTCGTAATCTAATTATTTCCTTAGCTGCTTACTTAAAAATCGGTGTAAGCATTTTTTTATCAATACCAAAACCATCATACATATTGGTAGTAGAATCAAATTTTAAATGCAAATTGTAAAAAAAAATAATAAAAAACTCGATTCTAAGATGAATGCGGTTTTGATCGATCATCAAACAATAAAAAATTTGTAATTTAATTTTTGAATTCGAAGAAACTTGAACTTTAATGGTTGATCTAAAACTAGTGCATTCACCCTTCTTATTGAATACAAATCTTTGGCATGACATTAAGGGGGAATGGGCGTGCAGGACCGGGGGTCTCCAAATTCAAGTGCCTCAATGTTAATCCAATGGGAAAAAATTATTTTCGCTGCCACATTTCTCCGGCTGTATTGAATATTTTTACAAGCGGATTTTTTTTGTGATAAATGTAGCTGACTTACAGGTCTCTATCTTCCCACTTTTTGAAATTAGTACGAATATTTTTTTTAATATTCAATAAATTATTTTACACAAAATATTCGTACTAATTTCAAAAAGTGGGAAGATAGAGACCTGTAAGTCAGCTACATTTATCACATAAAAAAATCCGCTTGTAAAAATATTCAATACAGCCGGAGAAATGTGGCAAAGAAAATAATTTTTTCCCATTGGATTAACATTGAGGCACTTGAGTTTGGAGACCCCCGGTCCTGCACGCCCATTCCCCCTTAAGTGACATCATAGTTAGCATATACGGATTTATAATTTATTTTTTTGCCTGGCAACCTCGTACCAGACAAATAGTCAATGCAAACGAAAGGAACTGCAAGAAAAGGTGGAATTCGTGACACCTGGTCCAGGACAATGATGCATTTGATTATAATAGCTCTCCTGCATAATAAACAACGTCTGGGGCTTTATTAGTTCCTGTCTGCTTCATGGCTAATAGTTAGGCTCGCTGGGGCGGTGCAAGACTTAGCCAGTTCCCGCAATTAACTATTTAAATGTGCATGAGATAAAAACGCTTCTCACCTTGGGCCGTAGGGCGTCAGGTTGGCGGTGTTAGTTGGCGATGAGTGGGACTATTTGGTGGGAGATCGTCATCTTGGCGTGATTGGGATTTTAATGTGTGCCTTACAAGCTGAAATTCACCAAAATACTTACAGGAAATCTTTTAATTTTAATGTAGATTCGTAAAATATAGCACTTTTTTTAAGAAAAATTATGTAATGATCTATTGAATGATACACATTTTACATGTTATCTTTAAAATTTATTTGAAACTAGCCGTGGACATAAAATATTGCAAACTTAAAATTAATATGCATAAAAAAATACGTCAAATTGTAAGTCGTGTTGTCTTATTTATATAAAAAAATTCTTAAAATTTTACTAGATATTTTCCATTAAATTAAAATAAAAGCATTTTTTTTTTGTATGTCTGAAATTAAGAAATTTACAATTAACTGAAAAATGACTATCCCCAAACAAAATATTAGTTTAGTTATAAGATAAGATTTACACATTTTCAAAAAAGGCATCTTTTGAAATAAGTTTGCCCAGGGAAAGACTTCGAACTCCAAACTTACGTGCTCTCCAAACATTCTAGAGCGAAAACTCAACAAGAAGGGTGACTTCGGAATTAGGACTTCTTTACCTTTGTTTCAGAAATTGGCCTCATTTTTCTATACTCATACAGCAAATAATTGATTGATAGTTGCTGTGAGGAATTTGAAAATAATTTGCTTTAGTTTTTGATACTATTGGTAATAGACATCAATTCATTTTTAAATTTTCATTTGCACACCAAATTATATGAACAGACTAAAACGTAAAAAAAACTGATACGCTAAATTAATGCAAAAACTTAATTATAAAACTAAAAAAAAGTAGGATGAGACATTCTCAGTGATTCACACTGGTTTAAACTGGTTTTAAATGTACAGCCAATTCAACTCACGGAAACGAACTTATGCAAATTGGAAAACTCTATGGGAAAAACGTTTTTGAAAAAATGAGAGTTTTGTGGCGCTATAAAATGGAATGATGAAATTTCCAGTTCATTTAAAATCTCATTTGATTTTTAATGGATACGCAACTCTATTCTAATTTTATTTCGAAATCCATTTTTAAAGCTGAAGTTTACAAATTGTAAGGTTGAGAAATATACATAAATGGTGAGTTTGAGATGGTTATTATTATAAAAACTTGCAATGGCGGGTATATTAAGTAAAGCTAAAAAAAAAATTAAAATTAAAATTGAAATAAAATGTAAAGCTATTTCTCTTTAACTTAAATTTTTTTCACTTGAGCAAAAAAAAATATTTTTTTTTCCTTTTTTCTACAACCTTGCAAAACTGCAATCAGTCACTTTCACTTGTACGCCATAGATCATGCTCGAGTTCAATGAAACTAAGATTGAGCTATTCTGTTCCATATCTCTTGCAAGGGATGGAGTCTTGTGATCATTATCATGAATGAAATATTATACTTTTGAATAGATAAAACCCGTTATTAATTTTATTTTCTGTTGGATCGTAGTTTCTTAAAGGGTATTACGTGTCCGCCTCATAAGCCAAAGTTTGCGGGTTCGAGCCCCCGGTTGAGTCGTCGAATTTTATGGTAGGAAAAATGGTTGGTACGTACGCATGTCATATGATTATGTGGCATGTAAAAGATCCCTTGAGTACCCATTTGGTTTGGATTCTCTCGTCAAAATTAAATCCCGGTATACTTTAACATGCACAGAGAGCTCAGATTCATTGTAATATGAGCGTCAAAATTGTAGCGAGAGTCGCCTAGTCCTATAGACAAGAAATGGTTTTCAGTTCTGTGGAATGTACCGAGTCTGCAAAAGCTAACCTCTCCAATATAGCAGCCCCGTTAGAAAAAAAAAAGTTTCTTAAAGGACTTTGAGTAAATAAGGCTATAATAACTAATATTTTACTGTTAAATAAAGCAAAACTATTACCCAACCAAAATGTTACGAAGATACAATGTACAATCTTTCAAGTTTCAACCTTCAACTTAGCAAACGTAGACATTGGCGTTTTTCCTTCTCCACCATTCAGAAGTTTCTTGGGCGTTTACATTTAGCTAGTTAATTAGTTAAGAAAACGTCTACTCAATTTTTGATTGATAGTGTTCCGAAAATGTATTATGTAACAGATGTTTCGTGGTATGATACACCCCTTTTCCTGTACTGATTCTGTAACTATAGAAACTAGCAACCATACAATGTTAAGGCCTTCATTTGCATATTTATTTATCCCAGTGTTGAGTCACTATTAGTTAACTAAGAGACCCCATAAACTCGAAAATATTTTTTTAAAAACTACATAATTCTTTTCTCAACGCAAATAAAGTATATAAGTTTCTTCAAACCATTTTTTTTATTTGCCAGTGCTTTGATGAGTAAGAGGATTACGTATTTCTCTTGACGCTCTACGCGAAGTGCCTGTTGTTCTCTGAGAATAGCTTTTTTTAAGTATTAGTTTATTTTTTCTCTTTCGAAAAATGGTTTAAATCAAATCATTTTAAACTGATTGTAAAGTGAGATCAGTCAGAACAATTGGAAATTGTCCCAAGAAATATAATTGAGTAAAAAGCAATGATTTTTTCCCTTCTTTTTTTGTAGTTGACCAATCGAACAGACAAACAAGGAAAAATGTCTGCGATAGATAAGGGACATAGTTGAGTTGTACCCAAAATTCTACCTCATCCACATAGGATCATCCTCATACCATCATCTAAGTGATAATTCCATTAGGATGATGCCTGGGTTTTTAGCTCGGTGGTAACTCGGCTTTGAGGGCGAATAAGCCCTATAGACCGCGGGTCTCCAAATTGAAGTGCTTTTGTGTTAATACAATGAATTTATTTTTTCTAAGCCAGATTTCTTCGGCAGGACTAAATATTAGAAATTACTATACCAAAACCGGGCTTAAGTTTGCAGCAGAAAAATGTACTGAGCGGAGGAAACTGGGTAAACAAACCGGCTGGCGCCGCAATTTCACGTACTCTGATTGGCTGCTCCTTTCAACCCTGATAATCATGCGCCATTCTACGTCAAAATCGAAGGGAAAATATAATTAAAATAACACTCTAACTGAAGCTTAACTAATAAAAATAATAAATTTATGTCTTGAAATAACAAATAAATTTGTTTATTGAATGTGAAATACCTTTTTGTATTCGATTCTCGCACTCAAAAATGAGAACTATTTGCCCTTTTTCTCGTAGAACATTTGTATACTGCAAACTTAAGGTCGGTTTAGGTATAGGGAGCGGGTTTGTGAGCTTGAGTAAATGCTTGTTACTTTTTAACTAAAAGAATAGGTAAGAAAAATCCTTCGGCTGTTTTACATAAGTAAAGTTTGCACCACACAAAAGAAAAGATAGAGAATAGAGAGAGGAAGCCTTTCGATCAGGTGCGTACCCGATTTCGTAACGACATTTTTCTCGTTTCCTTTGTCTGGGCTTTCTGGGATCCGTTCCAAAATTTCATTTTTTGTTTCTCGATTTTTTTTGAGTGGGATTGCCTTTCAGAAGGACGTTCTTTTCGAGTCGTTCCAGACAGTTTGGCGCGAGCTTGAGCGATGCCAGGTGCAGCCCGTCTCTTTCTATATTCAAATTAGATATTCGTGGAAATGGGATATTTTTAGTTTCTCCCCTTTTACCCATTTTCACGTGTTGCTGTAGATTCACACTGAAGCCGCCGTGTATAGCTGATATTCTGAAGATTAGCAATTTTTGTTCCAATTCACCAAAAGGCACATTGTATCAGGCATGGGACACATCGGATAACATTATTATAAATACTTACATTATATTAAAGGCAAAATTTATTTCTGCTAGAACGTTATTGTAATAGCAAATGATTTAAATATAAAGGCATGTAAATAACTTTAATTAATTAAAAGACAATAGAGAGACACACATGCTTACTTGGAGGTAGGGTAGACTGACCAGTGAATGAACAGTTGGTAAATACATTTAAAAATGAGAATTAAAAATCATATCCCATCTCGTAGGAAGCTATCTGACATCTGATTGGTTGTAATTGGTCATTAATTAAAATCCAACATGCTTATTGACTGGACATTTTTGTGTTCATTCACTGGTAAAAGAACTGTTCATTCACTTGGCTTTTGTACCACTTTTTATTTGGACCCTCCAAAAGAGTCAAAGCAATGCAATATAAAGTCCTCTCCTTTTTTTTTTGTAGAATTTACATGTAATGACAGATGTGTTCACAATGTCATAAACCAGAAGCTATATTTTCTTAAAATATATGAATTTTCTTAAAAACAAATTGTGCTTAAGCGTTCATTCACTGGTTAGTCTACACAAGACAGCACAATACAGTAAACTTTACAGTTTTGTTATAGTCGGGGTGCTATGAAAACAGCTTGGATAGTTGTTGAGGAAAAAAAATATTTTGTAAGCTTTCTATCATTTTTCAAGTTAGGGAAAATTCACATGATGTGTCGACTCGATACTTTTAACTTGATACTTTTTATATTAATTAAAAAGTTTATTTTTAAAAGTTGCTGATAAATGATTTGTAATTTTTTTTTGTTTTGTTTTGTTGAAATGATAAGTTTAAAAATAATGCATGGTTTATTATTTCATCTTCTGAATGTAGTCAATGTCTACGTTAAATTAACATATTTGGATAAAGGATAATAGCTTTATTTATTTTTATATCCAGAAACACCATATTTCAAAATTATCGCGCTTAAGATAGATATATTTAGAACTCTGTGACACGTGTCAAGTTGGGTGAAAGACAACCCCGATATTTTTAACGACTCATAAATTCTGTTTACTTGGGCGTTTTCTACTGCCAACCTAACTTGGGTAAAAACAAAGAGTAAAAAGGCCGAGGGAAAAGTGCGATTGGTCCGTTTGTTGGAAACTATTGTAAGGTAATATTTCTATACAAAAGGATCTTGACACAATTTAACCAAAATACACTTTTTATTCGGATGAAATTGCTAAATTTTCTCAAATAATATTCAAATCTGTTAGATCTTAAACGAAATTAATGTTTTAAACATGTTTTCTGGATATATACACAAATTATTTATAGCACTCTTTACATGCGCGGTAGGATCTTCTCCATAGCATATTTCTATTTACCCAACTTAGGTTGGCAAGGAGTGTATACTGAGAGATGGAAAGTTGAGGACTTTTGGCAGGGGTACTAGTGTATACACTCCGTCGCAATTTGTAATCCATTAATCGTCGACAGAAAGCTCATATATTCTCAAAAGTTTCTGGAGAATTTTTAGGGTTTTTTTTCCTCTTGTCAAATTGTGTATTTTCCTTGGTGAAGATACCTGTTTATGTGTTTATTTTTTCTCGTTTACTATTTGAATGAAATACTATGATGGTGGAAGTGTATTTTTCTGCTTTTTCTGGTCTGACGTAGGATGTTTAAGAAGTTTTATGGTATTCATTTGTTTAATACCAATTTGAATTTGATTCCATATTAGGATTGCCCAAGTATGATGGACCGTAGTTACTGTATCATTCTTCAATTTTCGAATTTGTATGATTGAAGAATGCGTTTTATTGGTAATGCAACAGTTTTAATTCTGCAGTGCTGCATACTGTTCTAAGTTTTCTTGAATAGCCATTTTTTTTCCCATTTTCAGATTACTATCATTAATGCATTCAACTTTTATGACTTCCTCGAAATTTTGGAAGTTAGCAATAGCAAACATAATTCCTAAATTTTTGTTAAAATGATTTAGTCCATTAACGAACCTTTATTAATGCAGTTAAAAATTTCCTCAACAAATAAAAACATTAAGTTTTTAAAATCTTTTTTCGTGTAACTCACTAGTGAAACTATTACTTGCATTTAGCATGACACTTCTCTCAAAGCACATTATTTGATATTGGTGAAGCTGAAGTTGTCTTGTCTGTACACTCTAAAAAATGAATGCTCAAAAACAACGAAATTTTCCTTAATTTTGACGATTCTGTTGCTGGCAAATGCTCCAAGTTTTCGTTTCCTTAAAGTGAGGAAATTTAAATCGTCATTTTTATGAGGATTTGAATGTCGTCTAATCTAAAGAAATATTTCGTCATTTTTGAGCATGTGAGTGCAACAATGAGATTCAGTTTCCTCAAAATCAAGATACAGAATCGTCAAATCACGATCGTAAAAGTGAGGATTCGCGTTTACTCAAAAGTCACGTGATAGTTTGACGAAACAATCCTCAAAATTAACGAAATGAGGCTTGATGATTCATGAATGAAAAATGAAAGTTATTTCTGAGAGTGAATACTGAGAGTGAGTTCTGAGAGTGTAACACTGAAATACTGTAATCTCTTTCCGCAAACAAATATTTCGTAATAAGAGATATTTTATAAACTTAGTATTTGAATCGTCTATCTAAGCTCACCGCTTCAGCTCTAATACCGAAATCTGTAAAGCTTCTTTTTCTGCGACGGTAGTATGTTGGCTGAGAAATGTAGGCAAAGGGATTATTCGGGATTTTAGTGTGGGAATTAGGTAGTTACTTTCGTTAAGTTTCAGTCTTTAATAGAATTACATATAGTTAATGAGGTCGAATATGTGTTTAATTTGGCAAAAAGGGTCTCCAATCGCCAGTCGTAACAGAATACTAGAGGTTTTGTTGTTGTTGAAATCACATAAAATTGCTGACATTTTTATACATTGTGGCACAAGGTTGTAGCGTCAACGTATTGGTCCTTGGCCCTCTACCGGCCAACTTGGAAGCAGCCCCGTAGCAGGGAATAAGAAGAGAACTTTTTTAGACACTGAACGGAAAAGACATCATTTTAGTTGTGGTCCTAAATGGACGAGAGGTTATCGAGAATGAACGAACTCCGATTATTTTACTAACATTTCTAAAGTGTTTTTAATAAATAAATAATGTGTTAATAAAACGAATTTCGAATCATCTAAATAAAGCTACCTTCGCTTCTACGGGAGTAATTTTTTGTGTTCGAGTATTCTGGAGTCTTGTATGTTGTTACAAGGTTCATAACTCGGTTTTAAATCTTTGCATTCCGATAATCAAAAGTTGGACACATTCAAATAGGTTATATAACAACTGTTTTTTTTTATATACTGAGGGTTATTCTATCGTGTATAAACTACGATAAAAACTACCTTGGCTAAAATATAATTTTTACAGCGGCATGCGTAATAATTTGGCCAAAGTTGTCAAATAATGGGTCAAAAGTGGTTTCGTGCTCAAAAATTGATGTTTTAACTTAATGCTAAAATTAATCCAATCGATCGCATTTACTTTAATGTCTATGGTATACTTTTGACCATTAATTATTCCATAGAATTTTAATTGTAAATGAAATAAAATGGAAGTTTTGGGTATCTGTACTAAATACTTTCATAAAAAAATGCTTTTACCAAATTCTTTTAAAAATAACGCTTATTACTTTTTTCTCCCCATTTTTTTTTCTAAACCTAAAGGCTCTTTACAACCCTGTCATCTATACATATGCAAGAACAACTGTAATCTCTTTTTCCAAAACAATGGTTTTCTCTTCCTGCATATAGCAATTCAACTGTAATCAATTTCTTTGTCCTCCCACTGTTTTTCCACTCTGGTCTTTTAAAACAATTAAAATCTTCGCACAAAAGCACTGCAAAATTTCTTTTTTCCAATCTTAATTTAAAACTATCCCTGCAGCACAGGTGCAAGCTCGAAACCCGAAACCTCTTACCCACCAAAAGGAAACGATTAAAAGTATCTACTGGGTTTCAATTGGAAGATTACCAAGATGAAGAAAAAGTACAAGATCTGCGCTAAACTGGGGATAGAACTGAAAGGGGTTCAAGAAGACCCTCGAGATTTCGTTCGATTGCATCACCCCACCATTCAGCAGTGGTGTAGAAATAATGTATAAAAAAAGGAACCCTCAGTCTCATGTAATGTGCCTCCCCTTGACTTTAGCAGGATAAATTTAACTTTGTTCTGAGATTAAGACAGGCGATGATGGATGAGTTTCGTCATTTGGAAGATAGCTGTGATTTCTGAGCAGTAACGACTAAGAGCCCTAGGTCTGAAAAGAACGTGGGACGCTTGTCTGGTATCCCTTCACTTATTCAAACTTTATTCTCAATTTTAATACATTGTCGCAACCGATTGCACAATATGTTCGAGTTGTCTTAGGATAACTGTCTGTGAGAATTAAACATTAGACTAGACAGGCTAGTAGCTGACTTTATCATTTGGCAGATAGCTTTGTTTTCTGGGGAGTAGCGAGTCCTTGGTATGCAAAGGAACAGAAGGCTTGTCTGGTATACCTGTACCTCTTCCCACTTATTTAAAATTTATTCTCTTTAAGTTCAAGCAAGTTATAATACTTTGTATAAATCGAATGCCCAATATGTTCTTATAATAACTGCCTGTGATAATTAAACACGAGACTAGACAGGCTAGTAGATGGGTATCGTCATTTGGCAGATAGCTGTGATTTGAGTAACGTTATGAAAATGAACGGGAAGATTGCGGTGTCCCTTCTCCACCTCCTCCCACTTATTGAAATTTATTCTCTTCAAGTTAATATATTGTTTCAATCAGATCTACAATATGTTTTAGTTATCGTAGAATTACTTACTGTCTGTGAGAATTAAACATATAATAGGCAGGCACAGGCTAGATAGTTTCTTCATTTGAAATATGGCTGCGATTGCTGAGTAGTTGCAAGTTCTGGTTTTGACAAGGATAAGCTTGTTCAATATTTTCGTATTTTATTTATTCTTTTGCTCTTCGAGCTGTATATGCAACACTTGACATCAATCGAATGCCAAATATGTTTTATTTATCTATTATCTTTGTACATTGTACATCGTTACTTTTTTGTAGCCACCTTGTATTATGTTTATTTGAAAAGTTAGTAGAAGCGACTTTTGTTAGTCATTTAACATATTTTATTGGTTAATTTGCCTTTTTTTAATATTCTGATGGTTTAACATTTTGTTTGTTTTTTGAATGATACTTTATTAAAAGTTACGATTCGGTTGCACTTTAAGTGAAGTTTGTTACAACCCCGTCATTTCTGCTCCACTACCTATAGGGAAGATCAAAAGATCCCATTTAATTTTTGAAGCGTCACCAACGCTTCGTCAACGTGTGATTTTTTTTTTTTTACCTTATGCCAGTCTTTACCTTGCGTCACCCACTCAAGTCATTCTAACTTTCACTTTACTTTAATAGCTTGAAACAACCAAAATGACTCGCAATTATACAGACGCCTCACTTCTTAGAAATGTCTGAGGATGACATAATAGAATTCAGCAGACATATCACCTTGAATTCTTTCTTTTTTGGGGCGGTGAGTGATTAACGCATCGAAGGTTAAACGAGAACACCTGTTTTGTGGACGGACACTTTTCCTTTGTCCTCAATTTCTTAAAAGGCGAGGGATGTTAATGGATTTTGTGTCTTCCGCGTTTTTCAGCTATTAAAATGGAATTATGAGTTGCATGCGCACCGGCAATCTTTTAAACAAAATACTATAACTTAAGATATAGTTATCAAAATTCTCTGAACGCTGATATTTGATATTACATTTCCTTCATTTGGAAATATCGAAACAGCTTGTCTAAATGCTGTGTTTGGCGCTTTTTTTTTTACGCATGAATTTGAATTTTGTGTGGAAATAGTTCTTATGACAGTTTCTGTCAAAAACCTACTTGTTAATTTAAAATTTAAACAATTGCGTTTTAGAAAAAAAAATAGTATCGAAAGTTAAGGAAATAACAAAAAAACATCAAATCCTAAGAAATACTAATGCTCATTCAGCAATGTCATCACTAGATAAGATCGTTCTAAACTATATCACGTATTGGCGCACGTCACACAACTCTATTATATAATAAATTTAAACATTCCTGTCATATGTTCTACAATATAAAGAATATGTTTAATGTAGAAATGTACAGTTGCTGTACATAAAGCGCAAAAAAAAATAATATAGTTGGTCTCTGTGACCAACGAATATTTCAAACCCGTCTACGAAGTCTATGAATAATTTAACCCTTGTGTCCCCCCCCAAAAATAAAAAAGAACTTTAAGCAGCTAAGATAAGCAGCATTTGACATCCAGATCCCAACTGATCACTATCAGCTACATACGTAAGTACTCTCAATTCTTTGGGGACATTTACCCCCATCTCTAAAAGCGAGGAGAGTCGAGACCCAAAAGCACTATAAATAATCGCGTTATCTGCCTACCAGTAATATCCTCAACGAATGCACACCTTTTGAGATCTGGTTGCCTTCCAAATCGAATAAGAATCGCGCAATTTTTTCTTTTTTTTGCTCGAATCGAATAAAGAAGAGCCTCCTTCAGAATGTCATACTCGTGTATGACCCCTGTGTGTCGTTTTTATTATCGGCATGACAGCGGTTGCTGTTACCTGCTGTTATAGCCCTGGAATGACAAATTGCCGCAACTGGATCCGCTATATTTAACGTTTGGTGTTATATTTAAGTGCGGGTGGTGGCAACGGGAAATGGAGGGAAAAACTTCTTGAGCACGTTTGACGTTTCTGGCAAAGGGATCTCTATTCAGAGATACATGGTTTAATTTTTTTCTTTCTGTGAGTGCCTTTAGTTTTTGTGCACTCATTGGGGATTAGAAGTATATATTGAATTTTCAAAAGATAATAAAATTTAAACATCTACGAAACATAGCCTGAACTTATCAACAAAGCCTTTTGTTTTGTACTTGGCAAAATTTAAAAACAACAAAAATTTAAAGAAGAAAAATATTGTAATAAATGTATTACACTCATTACATTAGTAATTACAATTATTACATTAGTAATTACAATTATTACATTAGTAATGCATACTCATAATACATGAAGCTCACCGCTTAAATTTCAACCCTAAATTCCCAATCATAAACGTTAATTTTCGACTTCTCAATGAATTTTTTCCGAATGAAAATATTGATATGTTTTTTGCATTCTTTGTTGTATTTGTGCTGTGATTCTGTATTAATTTACTATTTAAGTTAGCAAATAGCAAAAGCTACAAGTTGGTTTTTTAAATATTGAAAGTACATCAAATTTAAATAATTCATTTCTTTTCAGGTCGAGACTATGTTTGGGGAACGGGAAAAGTCGGAGTAAAATGTGAAGGTATGTTTGCGTTTTCAATAGTTTTCCCCGCTTAAGTTAAGTTTTTTCATACATATTGCTTTAAAAAACTGTTGCTAATAATTAATAAATAAAGCGTGCATTAAGTCTTCTTCCAAAACTCCCAAACCCTTTGAAACCACAGTTTTATCTAAAACCATAGCTAATTATGCGTGTTAAGGAGGGTAAAAAAAATTATGGTCATAAAAACTTGTACAGCAATCATTTTAATTAGTTTGATAAGCCCTATCTGGTAGTACTATAAGCAAAGTTTTATTTGTATTTTTTTTATTAAAGTCCGTGTACTGAAATTGATCTACCACAGAACACTCAAGAAATTCGTAACGCTTTTTTTCATTATGGACCTAATTTAACGAGTAAGCTAATGCCTATTAAATTAAACTCATCATTTTTTCAATACGCAGTTGGAGCGTATCAAATCTTCTGAGCTACCTTCCCTTACTATTAAAAAACCATGACTGATAAAACCCCGAAGTCTAATACGGATGACCTTTTGTCCAAAAAGAACTTTTAAACTCATTGTTTGGATCAAGCCATTATTCTATTTGTTCTGCTTCGATGAAATATGAAGCATTAGCCAACTCTTGTTCATATTTCTTACTCAAAAGTTATCAAAAAGCTGCTGGACAATTACTGCCAACTTCAGGATTTATTTCATTAAGTTTTCTTAATCGTGACACATGGCCATTCAATATCCCGCATAATTCCCTTTTATTCACTCCTTTTCCAATGGCGTTAAGAGCTACTCAAACAAAGGAACAGAAATGCCTTAAGAAGATTATGAACCCAGTAATCGTCATAGTGCTACAAGGTCTGACTGAAACTGAATCTCTGCATATGGATTCATATCACGTAACACGCCATAGAAACTCGTCAGGTTATATTTGGCGTCAAGTCGCCGATTTGGTTTTTTTTATAAGCGTTACAAGTATCTTTTTTATAGTCTTTTGTATGATATATATTTAGTAGGACGAATAAAGGATCACAAATCGTTGAGATTTTATTTAGTTATTTCGTTAATAGTGTTAAGTAAGGAGGTGCGGTTTCCTCATTTTAATTTTGCACCGAATATAACTAGCTTTTATCTAAAAGGAAAACTTTTTTTTAAATGGTATTTCCTTTTTGCATAATTTTAAATTCTATATTTATCTAATGTCCGAAACGAACATTAAAATTTAGTAAGGTCACATTATTTTATTCTCACCGTTTTATTTTAATTTCAGAAACTTAGATTAACATGTGAAAAATGAGTTTCCTGTTACTCGAAGTTATGCATTTAAAAATAGAACATTTACTGTAAGAATTGAGTCACGTAATCAATCGAGATTTTCAATTACTATAACACGTGTCCAAATTTCTGAAGATTAAAAACGGGACGAGCTCGCCGAGAAAGGGGGCGGCGGTGGACGGAACATTTGGAAACTAACATTTCTTAAATTTTTTATCAAGTGTCTATTCTCAAAAATTTTGCTTGGATTACACAGCTATAAGATATTTCCCAAATATTTTTGAATATTTAATTAATTTTATATTTAAAAAATTTTGAGAAAAATAAATAGTAATGTTTAAATAATATGACCTGGGATATGGCTAAGTTCATTGAAGGGAAGAACGGGAATGGTCACAGTACCCATATTGCAACAAGTGGTAACCCGAATCATGGCGCAGAAGAAAATACCCTTACACACACAACGCGTGTTCTTAAACCCTACCATTATTATAATACTACCAAGCCGTCTATAATTCCTTATTCTATGGCCACTGTGCCGACTACGCCTTTTTTTTTTCATGGTAGTAACACTAATAATAATAATGCCGACCCCGATGCTATATAATGGTCTGCGTGTCAAAGATACCGATGCACTTTGGTGGTTGGTGATTATTGGGTGTTGTCTATTGAAGCTCTTTTTTATGTGTGGTGTAGCCCCTGTGGGTTCTTGGGGTAAATGGATTGGGCTTTGGCCCATGTTTGAACCCCGGGTAATTGGTATCCTACGCAGTCGTGTGTGACATGGCGAGATTGAACTGGGCTTTGCTTCTGTCTTATACTAATATAGGTAAAGTCAACTAACGTGCTGGGTATTTTGGAAGAATTGTTTTCTTTCATATCCTCCATTGATGTTTATAGATTTTATTTTGGGGTTTTACCCTTTCAGTCCCAATGACAATTTGACATCATTTTAGATTTTTTTTCTCATCGTTTATAGCCATTTAGATATCAAAAAGCACATCATTCGATTCTTTTCCTATTAGAAAATATTTTTTATTAAACCCAATAGGTGACAGCGTTATTATAATATTTTTAATTATGATCAAAAATATGATGATGCCAAATGGCATCACTGGTACTGAAAGGGTTAATCAGATATACGATTCCATTTAAACTGTTTTTCTGAAGTACAAAATAGGTAATTCAAATTAATCGATTTTTTATCGTTATAATTAGCATAAAACCAAAATGCATTGACTTCACAACAATAGAAATAGTAATAAAAGAATAACATACATCCATTACATATAATATCTATATTAACTATTGGAAATCTGCAAACTATTCTTTTAGCAAACTAATTCAAGTTTGACACGTACTCTTAATTAGCATTTAGCGTGTGGCAAGTTGAGAAATAGTTTTAAAAATGCTTTGTCTTGTGCTCAGTGAGGTCATTCACATACCAAAATATCAATACTTGTCGGCATTTATTTACCCATCCAGGTTACATACCTTGTACTGGTTGTTTCCCCTGGTTACTGAGAACGTTATTCCTTAAGCGCAATTTACAGGTCGATTAACGTAATCGAATGCTTGATTTTGCTCCTGTTCTTCATGCATTATAACATTGTACGTTATTTTGTTGTGTTTTTGTAACAAATATCTAGCATGCGTGTAATACTTACTATTTCAAGAGCTTTTTTAAAACTTTTTTTAAGGTTGTGATTTTAAAACAAAACGATATGGGACAAGTATAAAATAGGCTAAATCTCTTTTAATCTAAAATTAAAAACATAAGCATAGATACTCCTCGCCACCCAATGTTGGGTAAATAGAAATATGCTATGGAGAAGATCTTTCCGCGCATGTAAAGAGTTCCATAAATTATTTGTGAATCCATCCAGAAAACATGTTTAAAACATTAATTTCGTTTAAGGTCTAGCAGATTTAAATATTATTTGAGAAAATTTTACAATTTTATCAGAATGAAAAGTTTATTTTGGTTAAATTGTATTCAGATCATTATGTATGTAAATATTAACTTACAAGAGTTTCCAACTAACGGACCAATCGCGCTTTTTCCCCCTGCCTTTTTACTCTTTGTTTTTACCAAAGTTAGGTTGGCACGGTGATTAATAAATTTTGTTTGTACGGACAAAAGGTGCTTAGTTATTGAACATAAGTTTACAGAAGTTTTTCTCCGCCAGCTTATCATACAGTAACAATTTGAAATTTTATTGTTATAAAGGAGATATCAAAATGAATTAATGCCCTTTTTTTGCAATATTTAATTGCATTTAAATTCAATGAAATTAAACTTGTAATAATTTTGGGTAATATTTCCATCACTCCCTTGTCTATATTGGCACCGCTTATGTAGTTTATTGAATTTTGAGGCTGAAAAGTATTGGTTCATATGATCCCTTTTGTAAGACAAGCCTTTCGTGGTTTGCATAGTTATAGACATTTTGCATGCAGATTCAAATAGAAATTTAAATTAAAAAAAAGTTGCTTGAGCCTCTTTGATGCAATAACTGAAGATATATTACAGAAGGAATTCTCAATAAATTTCTTCGATTTGTTAAATCTTAATCTCACGTTTTTGGTCGCTGAATAATAAAGCCATTCAGAAAAGAAGTATATAACTTTTTAAAAAATCATTCTCTTTTAGAAGACTACGTTTGTTCACGCTTTTATGTCATGCACGTTTATAGAGTTAAAAAAAAAGATTTGCAATCGAAACGCGTTTTAGTTAAAACTCCAAACTGTGTCTTCTGCTTTGTGTTAACACACTATTGGTCAACCTCAACTATTTAAGTTACCTATATGGACTTTAAAAAAATGCGATTTCTAAACTGTTTATTTTAGGCTCATCTTGAGTCGATGTTTGAACCGTTTATACTTATACGGTAGGGTAACGAGTACAGTGATTGGCATCCACACGGTGATTTGCCCCCTCATTCATTATTGAAAATAATAAGATGTTAAAACCCAAAATAGGTGTGAGAAGGGTTTTTGAAATTCCCGTCATTAACGTTTGTCATGTTGGCAATAGCGCACCAACAATCGGGAAAGCAATATGCACGCAAAAAAATGGTGCTGGTCCTGCAACTCAACCAAGTTCGGTTGAAGGGTGTTTAATTGGCACAGGCAAACTAGTGGTTTCTTTCAAACCTACCAGTTTAGTTACCATAACTATACTCGTTCGATTGAACGAGTTTAGTCAACGAGACCAGACTGCCACAATGAGTTCGGTTGAGACAACTAAACTCTGTGTGAGAACTAAACTGCGCGGTATCAGTGTAGTTCTCTCAACCGAACTAGTCGTTTGCGACAGCTGAACGCATCTAACCAAGCGTGTTTGGTTCCTGCAACTAGACAGTCCTGTCAGTCCTATAGCAACCGAACAGTTTGGTTGGGAGAACTCAATTTTCGTTTGTATTTACCAGACAGTTTTTTGCGTGTGGCCGCTAAAATATATGTCTCAATGTCAATGGGGGCCAATCACTGCACTTGTTACCTTACCTATATCTAATATCGATGCTATTCCCCCCCCCCCCCAGTTTTATGTATTTATATATGTTTCAGATCCATCATCATTTTTTAATTGATTTTTAATATTGTATTATTTCCATTGTCGTTTCGCTTTTGGAGGACTTCAATACTTTTATCTTCCCATGAGTTTGACGGCGCTTGTCACCCGGCTGTCAAAAACATTTTTGACTTCTGATAACGACCCACTCTATTGTAGATACACATTTAATTTTTTGTTATTTTTAACTATTTTATCCTATTATTTCTAAATTAGACGTCAATCTTATATTTAAATATAAAAGTATAATCAGTGATTGCAAAAAAAAAAAACTTCACTATAGAGTGAACGAATGTGATGTCAATGGAATGGTATTGCAACTTAGCCCCTAAAAAAGTGCATATCTTACCTGCGAATAAATCTTTGAAATGTTACAGAGCTTAACAACGAAACTGTTATTAGTCATTGTTGTCATTAAAAGCAAGTTTAGGGTAGAAAATGAGATCGATATTTCAAGCAAATTCTTATTATACAGAACATCAGATATTGCATTTAAAATTTGAATGCTTAAATTTTGCTGTGAAATTTAATAGTGCATTGAAGTACCAATCGCAGGTATTCTCCTGAACTATGCTTAATAATTGATTTATTTGTAAAGAATATATAGCCATTTTCTAATTTGCCTTCAAATTCCATTTTCCTATAAGCATGCCCGTTCACATTATTTTATTCGAACAAAAAGATCCTATTATACTTTTTAAAATTGCAGGGTTATGTGACGATTGAATATTTCTTTTTGTTCAATGTAGTGTTATTCAACAAGAACATAAATATTCCTCGTGTAGCTATAGTGCGACCGTAATTCCACCAAACTACCCCCCCCCCCCCCTCTCAAGATTTTATTTTAAATTGAAGAACCTCATCTAGGGATTCTTTCAAAGGGCCTTGTCTCTATTGAAGGAATTGTTAATGAATGCACTTTCAAGTTCAATGCCGTCAAATTAAATAAAAGTAAAATTCTGAAAAATCTTTCTTTTTTTTTGGAGTTACGATCCTTTTGTTCTAAGGTCAGTATTAACCCCTCTCCAAACGAATTCAAAACTCGAATAAAAATATAAAAATGCCCAGCAAGGTCCTCGGCCTTGTGGCAAGGTCATTGGACTTCTTTTCACTCCATCTTCTTACACTTCTTTAGTATCGTATGTATAATGCGTTGGCGAAGACAAAACCGAGCCCTGAAAAGCATGAATTCTGCATCCCACTCCGGGACAGAATTGGTTATGTCCCTTAACTTTTTCGCTACGCAGGATTTTTGTTTCCGCGTAATATGTGATAGGAATATCATTGTCGAATCTTCAGTTATAAGTTATATAGCCGCCTGGGCCGTCTTAGAAGTGAAAGGGTTAAGAAGCGTTTTGTATGTGATTGTCTGCAGGGCGCCCCTAGATGTTAGATGTTTCCCGTGTTTTTTTTTTACTATTTTTAAAGTATTTCATTTTTTAACTCTCTTACACTCTTAAAACGAACGAGCGATTTTAACTCAGTCTGATTGATTTTTACTCCTCCAGTCTGGAAATGCACTTCTCCTTTTGGAGTGGATCCTTTGTGTGTTAAACCTCCGACAGGATCACTCCAAACGAGTGATTTTAACTCAGTCTGAGATAATATTCTCTCCTTTCCAGTGTCGAAAATGCACTTCTCCAACTGGAGTGGAATTCACTCATTTTCTTTGTTTTAAGAGTGTAGATAAAAGTTTATAAGATATGAAGTTAGAATAAGCTAGCTTGTTATGTATGAAACAATTTAAAAGCGATTTGTATGTGATTGCTTGCATGTATTCCGATTGTCACAAAAACGATTGTCAAAATTACTTTGGGTAAGTAAAGTAGCACCAACTGTCCCGATTGAACCCCCCCTCCCCCCCATAATATTCTTGATGATGTGTATCTTTTTGTATTTGTTATGCCAGTTTAAGTGTCTTTCATCATTTTACTTATTTCAAATGACGAAAATACTATTTCTTGGTCGTTCATTTGGAGGCAACAAAAAAAAAGGGAAGCAACGGTAATCAAAATTTAATACACATATCATTTCCATATGCAGTTGATTGAGTAGTTGAAGAAATTAAAATAACTAAATAGCCTCTTTCATGTCACATGTCGTGGGCTAGACGATAGGCAAGTTGACTTCAACACTCCGGGTCAAATCTAGAGGTCTTAACCCGCTCCAAATATCTATGTTGCTAAGTTTATAATCATTTTTAGCCTACTTTTCTTTTTTTTTAATTCGAAGAATTAAAAAAAAAATAAAAAAGTAGGTATTGACATGCGGTCGATGTCCGTCCGTCCGTCCGTCTGTCTGTCTGTCCGTCTGTCCGTCCGTCTGTCCGTACCCCCCTTCCAAAATCGGTTCTATCCATCCGATCTTAAAAATTCTTTTTTTGTTAGAAAGCTATGACCTCAGAGACCCAACTTTCATACTTTTTGTCCGTCAGTCTGTACGATAGGACGGACATAAATCTACTATTTGTCGACGAATTTCCCATTGAATTAGCATTGAAATTCAATTTGGAGTCATTTAAATCTCTGAATTTAACTACAAATGCTACGGAGAAGTGATATACGTCAAAAAATTCAGCGTATCCAAATGAGAATACATTGAAAATTTCAGAAAAGAATTCGAATTCTAAGTACTTCAATTATTTAAAATACTTCAAAATTTAATGCTCATTTAAAAAGCATAGGAAGCCATTTTAATTAGAATTATATCACCATTGCCATAGCAACAACTGCTTGAGAAACTTTAATTCCTTTAGACAATAAATAAAAATAAATTTATTTTAGAGACATCGATCAATTTGAAATGACGTCAAATATATTTCTCTAGATTCTTTTTATGTTGAAATAAAATGTTTTCATTCTATTTAAAAGCGTGGAATATTACATATTTATTGTTTGAAATATAAATTTTTGCAAACGATTTAAGTATTAATTATTTAATTTTCGAAATAAAAGAAATGAAACTAGTCGAATTAAACGGGTAAATGTTTGAATTAATGCTTTGTTTGGCGCCTGTTTACCTGTTAAACACAACTGTGGTGTGGAAGCGGGTTAAGTGACAGATTCTGTTACAAACTAACTTGTTAATTTACATTTCCTATTTTAAGTGTATTTTGGAGTAGTTTTATGGTTTTTGTTCAACGAATAATTAAATATTTATTTATAACTGCAATTAAATCATGCAGACGATAAGTAAAGTTTATTTCGTTTGCGATAGAAAATTAATGAAAATAATTGTCTTTACGAAAATGAAATTATAGCTGGATGCTGTGTTTAGTGAAATTTATTCTAATGTATATAAATTTAATGTAGAAACGGTTGTTGATGTCACTTACTGTAACGACTGTACTAGTTTTTTCAAGATAAAAATTTTAGTAAGTATGTAAGTAACAGGAAAGTAGGCTATTTTAGTTCTTTTAGAACTTCTTGTTTTATTTGTGCAATTTAGATACATTTGTAACAAATAAGACTTTAAAGTACTACTATTTTAATCTTTTTATTTATCCTTTATTATACACATTTTATAAATAAACTAATATCTAATCTTTACATATGAAGTTTTCTCAGGGATTTAATTCAAAGAGCCTTTGAGCACTTTCAGAAGAGTAAATATTATACGTTTATTAAAAATATTTAGGTCTTATGGGGCCCATCAGGTTAATTTCTTAAAAAGTCAAGTGGTACGCAGGTGTAAAAAAAAAAGGCTGGGAACCCCTACAATAGTGGGATTACCATTGGCGCTTGTGGAGTAAATTATCTACCTGTTGCGGGAACGAGTCCCCGGCTCTTGTGGACCTTTTCCACCTGATGCTGCTGCCTACGCGTTTAGAGAGTGGCGTGCAGGCAAGGTTTTGCAGAGTCAAGGTCAGTGGTAGGGATGATTTCTATGGGTGGTATTTTTTTTAACATTACGCGAGAGAGATGCAGGGAGAAAAGGATGAAGATTATGAGCATAGATTTAGAAAGTAGCAGATCTGCCCCGGGGGAAAGGTGAAGCCACTTGTGAACCAGTATCCCATAAGGCAGTTCGCAAGCCCTAGCACATGGCATGCCATACGCCATCAGATGGCACCATGAGATAATTCGACTAATAAAAAATATATATTTTATATTAACTAATTAAAACTTTTTACCAGTTTTGCTAGCATAAGTTTATAGCTGGATATGCATTGATAATTTCTGGCAGACATGAGGTACATATTCATAAAAGAAGCATATTAAAAATACAGTTTTTATTGCATGTAACTTCGGCAAAAGCATTTTTTGTGAGCCAGTATCCCGTGATGCATTGCGAAAACGGCGAGCCGTGGATCCATCACACAATCGCGCGGTTTGTATTGCGTTGTACGGGATTGCGCAATCGATGAGCATATCTGCTACTTTCTAAATCTATGATTACGAGTCTGATCTCGGAGGAGAACTGATTTGGTGGGTGTTTTACTGATGGCAGTAACGAATGTTACAAATTGGATGCAAAATTTAGGAGCAATTTGTGAAACCAACTAAAAAAAGTCTAGGGGCAAATGCTCTTTTTCTGGGAGAATTTTTGAGAAAAATATTAATGGAAAAGTGCTAGTTTCATGCAATTTATGTGCAAACTCTACTAGTTTCATGCAATTTACGTGCAAACTCTAGATTTCGGTAGTTAAGCGCCCGAGAGTCACCACAGATTCGCAATTTAAGGAGAGCTGAAGTTCCTAAATTGTATATAAATCTTAATTAATGATCGCAGGAGTTTCTAGATTTTACGATCGCCTGAGTATCGCAATTTATGTTTCGCCGGAATTTTGCGACTTAAGGATGAAGTCGCAAAGCACTAAGCTTTTTTACGGACTTATTTCACTTATATTCCGAGCCTTCGACATGTTAAAACCTTTTCTTTGTGTGTACTATTTGTGTATGGTACTGCGATCAAAATTGTTGAAAAGTTGTCGAAGGAAAGTAGGGGCACTGTTTTTTTATATTGATCTTTTGTAATGAAATGACAATTTTAACCTAAATTTCTAACCATATCTTACCTTAATGGCCATCATTTCAAAATTGATGTAGTGAGTTTCATACTTTCTTACCGAAAAGATGCTCCAAATCATGGTCATTAAAATCACATCTTCGAAAGAGATTTCAATAAGTCTTATATAATCTAGCCCATAATTCTGAATTAAGTTATTTTCCCCCTTTTCTACAATTTAATTATTGTAAATTACTAAATAAGCTTTAAAAGAGCTATACTGAAAGTAATCTTCTAATTTTATGCTAAAAGAAATAATGAATGGAGATACTGAAATGTTAAAAACAAAACCCTTATTTAAATATCTCAGGACAACGCTTTGTTCAAAAGTCTACCCACTTATACCTTTTTGAAAGTAACTTTTTAAAAACGAAACATGGTTGTAACAAGAAACCTTAAAAGTTTCCCTGCTTCTTCTCTTAGAAGCCATAGACTTAATCTCCACTTACATTCAAGATGGATGGCCAGCAGATAAACCCTTGAGGACAGGCAAACTTTCTTTTTAGATTTTCAATAGCTAAGTGTAAAAAAGGTTCATGCCCATAGAAGAATTTTCCACCACCGCACTTTCTTTCAGCTTTTTATTAAAAAAATATGCTTGTACGGAAACGCCCCTGTGGATATGTTTTCTTTTACATTTAGCTATTTATTTAACTCTTACGATCTAGCAATCATAGTCTTTTGTTCTGGATTTTTTTTTATTGTTTCTCTGTCGAGGATACACTTGTAATAGCACCGAATAACTCCGCCAAAGTGTCATTGTATCTAGTAAATCGTCACTTAAGTTTCCACATGTGCTATCTAACTTTGCAAAACGGTAGAAATTTACTGAACGGTAACCCTTGGCGAACTTTTCAAAATTGCGCCAAAAGTCGGCCGAAAACCCAACATGATAGGATAAGTTAGGATAGGTTTGAATTATCGTCGCCTTATAGCTACACGAGGGAGAGCCGAAAAACGTGTTTGTTCATTTAACACCGGCTGTTCGGACTTTCTTGTTACATAATATCAGTCTACATATATTCTTGCGTATATTTGCAGCGAAATTATGTAAAATATTCATAAAATGTAGAAAATAGCTTAGATAACACATGTGGCTCGACATGGGTGAATCATCAGTTGAAGTCGGACGGTTGCCACAAAAAAATATTTATCGCCAAATCCGAAAAAATCGTGCCAAGGGTTACCGTACAGTAAATCTGATCCTTTCACAACAATTAGATAGCACATGTGGGAACTTAAGTGACGAAATGCTGCAGTGAATTATTTATCGATATTCCCAATTTCTGATGATAGAATTTTTCCTTTGTTCTTTGAGAGTTAACTCTTTAAGTCCTACTGAACATGGTCATGACAAACAGGTATATCGCTAAATGCACTCCCCATTTTAACATTGACAATGTTTTCGCTAAATTGGCAAGCTATCCAATTTCTTCCAATTTTTGCGGTTTACAAAAGTTAAATAAACGTTCCTGCTGTATATGCATCACATAATGTAAAAATAATTCAAGTGTACTGGTGAATTTCCCGCTAGCTTTCTACCTTTAATGTTTTAGAAAAGGAAGGAGCGTATATGGTAATCTTTCTGACCTTTCTATGAATCTTTTTACTTTTAGCGATTCATATGAAAAGCGTATTACATGTTATCCATACAAAATGAAGTTTCCTTAGGCCAAAATTATTCTAATAAAACCTCAGGATAAAACAAAAGTTTCATAGTCTGTCATTATATTCTTTGAATAGACCTTAAGCATAAATAGTTTTTTTTTCTCTCATAATGACCACTCTTTCGTTGAGTTATCTTCATTCCCACTAAACTTAATGAAGTATTTAATTAGTTTTTTTTCTCAACGTTATCTTAGGTTTCTTAGTTTTCGGATCCCGATTTCAAGTCTGAAATAATGAGTTCATGCATACGTCTTCTTGTTAGCGAATGGTAATGACCATGTTTTAAAAAAGAAATACTATGAGGAAGATTATATTTAAAGAATAAGAAATATGGTTTAATTAGCGAGATACTGGGAGCAAAAGGTACATGATTTGCACTTAACCGGTTTCGGTTGTCCATTGCGGATGCATGATAGTTCGCTTGTAGGCACCCGTACTTCTTTACTTTGGAATTTTAAAAGTTTTATCGAAAGACTTATAATAAACTAAACTTGAGTGCGATACTGGCCTAACTTACAAATATGTATGTAAAATAAGTCGACATGGAAAGTTAGATGAAATTTAGTCTTTTATTGAATTAGTTAAGCATCGAGAGAGAATTGAGTTATCGTCTGAAGTCGACGATGGTTGAGGGCGAAATGCCCACAAAAATGGCAAATGATTTCCAACACTCCCAGACTGATCAATCAGAAATTAGGATTTTGTTATAAGAAAGGTTTTAAAAGGGCAACGAGTGTGTGTAGGTGGATGACTCAGGAAAGTTCCGTGGGAACGATTGCTTGAGGCGATTGCTTGGGGTTGGGATGTTAAAGTACTTAGTGATATTAAGGATATGTGAAAAGGTAATTTAAGTTATTAAGTTTAAGTGAGGTTAAAAGTATAAGTTTTTGATAGGTTTAAGTGAGGTTAAAAGTATAAGTTTTTGATAGGTTTAAGTCAGGATATGTCATGTATATCGAAAAAGTATTGTAATTTATTTTAATTAAAACCAATTAAAATAAAATTCATAAATCAGCCGTATGACGGTACTTTTTGTAATTATGACTAAAGGAAACCTTCTAATTGTATCAAAATTAAACCCTAGCATTAAATTAACACATATTTCGAACGTCTGTTATAATATTTTTTATGCCAACATAATTGAACTGCATATTCAAGGATTATACCTCACTATTTTTCGGTATACAAGTTTTATAAATTTGGATTGTACTTTTTTCCCCCAATTTTTATTTTACATTTCCTTAACTCATTGGGTTTAAGACATTTATTTTATATATTACCGTTTTTCTATTTTACAAGTCTTATAGCAATTGCGTTAGTTCTGATGCATTTTAATTTAAAATGATAAGTTGAAATTCATATTTCAGAGATTATCCTGCATTGATTACATAACTAGTTTTTCATAACACTGCCGTTAATTACTCGCATATTAATCGCGTCACATTTCGGTGATGAGTCAACACTCTTTGACTTTTATTGGCCTATGATGTAACTGATGTCATCCGACTGTTTAACTTGTCTGGAATTACATAACATTTTTTGCACAACCACGTTTCTTTTTAATATGCATGAATAACATATATATCCCAGTTTTTTTTTTAATGAGCAATTGCAGAAATCTTTTGAGTCATTAAATTCTGATTAAATTATTTTGTTCTTATTTTTAGGGGCAGTTCTACCAGAATTTTTAATTTCAGGTATAAAAAACTTATAACATTTATTTTTTCAAAATCACTTTAAATGTTTGTCAAAAGGTTTATACGGGTTCTAGAATTGCGAAAAAAAGTTCAGCAAAGCTCTTTTATAAAAAGGAGGAATCCCCCCCCCCCTTTTTTTACTGTCTAAGTGTATTTTCAAATAGAGAAATACGAATATGTTGTACCCCTCTAATGCATACTGTTACCGTTTGGTAACAAGTTACATAATCCTTATTTATTCTATTAAAGTAGACCTCCCTCTCGACAAATTTGTGTTTTTTTTTCATCTGTTACATTCCATTCTGAAGTTTTAGTTAATAATAACCCTCATGGATGACAGTAGTAAAAGTGTATTAAAAAATAAAGAGTGAGGTTATTAACTGTTGCGAAATTACTTTTTTGCAGTATTCAAAGTATAATAAAATTATTACAATAAATTCAAATAAATTGTTTGGAAAAATTAATTGTAGTTAAAGAGGGCAATTTTGAACTATATTTAGTAGTTTTCTAGTCATTATTATCAAAATTGGAATTTTGTAGTTGTTTTTTGTAAAATGGAAAAAAAATTAAAAATTGAAATTATTTAAATTCTAATGCAGTTAATTTTTTTTTCAGTATTTTTCCCATAATGTATGAGTATTAAAGATCCATATATATTTTTTCGGGATGAAAAAAAAAATATTAATTAATGCATTAGAGGGTTAATAATGCGACGTAATTTATAATAATATTTTTTTTGTGTGTCAATCGGTCTTTCTCTCTCTTTTATTCCAAACTGGTTAATAAAATAAATGAAGCTATTAAGTGGTTAAAAATAAATACCTATCCTTGTTAACCGTCATACCATATTTGAACACTACCAAAAGAAAAGAAAAAGGATTTTAAGAGCTCTTCTCTCAAGGCTTTTTTTGAAGGAAGTGTCTTTTCAAGTATCTACTTCCGAAACAACCAGAATATTACAAGGACATCTTTTACTTTGCAAATTTTAAGTTGGATTTCAGTGCCACTTTATAACCATCTTTACCTCGAGTGTTCTGGCGCCTTCAGTGACAACTATGTTAGTAAAAAACCAAACAAAAAGATATTTCCGCGTTGTGTATGTACAGAACGGCTTTCTTTTAAGGGCGATTAAGCTCGATTGTGACCACGGGTCTTCAAACCAAAGTGCATCTGTGTTAGTCTAATTAATTAGAAATACATACAATCACGGGCTAACTGTTCGTTAGGGTATGGGCCAAAATATCGCTGCCGAAATATCGTGCACCCAAAATATCGCGGGACAAAATGTCGCGTGCCCATATTATCGCGGGACAAAATGTCGCGTGCCCATATTATCGCGGGGACAAAATATCGCGTAAAGTTGGTTGGTTGACATATATTTTCAGGCTTGTGTGCTTGGTCGCAAGGACCCGCTTATAAACCATCGTCAAGTAGGACAGCACAGGACACACACAAACACATATGACAGATGTTGCCATCTGTCGCCACATCCGCAATTTCGACATGTCCCTGAAGGGGAGGGAAATTTTCTCCAGGAACCTGTACCCATGGTGAACTGCGCAATGACCAACCGCAGGACTTTCGGACTCAACAGATTTTACGAGCACGTACTCCGCATATACTCGGTAAGTCTTCAGTGGCACCGGGTCTCGAACTCTCAACCTTCCGTTCCGATCTCGAGTCCGAGATCCTGACCACTAGGCTCCTTACAGCCCTCGCGTAAAGTAAAAATGGAATGGGTTTATTGGATTTTATGGTGTTTGGTATAACTTATCCAGTGATTTGTGATGAAGTTCGGTTTTACTTATCAGAGCCTGAATTTTTATAAAAATGTATTTTAAGTTATGCATTTTTTTATGAACATTTTGTCACGAGGTATTTTTAGAGGGTTAAAGTTTTATATTGGATTATTAAATTGGAATTTTTATAACTCCCATTAAATTTCTCTTATATTTTTGTTAGCTGTTAGTTAAGCATATATGATGCATATATGCATATTTGAAAATGCAGTGGTATAATTGGTTATGCGAGCGTCCTTGAAAAACTTAAAAGTAAGCTTCGAAATTCTTGACATGTGCTTGAATTTTTATCAGCAATTCTGCTGGACAACCTGCTTATGTACATTAAAAAAAACGATCGCTTTCCATAAACATTTATTGGTTATACCATTTTAAGTGCAAGTATGTTTCCAATCATTATAAACTACGTAAAATCAATGTAAGAATATCAAAATAAGAAATTAATGGTTGTGAGTTTAGTGAAAAGGAACAAAAGGAATGAAATGTTGAAACAAAAGAGTTTTTATGTGAAAGATATTTCTTCAATTGTTTTGAAACTTTGAGGAAGCCTACTAGAGGGTTTAAGTAGTATTTTAAAATGTAAAAAAAATCGACATTTTCATCAATTTTAGGTGTAGTGAATCTGTACTACTGCCTTCCTAAGCCAGAATGTCAGCGGTTTAGTTAAATTAACGTCGTGCTACATCCACAATTAGTTGTCTGTATTATAAGGAAATATAATATGTATGCAATTTATCAAGTTAGCATTGAAGCTAATCGCATTGCAAGTTTTTGAAATGACCTAGCGCTGTTAATTTAAAATCAAATTCAATTTACAAACTGTTTCCGTGTTCACGTTATAAAAATATATTACTGATGATTGAATTCCTCATAGTGATTGACAAAACTAATGAAGGTATTTAGATTTTCAAAATTGCCAATTAAACTAATCAATGTAAGCATATTTCTCTAAATTTATTGAGTGTCGCTTCATACTTGAACTGCATTTTTCAGATAACTTTTGACAGCAGATATAGTTCTATTTTATGATTTTCTCTTGGATAAAAATCATCATTTTTGAGTTGAATACATCGTTTTTTTTTAACGAAGTCTAGAAAAAAAATTATGTCATTCAAAATGTATTCTATACTAACTTTAAGATAACAACTTTAAAACAACCGAGTTTTGTTGCCGGGTCATGCTGCAAGCTTCATTGCAGTTAAATTTTTAAAGTATTTGAAATTCTTCTGGTTCATTGTTTTGAAATCTATGATCGTTTTAATGACAAGACATTAATCCGTACATATGCTGTTAAAATAACTTATATAATGTACTCTCGAAAGACACTGATGAGAAATGTAAAAAAATAATACATGAAAATAAAAAACGTGACTTGTGACCTATATACACTCTTAAAACAAACGAGCGATTTTAACTCAGTCTGATTAATTTTCACTCCTCCATTCTCCTCTTGGAGTGGATTATTTGTGTGTTAAACCTCCGACATGATCACTCCAAACGAGTGATTTTAACTCAGTCTGAGTTAATATTCATTCCTTTCTAGTGTCGAAAATGCACTTCTCCAACTGGAGTGGATTTCACCCTTATGTTTAAAGAGTGATATGAGGACTACAGAGAAAGAACCTCTTGATTTATTAGGAGTCTTCTCTTAATTGTGTCTGCTTGTCGGACATTGGCAACAGAAAACCGGTTTCTCTCTTTCTTCTTCGCTTGGTCCAAACGTCGGAATCGTGCATCGCGTGAATCTCGTTAGGTAGAAAATGGTTTCCTTACACCAGTTTAGGCGATTTCTCGCTATCATCGCCAAAGTGGCCTACTGAGGAAAGTTCTTTGCGAAATCAAGCTGGTTTTCTCATGTACTCTTCATACGTTTATGATATCCCCCCCTCCCCCTTGGAGGACAAGTGGTTTAAAAAACATAAACAAATCAATTTTGAAATAAAACGTAGCTTCTAGGTAGCTTTTAGTTACATGTTTTTCAAGCCATCCGAAATGAGATGTCCAAACGTTAGATATTGTCACTCTCGCGTCAGAATTCGTGTGTTTCTTTGCGATGTCTTATAAATCCGAATTAAAAGTGTTTTTCGAACACTTGTTATTGCATTCGTCGTTTATATCTGGGCATCTGACACAATTATGTTCGCTGTTGCTGTGGGCTGCAAGCAGGGCATAATCTATGAAAACTCGGACTATAGGTCCAAGAAATTTTGGTTAGCCCCTCATTTGAATAGAGACCCTAATTTTGTGGACTCATATGAATTTATACATTTTGTTTACAATTAATATAGTTTGTATAATCAGAGTAAATTATATAATTTACAAGTAATGAGTTTTGAAGTTTATGTGATCTGCATACAAAGTGAGATTGATGATTTTTTAAAAAAAAAAAAATGTTTACTGTCTAAACCCCCTTTACGAGTAACGTTGTGTATGATTGCCCGTAGTGATGGTGCTAGATAGCCGATATATCTAATTTTTTTTGCCATTTTATCGGATTTATTGAAACATCGATCAAGCCAATTCCGTTAGGTAAATGTCTGAGCCAAAGTCAAGCTAAAAAAAAAAGCTGGGTCTCCGAATTTTTATTTTTCTGAATTTTCTAGGTCTACCTACAGCATTCAGCATAAAAGAAACTACAATTTAGAGGCCCTAACAAGCCTTTGCAAGCAATTATGTCCTGTGACAGTGCGATTCAGGGGTTTTCTTCTTTGTAGCCGTATTTTCATTGCTCTTACTGTATTTTCCCCAATTCCGTATCGATTTTCGCCATAGAAAATTACTTGCTTCATAATTGTTCCTGTCAAGAAATTTGTATGAGGTTTTGCAAAAATTGAGCTGATATTTAGATAAATACTTCCTTTAAAATGTAATTATTTCGCAGATTTTTAAGATCTTGGTGGTTCAAAATCCAAAATGTGTTATTATATTGCAATTTTGTGTACCATCGAATTGTAATTAAATTGAGGCCTTATTTATCCGCGAAAACATGTTTTGTAATGCGTGTTACAAATCGTCAAAAGCTGATTTCATATTTCTTAGTAGTTCTTTACAAGAAATGTCCAAAATCAGACAACAAATAAAGTTAAGATAATTATGGACATGCACTCTTAAAACAAACGAGTGAATTTAACTCAGTCTGAGTTAATTTTCACTCCTTTCCAGTGTCGAAAATGCACTTATCCTATTGGAGTGGATTCCACTCCTTTTTTTTATTTAACCCTCCGAAAGGATCACTCCAAACGAGTGATTTTTAACTCAGTCTGAGTTAATTTTCACTCCTTTCCAGTGTCGAAAATGTCCTATTGGAGTGGATTCCACTCTTTTCGTTTAAGAGTGTGAGTGTAATTAGCGGCACATAACCGATTATTTCTCACAAGCAAACCTTTAATCTCACAATTAGGAGATTATAAAGGGTTAAAAAAAAGCATTATCTAAGCCTCAATTCTTAATGCACCTGAGGGGCTGGGGAGCCCAGTCGGTTAAGCACTCGCTTAGCATGCGGAAGGTCCCAGGTTCGGGTCCGGGCATCGCCAAAATAGCTGCCGACCTATAAACGGCCCGTGCAGCCCAAATGTCCGACGAATAATACCCCGTGTAAGGGAGTGCACGTTAAATATCCTTCAAAGTCCTAACGCTGCGTACGATGTCGCCCTTAACGGTTGCGTTGGGTGCCTATTCAGGTGTTGGCTCGTCACCTGACTGTGGTTCTTAAATACGACGCCCGTCGCCAATAGCCCTCGTGTAGCTCTAGTGCGACGATAATTCAAACCAAACCAAACCAAAATGTGTTTTACTTTATTGCCATTTTGCGTAGGCCGTCGAATTGTAATTGAAGCCTTATCCGCGAAAACATGTGTTGTAATGCGTGTTACAAGTCGTCAAAAAGCTAATTTCATATTTCTTAGTAGTTCTTTACAAGAAATGTCCAAAAATCAGACAAGAAATAAAGAATTAAGTTAAGATAATTATGGACATGATTGTAATTAGCACATAACCGATTATTTCTCATAAGCAAACCTTTAATCTCACAATTAGGAGATTATAAAGGGTTAAAAAAGCATTAACTAAGCCTCAATTCTTAATGCGAGGGCACCTGACCCTGCCCGTAAGTATCCTTCTCCGCCTAGCAACACGCGATTTGCAAAAAGGACAATTCCTCCTCGTGTTCCTTTTCTTTTCGAGGGATGCGGTGATGGACGGGGTTGGCTAGGGTTACTGCCTTATCGCCCCTCTTGGCGATTTTGGATTCGAATTTGGTTTTTTTAGGTTTCGGTTTCATGCAGAGGAGAACGGGCTTCATAATCATGGTAGTTCTTTATGTTGAATGCATGACTTATTAAACGCATGTTGATGACGACCACAAAAGTTTGACGAGTATTTTTTTTTTACTTAAGGGGGAATGAGCCCGTTGGACAGCGGGTATCCAACCGAAAGTGCCTCAGTGTTAATCTAATGAAGAAGAAAAAATATTTTCGAAGCCACATTTCTCCGTCAGAATTGGATACAATAGTTTGATATACAAAAGTTTTTTTTTTTTTAAGTGATAAATGTAGCTTATAGATCCCACTTTTTGAAGAATTCGAATATAGAAAACAAATTTAAAATTTTCAATGAATAATTTTTTTACCCAAAATATTCGAAACAATTTTAAAAAGTGGGATTATAGTGACTTGTACGCTATCTACATTTATCAATTAAAAAAAACATCAGTAAAAAAATATTCAATACAGCCGTAGCAAATGTGGCTTAGTAAATATTTTTTACCTTTTGGGTGTTAATTCAATGGGAAACGAGAATCCTTTGACAACTAACTGAAGCATTTTGGTTTAGAGACCCGCTGTAGATCCGGCTCATCCGCCCTTTAGCCAAATATTCTTATATATACGGTAATGAGTGTTTCCAAATATTCTTATTCATTGTACATTAGAGGTTTTGCCATTCTATTTCGGTTTTTTTTTCTTAATTTTTATGTAGTTTTCTAATTTTTTAAAAATATACTTTGCCTTTTACTTTGTTGAATGCCGAGTTAGTAACTATAAGTTGGTTTTCGGCATGTAGCTTTAATTAGAACTTTGTTCTAAAAAATCATACTATTTCTTAGTGAATTTAAAAACTTCAAGTTTGAAATTTATCGCGTTTTCTTTTGATAACGTGACAAGTGCCTCCTTCAAAAACTTTGGACATCACTACTTTAGTAAGTGTGAAGATATAATTTGTGTTATCATTACCAAAAGCACATATTAAGCATTTTTGTTTCGAATACGATTATTAGGTAATATACTACATGGTTTTTTTCTGAACCAGATTTCATGCGGGATGAATAAATTAGTGCGTGTTTAGATGTGTTAGTGTAGGATTTGATAATAGGATTAAGCACTTTGAAGAGTCTATGTTTATTTATTACTCTGGATTATCATCTTTTATATTAAATGATGCTTTTAAAAATAGCAAAATACCTTAATCGGTTAAATTGCTAGATTTTGCAGCTCTGTTAAGATACAAAGGATTTTAATAAAACCTTTTTCGACGTTTTAAGAGACGATATTTTTTCCTTAAAAAAACTACCACAACATTTTAACCCTTTCAGTCCCAAAAATTTACTACACTGCAGAAACATCTGATATTCACAAAATAAGCTTATTTTAAGTCAAAAATAAGAGTTCCATAAGAAAAAAAATTCATTTAAATTTTTAATAAGTTTTTCAAATAATGCCAAAATTGTTAAACTGTGGAAAACAACAAAATATAAAATATATATATTACCTAAAAACACTTCGAGTTATATATTTTAAGGTATCTGACCACATTATTAAAAAAATTTTAGTAATTATTTTAACCGAAATAGTCTAAATTGGGTTTAAAGTATGTGGAACTGAAGTGAACTTTTCAAAAATCAGGTGAAACGCTTGTTAGCTATTTTCTAAAAAAAAAAAAAAAAAAAAAAAAAAAAGTTCTGACTTCTATTGAGATTAATGAAAAATATTGTAGAATAGAGCAAAGTGTGAAGAATCGAATGATGTGTGTTTGGATGTCATACGGGACATAAACATTTGCGAAAAAAACGTAGAAAGTGATGATGCCAAATGGCATCGCTGGGACTGAAAGGGTTAATAGGATTTTTAATCAATAATAAGTCGAAATTGTAATGCTAAACTAAAACCGACCTTAAATTTGCAGTATACAAATGTTCTACGAGAAAAAGGGTAAATAGTTCTCATTTTTGAGTGCGAGAATCGAATACAAAAAGGTATTTCACATTCAATAAACAAATTGATTTGTTATTTCAAGACATAAATTTATTATTTTTATAAGTTAAGCTTCAGTTAGAGTGTTATTTTAATTATTTTTCCCCTTCGATTTTGACGTAACAGCACGCACGAATATCAGGGTCGAAAGGAGCAGCCAATCAGAGTACGTGAAATTGCGGCGCCAGCCGGGTTGTTAACCCAATTTCCTCCGCTCAGTACAATTCTCTGCTGCAAACTTAAGCTCGGTTTTGGTATAGTGTTTTATATTAAACAACAAGCCAAGTCTTCTTTAAATAATCTTCGTTTGAAACACTAAGTCTTTAACTACATTTTAAAAAAAAAATTTAATCCTTATTACCAGGATTTAGTTTTACTCCGATGTCACAATTAACACTTGAATGTGGTCTTTTAATCACGAGGCCCGTCGCCAATAGCCTCGCGTTGATCTAGTACGACGTTGATGGGACAAAACTTTTTTACTCTTTCAGAGTGTAAAATGGAGCCAAGACAAAAGTAGACTCCCCCGGCTGAGTCGTCGGATTTTCTGGATAGGAAAATTCTGGGCGCGCATGTCATATGATTATGTGGCATGCATAAGATCCCTGGAGGGCCCATTTGGCCTGGGTTCTCTCAACAAAATTAAATATCGGCATACTTTAACATCCACAGAGAGCTCAGATTCATTGTAATCTGGGCGTCAAAATTGGTAGCGAGAGCCGCCTAGATGGTGCCACAAAAAATGGCTCTCAGTTCGGGATAATACGCCGAGTCTGCAAGGGCTTGACCGCCAATGTTGCAGCCCCATTAGATAAAAAAAAAAAAGTAGACTTGTGTCTTGGTCGCTCTGACGCACCCATGCATCTGTTTTCAAAAATAAAACAATATTGAAACTATCAGTTATCAGTCCATCTCGTTTTCACGAACTATTCCACATACAAAAGCCCATTATAATAGGACGTTTCTTGGAACTTATTTTATGAACTTTTTTTTGTCCGTTTCCCCACTCCCTTTTCTCCGAATGCCTGGCATGTTTCCACCCATACTGTCGAAACAAATTGAAAAAGCCCTTTAATACTTAGAAACACACTTGAGGAAGCCAGACAAATTGTCGTCTGGGTTTGGAATTCGAAAAGAAAAAAGATTAAAAGTTGTCTAAAAGCCAAACGTTTTATCTCTGTGAAGAATAGGAATTCTTCTAAGAAATTTTTCAAAAATTCAATTTAAAGACATTAATTTTATTTCATCTCCTATCTCTTTAATTTTTCAAAAAATTCATTCGTGTTTTTTATTTCGTTTCTCAAAACGCAAAGCATAAGTAATTATATATTTTAAAATTAGTTATTCCTCCGAGAAATACCGATGTCTGTAATCATAGTTCAGTGCCAGTTTTTCTTGGAACACATTGCATGCACTAATTTAAAAGGGGATATTTTATTTTGTAATCTTTTTTTTTAAACCGTCAAGGTGTTTTTTGCTTCATTTATATCTAAAAGATAAATTTTTTCGATTACAAAAGTCATGGAAAAAAAAGTTTGCATTCGGTTTTTATTTTTCGTTTTAAAAAGCATTCAAATGCATTCCATTCATGCAACCAACGGCTAGTTTTAAAACTATTTTTTCTTGTTATTTCTAAAAAGAAAAACATTGCCATTGTTTAAGGGATTTGTGTTTTGTAACCAGTATATTCTGGTTAGGGGCCAAGTTTATGATCATTATATTACGTAAATAAACGAATCTAAAATTTATTTTAAATAAACTTACTATTCTCAACAAAGAATTTTGTCATGTTAAAAGTAGTCACAAAATATTCAAAACCTTAACTAACATTTTATACTAAAACATTTATTTAAAAAAAATGGTGGTATCAATCTCTTTCTATCGAAAAAAATATTAAAAAATATCTTAGGTGTTAGTGTAAAATTTTATCCCAGTAAAATTTTGAGTACGAGTTTAACCCTTTCAGTCCCCAAGACAATTTGGCATCATCATTTTAGAATTTTTTTTCTTATCGTCTATAGCCATTTATGATATCAAAAGCACATAATTTATACTCTTCAAACTTTTTTCTTTTAGAAAATATTTTTATTTTTCCCAATATATGCCAGCCCTATTATGTATTATTATTTTTTTTAAATTTTGATTAGAAAATGATGATGCCAAATGGCATCACTGGGACTGAAAGGGTTAAATTTAAATTAAATATTTATCTGGCACTGCATCATGTGAAGTTAGAAACCGTCTGTGCATATAACACAGAAACGCACCTACATCATTCATAAGCGTTTGAAACCGAGTCAATGGCTTAGCACAGAATGCTTATACATAGTCCGCCTGCAGCGAAACTTTTATTACAGAAAAACTCCCTTTTGTATGGTACTTTAATGGCTATTTTTACAATCACAGCGTCCTTCCTGCGTTTGAGCAATAAAATCGCGGTTGATGGCTGCTTTTGTAGGAAGTGGATCAGTTTTTACGCGATTTTGCTAGCGGAAAAAAAAAGAGTAGAAATATAAAACGCTGAAAGGTTTTACTGATTTCAGCCTTAGAAAAATATCGTGGATGTTTGATATTTTATAGTGTTTGGGGGAAGCAGTTGGACTACACTCCGTGCCAATTCCAACCTAACTTGGGTAAAAACAAAGAATAAAAAGGCAGAAGGAAAAGCGCCATTGGTGAGTTAGTTGGAAACTCTTGTAAGGTCATGTTTACATACGAAGTGATCTTAATACATTTTAACAAAAATACACTTTTCATTCTGATAAAATTGCCAAATTTTCTCAAATACTGTTCAAATCTGTTAGACCTCAAACGAAATTAATTTTTTAAACATGTTTTCTGGGTGGATTCACAAATAATTTATGGAACTATTTGCATGCGCGGAAAGATCTTCTCCATAGCATATTTCTATTTACCCAACTTAGGTTGGCAAGGGAGTGTAGTAGGTAATGCTAGAAGTGTTATGATGATATTGCGGGCTTTTTTCTTCGAAAATATGCACTGAGAAATCATTTGTCCTTCAAAGCTTAAAATTATAATGCCTGTTTTAAATTCAATATTTACCCCTTAAATAAATTGCATGCATTATTTTTTACGATGACTAATTATTTTAATAATATTAATAGCAAGTGTTTAAAATTACGTATTACTATTTCTTCAATTTCTAATTGTTTAATCCATTATAAATCCAATTTTAGTTTAATGTTATTTGACCGTTTTTGAACTAAAAGTTTGTCTGTTAAAACGACTTTTCCTATATTTTATATTTTTATGATGGTTTTGTTGGTTAATGATGTTTTAGTAAAATAAACACTCCTTACTATCCAATTTATTAATATTGATTAACTCTCTTAACTTCAAGTCATTCTGGAACTATAAAAACATTCTGTTAATTTTGAGAGACAAAAAAAATATTTTTAAATTCTCATTTATCCGCCTACATCTATCTACGCCGCTTTTTAGGTGACTTTAGGCGAATAAAATTATTTGATCCTGGATCGACTTTTGCATTTTTGGACTAGTGGGGCCTGGTAAAACAAGTAATAATGCATGGATTTGTGTGGATTTATAAACTTTTTTTGATAACGATGTTGTTTGGTCTGCAAAATTTCGACTTATCCCGTCAGAGTTAGTGTCTACTGAAATAAATTTTCACACTCCAAGCGCGTGGCAGTCGATTAAAAAAAAACCAATAGTTGCACAACATTCATTAAGATTTATGAGGCAAATAAAAAAAAACTACTTCTGTAGAAAGACTGTGGAGAGAAGAAAAAAAAGTCAGCCTCCTTAATAATTCCACCCCAATTAATTTCCCCGTTGCCATATGCCTTGTCACATTAAAACGTCCTTTGCGGGGCCTTGAATTGAACTTGAGGAACAGAGTCAGGATCAGGGATAGCCCTGGCAACAGAGCGCGAAACGGTTGGCGGAGAAATTCCCCTTTTGGCGAGATTGGCGCCGAAATGAACTCCGAGAGGAACGTAATCGTGAATCCTGTCCTCACGCTCACTCACTTTCTGCGCGATCGTAGGAGAGTCGTCACGTTTGTCTGGCCGTGAGCGGAAGTTAACATTCGGGGGACCCGTTACTTAAATCTGCCGATAAAGCCGGCTGGGTCCACGGAATAACTGAACAGTGCTCAGGAGAGTGGATTTCAGAATGCTGTGATATATATAAAAAAATAATTACAACTATTTAATTAATTCAACTGAAGAAAAATCTTAAAATCATTCTATTACATATATTTTTTCTAAACCATCATAAAGAATGCATAGTGGATAACGCCACCGTCGAACCTTCCGCCACCGATGTGTATAGTTGACGCCACCGTCCCCAAAATGCGCGAAACCGATACTGCGTCGACCGCGGTCATCCGGCCTCGCGTCGTCCGGACCGTCCCGAGTGCCGAGGTGGTCGAAAAGGACGGACTAAAAGATTCTCCGTCTCCTTCCACAGAGTGCCTGGGATGCTTCCACGACGTGTGCGTGCCTTTCGCCCCTTCGCACCTCTGCCAGAAGAACACCGGCGAACCGCCTCCGCCTACACTGGATCGGGATATCGTAAGTCAATTTCTATTTATTTATTATAGTGGTATTTATTTAGAAAATACACACACTACAACCAAAACCCACCTTCTTAAGTTTGCAGCATTACCTTTTCAGTCCCAAAAATGTACTACATTACAGAAATATCTGATATACACAAAATAAGAGTTCCACAAGAAAAAAAAATTCCTTTAAACTTTTTATATGGTTTTTGAAATAATGCCAAAATTTTTTAACTGTGAAAAAAAAAAAATTAAAAAATATATATTACCTAAAAACCCTTCGAGTTATATATTTAAAGGTATCCGACCACATTATTAAAAAAAATTAGTAATTATTTTAACAAAAATAGTTTTAATTGTGTTTTAAATAAGTGGAACTGAAGTGAACTTTTCAAAAATCAGGTGAAACGCTTATTAGCTCTAAATAAAAAAAAATAGTAGTTCTGACTTCTATTGAGATTTATGTAAAATATTGCTAATAGAACAAAGTGTGAAGAATCGATGATGTGTGTTTGGATATCATAACGGGACATAAACATTAGGAAAAAAAAATATTGAAAGTGATGATGCCAAATGGCATTACTGGGGAAAGGGTTAAAAATTATTTTTAAAGGGTTATTTATTGAATGTGAAAACCTTTTTATTCGATTCTCGCATTCGGAAATAAGAACTATTTACCCTTTTCTCGTATAACATTTCTATACTGCATACTTAAACTGTGGTGAGGTGTACAGACAAAAGAATCCAATTGCAGTCCCGGCTGAGTCGTCGGATTTTCTGGATGTGAAAGTCTTGGGCACGCATGTCATATGATTATGTGGCATGTAAAAGATCCCTGGAGGGCTCATTCGGCTTGTGTTCTCTCGGCAAAATTAAATCTCGGCATACTTTAACATCCATAGAGAGCTCATATTCATTGTAATCTGTGCGTCAAAATTGGTAGCGAGAGTCGCCTAGATGGTGCCACCAAAAATGGCTCTCAGTTCTGGGGAATATGCCGAGCCTGCAGAGTTGCAGCCCCATTAGAGAACAACACTGGTGCAAAGAAAAATACAGACAAATAAACACCAAAAATAAAACAACTAATACACTTAACCCTGTAATGCATGATTTTTTTCCGTCCCAAATATATAGATATATATATTTGTATCTTTAATACTCATACATTATAGGAAAAATAGTGAAAAAAAATTAACTGCATTGGAATTTAAATAATTTCAATGTTTAGCATTTTTGCCATGTGGCAAAAACCAAATACAATTTTTTTCCAATTTTGATAAGAATGGCTAGAGAAAACTACTAAATATATTTTAAAATAACCCTCTTGAACTATAATTATTTTTTCAAAACAATTTATTTGTATTTAGTACTAATATTATTATACTCTAGTTTAAATACTGCCAGAGGCGTAATTTCACAACAATTAATAACTTCACTCTTTACTTAACACTTTAATTTTGAATACACTTTTACTACTGTCATCTCTGAGGGTTATTAGTAACTAAAACTTCATAATGGTATGTAATAGAATAACATCGATTTGTCGAGAGGGAGCTCTACTTTAATAGAATAAAGTGGACTATGTTACTTGTTGCTATGTGGCAACAGTATGCAGTAGGGGGTTAAAAAATACTATGAAAATACATATAATCATTTGAAAAATTTAACACATGTAGTTTTAAAAACTTTAAAGGACATATATTTGGGGAACCTAATTATACAATTTATAAAATTTATGTAAATAAACATTTTCATAGACATTTGATTTTGTAAGAACATTAACAAATAAACGAGGATTTCTTAAATGTCTACATGGAACAGCAAAATGAACCGAATTAAAAATTATCAACACAATCTATTTATTTATCTAAATTTTTATGAGGAATAAGGCAACTATGACCCTTAACACATACATTACTGCCGGTTGGCCAGGTAATCTAGTTGACAAATTTTGTAACCTCTTGGGAACCCAGCAAAATTCTGCACATATATATTTCATGGAAATATATTTAAAAAATACTTATTTAAAAGTAGGATTTGCACGAAATTAAAAAAAAAATTAACGTAAATTAATAATAAAATTATATTTGAAATTAATGTTTTTAGTATTAATGATAAAAATTTATGCAAAATGTCTTTGTAATTTACTGTTGTGAAAAAAACACTGTTAAAATGTACAGCTAATTGTTCTTAGTTCACATACTAAGACATTTTTTTAAACACATTAAGGACTCTTTTTTTTTCTGTATTCAAATGGTGAAATGGGATTCCCAGATACACTATTATCTCTCGAAACATTTCTTTCAAATTTTACTAAAATTTCGCATAGCAAATTAAAATAAATTTTGTAGGAACAGGGAACTTTACACTAAACATCCATTTAAATTGGATACCGTTCTCTGAAAGATAAGTCAAGACCTAGTTACATCCAGCTAAAAAAATACATTACAAAATAATTAGTTAGTGAAAAGTTTGATCCAAAGTTAGGTTACCCTTCAGTAAGGAATAGTTTTCCCTTTTCACGTTTTATTTTTTAATTTACTCTTTTAGTCCTTGACTACACCATCGTGTATATTTTTTGCATTTTATTAATAGTTTAATTTACAGTTTTCAGATGTAGTTTGTACTTTGAAATGTCCAACAATGACAATTTTTTCTTACCAAAGTTGTTAAGACTAATTAAGATTATTTTTTTTTTGTATTTTAAATGGGATTACAAGGGTAATTATCTAGGAACAAAATGTTTTCCTTGAAAGTTTTAAATGGACTCATATGGTATGTGCCTTAAACTATTTGAGGATACAGTTGTTTTGTCATCCTTTCGTATTTTTTTTTTTTAATTTGGCGATGTTTAAAGTTTAAAAATTTGGGAGTCCTTGAACATTCTACAGAAATATTCATTTTTTCCGAAATAAAATTAAAAATAAGCTTTTCTCGAAACATAAATTATTATAAGCCTTTTAATTAAAAATGTTAAGAACTTGAAAAAACGATACTAAACGATTAATTATATTGTTTTAAGTTCATCGTCTTGAAAAATTGCATTAATGTTGCTTTTTATCTGCATATATACTGCGATTTTTTTTTTTAAAATTTCCTTCTTCCCTTTATAATTGGTGGTGCCAAAAAATGATTGTGTGACCCATTACACATAAAATTTTCTTTCTCTGCATAATTTTATTGAAAAAAAAATGTACATAACTGGAGGCATTCTCATTAATATTTATGAAGGACTTACACGAAATTACTTCCTTGTGAGGTCTAGATGACTTACAATATTTAAAACCATTTTTTAGATCCAACTAAATTTTTGTAGGTGATTATTTTAATGATTATAGCTCATAATTACACACTTTTATTATAGCTAATAATCATAGTTACCAGGGTTCATTTACCACCAACTATGATTGTTCCATTTAGTTCTTTTACCCTACATTACTATTCGGTCAAAATGAAGCCTAACACTTCGTTAATAGTTAGATTTAGGAATGGTTTTATCCAAAATCGTTAGCCATTGGTTGGGAATCATCATTACCTTCATTAACAAGGCTTAAGGCTGTATAAAGCCTCTGCTGTAGGGCTAACCTTACCTAACCATTGTCTCATGCCTAACGCAACTATTATTAGTCTAGCAACTATTAGAATCACGCTCTGCTGCCATTCGCTATTCGTATCATAATTAGGTTTATCAGATGCATTGTCTGAGACAAATTCAGAATCTTATCATCTTATCGAATGATTTTTGCATAGTGGGAATTTGATGATTACAGATATTATTACTAATGATAATGGGTTTAATCAAGCAATCTAAATGCAATTACAATATCAAGCAGGTATGTTCATTCTGAAAATGCAGCTCATGTAAATTCTGAAAATAAAATGGTATTTTAATATTGCGTTTTTAAATTATATGACCCCGCAACGAAACGAGTCAAGTAATCTCATAAATATGATTACATACATAGTACATACATCGTAGATATGAGCACATACATAGTACATACATCGTAGTTATGAGTACAGATACATATAGTACTCGTAGATATGAGTACTTACAAATGGTACTCGTAGAGATATGAGTACATATATACTTTGATTCACACATTCTCATAACGTGTGGCTGCGGACACACTTAAATTATAAATGTTACAGCATTGAAACTACCATATGCATCGTAAAATATTTTTTATAATTCGTTGTTCCTATAGCATCGATAACCTTTATGCCCACAAGTTACTAGCCATAAAATATTCAATCACGAGTTGTACTGTCGCTGATTCATACTGTGTACTTAGTTCTTAGTGTGCCCGTATTTCGAAAAAGTACGTATCGGTTATCCACATTTTAACAGGTGCGCGGAAAGAATTATATTCTTCATGTGATGTGCACCTTTTTGAAAGACTTAGTTACTGCATTGAAATCATTTCAATGAGCATGTTTCAGGTCTTGAGTGGCAACAAAAATGCTAGATGAAAATAAATTCTTTCTCGAGCCTTGATTGGTGAATCTATGTCATGTGGGAACAAATCACCAATCGCTCTCACCGATTGAAAGAAACGAAGGAATGAAAGCTTGTAAGATTACGTCACCTTAACAAGCCAATATATTTTAAGCTTTATTGTTAATTGGTTTTATTTTTTTTTATTTTGGAGTCACATGAAACATGAAATAAAATCCATATCTGAAACAGCTTTGAAAATGGAAAGTCATGTTTCCTCATGTTAGTTTGGGGATTTCCATTCCTTAAACTACCTATACTCGTAATTTTTTTTTTTTTTTTGCATACTACTTAACTTCAATTGGTTTCAGTGGCAGGGCCAACGACTTATACCGTCAATGCGAGGAGTTTTACTTAAACAACAGCTAAAAAAATGTCTCGATGTGCTTCATCTCTGCTGCTTTAGAGACTTTCACTCTTAAAGCAAAGGAGTGAAATCCACTCCAGTAGGAGAAGTGCATTTTCGACACTGGAACGGAGTGAATATTAACTCAGACTGAATTAAAATCACTCGTTTGGAATAATCCTGTCGGAGGTTTAACACGCAAAGGATCCACTCCTATAGGAGAAGTGCATATTCAACACTGGAAGAGTGAAAATTAATTCAGACTAAATTAAAATCGCTCTTTTGTTTTAAGAGTGTTCGCTCTCTTCTTTCTGGTAAAGCGACATTGGCAAGTTCTTCCTCGTTCGGAATTGTAAATCTCCTATATCCCTTGGGGATTCTCGTCTTGAGCCTGCTGAGTTAATTATAACCATTTCGCATATAAGATATAGAAAATTGTCCTTCCAATTCTTGGCATGGCGTCTGGTAACTTGCATTCCGAAGTGTGTTTCGCTTATGCTCTCGCACCGCTGGAGTTCCAAAAAGTTTCCCAACAAAAAGAACCTTTTTTACAACTGTCAGGCGGACTGAAAAAGGTGTTGGTCAAATTCCAAGTGGATCCATTATAACCCTTCATAACGGAAGAGATAATAAATCGTTAGAATTTTGTTTCAGTGTTCCCTCTGTGTAAAATGTTTAGTTTCTTATCTTGGCGAGGTGGCATGCTGTCATTCCTCCTGTGTATGTTACTGGATTCGAACCAGTTAGAATGGAACTGATAGCTTTAACCCTCTAATGCATAACTTTGCCATATGGCAACAAGTAACATAATCCACTTCATTCTATTAAAGTAGAGTTCCCTCTCGACAAATCTGTGTTTTTTTCATCTATTACATTCCATTTTGAAGTTTTAGTTGCTAATAACCCTCATAACTGACAGTAGTAAAAGTGCATTCAAAATTAAAGAGTGAAGTTATTAACTGTTGTGAAATTACGTCTTTTTCAGTATTCAAAGTACAATAATATTAGTACTAAATACAAATAAATTGTTTTGAAAAAATAATTATAGTTCAAGAGGGTTATTTTAAAATATATTTAGTAGTTTTCTAGTCATTCTTATCAAAGTTGTGATTTCGTAGTTGGTTTTTGACAAATGCCAAATTTTTTTTAAATTGAAATTATTTAAATTCCAATGCAGTTAATTTTTTTTTCGGTATTTTTCCCACAAATAATGTATGAGTATTAAAGATACAAATATATTACGGGCATTACGGGGTTAATTTAAAATTCCATCTTGAAAGTTAGAGCCCCTATTAAAAAAATCGCACGTTTGATTCTTTGTAATTTGTGTGAATATAATCAATGGATAAATGCAAAACTTATTGAAATAGAGTAAAAAATAAGTTGCTATTTAGATTACATTTGTATACTTATTTTACGCATTTCTATTTTGCCTTAGTCTATCAGAGGTCCTGATTTGTACATAATTGTTAATTCCAATGACATTGAAAATCTACTTAGTAATAACTTAAAGTGCTTATGTGAGTGTTATTTAAAGACGACTGATGCTTTGTTGCATGCTCGTTCATCAAGATCATTTCTTAAGATTCCATTCCTCAAGATATTTTTAGTCTATGCTAACAACACTAAGATAAAATTTCAAACTCCCTAACCTCTATAAGAAATCGTATAATAGCGTTTTTTAGGGAATCGTCTAAATTTAGTTACCTAATCCTTGATTTGTTTAAATGATGGAGCTATTTCTCTTTGGATTGAAGGTCAGATACTATATTTTTTTTTACATTATTTTTTTAACTTTATAAAAAAATACGTTGTCTCTTTTAAATATTAAATCCAATAATATAAACTTTTTTTCTTTATGTATTTCATTTACACAAACCAGGAAATTACAAAAGTAATCATTATCTAACTTTCTGTGTATAAATAATCTGATTTAAAATTTAAGAAACCTTTTCTTTTTAAATTTTTTAAAAAAAAGTTAATCCCACGTTGTTTTTTTAAAAAGAAATAAAACTCAGTATAGTACCCAATTTTTAGATTTGCATTGATAACTGTATTCATTTTTTTTAAAGTATATTTGTAAATAATGAAATTTTTTACTTTTGATGTAACTTTGACTCACTAGACATCGGCTTGTACTACTTCGTATACAAAGTCTCGACAACCAGTTGCTTTGCGAGTTGGTGAATGCTTTCTTTTACCACCTAAAGCGATTTAGTGCGAACTCAAGGTGGAACTTTTCTATTTTAATGCTTTATTTTCGAGCTTTAAAAATAATGTGGAGCCACATAATGACCCAATTTACTGAAGTTTCCGAGGAGCAACAGAATTTAGTATGAGAGTCTTTGAAATTTGAGTCCCCTAAGATTTGGCGGCTTGGGCTTAATGAGCCTTATGGAAGATCAGGCCTTATGTTAGACACAGGTTTGTCGCTAGTTCCCAAAAGTGTCACGGGTCTTTCCTTTAGTAAACTTACTATCTTGCATCTCTAAGTTAACTACACTCCTTGCCAACCTATCTTGGGTAAAAACAAAGAGTAAAAAGGTAGGGGGAAAAGTGCGGTTGGTCCGTTAGTTGGAAACTCTTGTAAGGTAATATTTACATACGGAAGTGATCTGAATAAAATTTTACCCAAATACACTTTACATTCCAATAAAATTGCCGAATTTTCTCAAATAATATTCAAATTTGTTAGACCTTAAACGAAATCAATGTTTTAAACATGTTTTCTGGATGGATTCACTATAATTTGTGGAACTCTTTACATGCGCGGAAGGACCTTCTCTATAGCCATATTTCTATTTACCCAACTTACCCAATTGGCAAGGAGTTAAGTTCCCAAAAGTGTCACGAGTCTTTCCTATTTATTAAACTTACTATATTGCACCTCTAAGTTAACTGGAACTGTTCTTCAAATGGAACTTTATGCTATCCCATCCTCGTGCATTAGGACGAGTTGGTTAATCGACCGCTGATGTAGATGCAAAAGCCAGGTCACTCAGCAAGGTGACCTCGCTTTTGAAAAAGCATGCCCTTTCCGTTCTTTTCCATTGTTCCTGTAACACTGGAGTTTGTCAATGGGCTTAAAAGCTGCAAGCAGGTTTTTTTTTTAAAAATGTGATGTGAATGCTAATTTTCTCAATATAAAAGAACTTTACCCGATGTTGGATGATGATTTCTATTGAGTCAAAATTTTCAACCCACCGACTCTTTCTCTCTTCTTTCTAACAGATAGGTTCCAATCTCTCTCCATGACATAAATGGTCACAGCCTTTCGATCGCATTTTTTAGCGAAAAACGACATAAGATAAAGATGCCGTACTATGAACATTAATTTTTAATCACACCCTTTTGGCCGCTTAATACTCACAAAACCGTTTAACCTCTTAAGATTTTTTTGAAAAGTTTGATTTTTTTTTCAGAACTCTAATACCCTCTAAACTCTATTGACCCTCGTTCAACTTAATATTTTATGTAAATAAATGACTGATACCTTTAATTAAGGGCTGAAAACTGATAATCGGATCTTCTTCTATCGGTCCACGTCAATTTCGGAACTAATTAACCTATTAATATTTTGTGGAAAGTTTTCAAAAAAAAGTCCCCAATAGGGGACGCCCAGGTCGATCAAGTAGGGTTTTTTATTTATCTAATCTTCAAAGTCATTATATATTTTCTATTATTATCGAGAATCTAATTAGAAAAGTTATTCTTTTGTAAGACAACTATCCAATTCGTATATAAATGTATCTGTAGTAATTAGAGAAAGTTGCCACATTCTCGAGGCTTATTTTCCCATTCAACCCATGTTCGACCAGTTTTATTTTTCAGTTGTAACAAAATCTGTAGGAAAAAGTTTTTGTGATAATCAGCTATTGCCTTTAGAGAAAATTTATAAAAAATCTTTAAAATAAAATTTTTAGCTAAAATCACCGTCGTAGAAATGTAAAAAGTTTGTATTGAATTCGATCTTTTGTTCAGAAATACATTAATAAAATTTTACTGAAACATATATTTTTTTTATCGCTTTTCATATTTCAGCTTAACATATTTATATTAACACCTACCAGTTTCAATTTATCGCTTTATTCATATAATATCTAATTAAATTGTATTTCTAACCAATCGAGATAAACTTAAAATCCGGAAACACCACTGTATTCTGACTCATTCCGTGTGAAATTCAAGCTTCCCACAATAAATATAACTGTATGTATCTAATCTAATCGCATTTTCACGTTGATTTCTTTTGACATGAGATTGAATGCCATTGTTTAAATTTGAGCTGCATATCTGGCATTGCATGGACTGCATATCTAACAAGAATTAGGTATATTTTCTGTTAGAAATGCAATGCTATTTTCGATCGTGAAAATGAATCAGTGTTCAATGATTTTTTGCAGGTTGCTTTGCAAAGAATGCATACTGTTGCCATATGGCAGCAAGTAACATAATCCACTTAATTCTATTAAAAGAGCTATCTCTCGACAAATCTGTGTTTTTTCATCTATTGCATTCCGTTTCGAAGTTTTAGTTACTAATACCCCTCATAGATGACAGTAGTAAAAGTGTATTCAAAATTAAAGTGTGAAGTTACGTCATTGGCAGTATTCAAAGTATAATAATATTAGTACTAAATACAAATAAATTGTTTTGAAAAAATAGTTATAGTTCCAGAGGGTTATTTAAAAATATATTTAGTAGTTTTCTAGTCATTCTTATCAAAATTGGAATTTTGTACTTGGTTTTTGTCACATGGCCAAAATTTAAAAAAAAAATGTAATTATTTAAATCCCAATGCAGTTAATTTTTTTCAGTGTTTTCCCCATAATGTATAAGTATTGAAGATACAAATATATTTTTTCGGGATGAAAAAAAAATCATGCATTATAGGGTTAAATAACTTAGAGAATACTTTATTTAAATACAAATTTATTAAATGGATGTGTTACTGCTATTTATGATTTTGTATTAAACTATTATTAAAAATTTTATTTCTGTTTGATATAGACCTGCTTCTATATAAATATTCACTTCATTGAACGTAACGAAATTATTCGCATGGCTTATTTTATGTATTAATAGATATGTTATATACTATCTTTATATACCCGGCGTTGCTCTGATGTACCCTTAACGATGAACCCTCTTAAACTATCCTTTACAAGTACATATTCCTCTACATTCCTTATGTTAGCGAGAAACCAGAAATGTATTTTAAAAATTTGTATCAATTATCGAATAACAAATTTAAAGATTATTTAATTTAATCGTAATAATTGTTGACTTGTGACCACTTGTAAACAAATCGAAATAAAAGAGTACGAATAAAATTGAAAGTGCTGTTGCCGAAAAGTTTTTTCAAAGGGAAGAATTTTAAAAATCGATGTTTTAAATTATAAAAATTTGTAGAGGGAATGAAAATATATATTACAGCTGTTCGATAGTGCTCTAAATCTATGTGCTAAGTTTTCGGAAATTTAATAGCCTAGTTAATGAGCCTATTCGTTAAGAAACACATCTTTTGCTAAATATATATCTAAAAGATCGTACTAAAATTTTAACGTTTGTGATTAAACTGAGTAAAATATTAACTATTAATAACATTATTTTTAAATTTGAGTTATAATTAATTATTTTTACTCTTAAAAATGTGTATTGAAAGAGAAGATAACAAAGTGTCAAAGTTTATGTTTCAAGTCCCAAAGTTAGATGGAAAAAAATATTAACATCGTGTTTTCATTATTGTGTTTTAAACGCTGTTTAAGTTAAGTATTATTCTTAACCAAAATTGACAGTTTTATTCCTCCATCTTATTTCCTCTCACATTGCAAAGTACATCGTTGCTAAGCAAACTTAGCCATAAACACGCAAACTTTAAATTTATGCAAATGAATAGCTCTTCTCGGTTATCACATCCCCTTTATCCATTTTTATTTGTTACGTGATATGCATGTATAATTACAAATATAAATTTAAGAAACATGTCTTGAAAGTACTACAGCTTTTTCTTGCATCCCAAACACGTTAAAATGTGAGAATATTTTACGCCATTTCCCAATCTTCAAAATTTCTCAACTCATAAAAATTATAATTAATTAAAGGTATGTTTTCACAATTCTGCTTGCGCTGTAATATCCTGGGTTTTGTCAGTGATAAGTGTTGTTTTTGCTGTATATAGAGCTAATGCTCCTCGGCCACCAGTTTAGTTAATTTCAAATGCAGCTTAAAAACTTTTAATTCTAGGTATCCAAAATATCCCGTTCTGATGAATTGAAATGCAAAACGTTCTTAAAATAACAATTCCACCTAGTGTTAAGTTTTAAAAGAATTTGCTAAAATTCTTACGAAATATTGTATTCGTAGCATTGTCGAATAAATACAATTGAATTATGGTCTGAATTAAAAGTCTTGGTTATTATAAATTATATGCCAATGTCACAATTGCACCGATTTCATTCACAATTTTAGTTTTATAAACTCCTAGTACACAAATACATGCATTTAAAAAACGGAATGAAACTGTAAAATGGTTGAAATGCTTTTCTTTTTAAAAACTACCCAGAGCAACAATGTAACACTGCCAAAAATTCCTCTTTACAAAAAAAAACGTAACACGCAACCTTAAAAAGATAAAATCAAAAACTCAGCAACGTTGTATCCTCCGCCCGACAGTTCCTACGTGACTTTAAAACTCGAAGAAGAAAAAATTACCCAACCTGTAACATAAAAATCGCCCGAATAAGCTGAGTAAGCATTAAAAAATCCTTGAGCGCTGATCGCTCGTGGATGCATAACCCTTTCCTTTCTCGCTGCTGCTGAAAAGTAGAAAAAAAATGATTCGAACGTATGCATTTGGGTCAGGGGAATACATTGAACCCTTTTTTTTCAGTACTGTAACTGTTCCTTCTCTGTTTCATTTGGCCGAAAGGCTTACTTTGATGGTGAGAATATATTGAAATTTTTCAACTAGTTGGATGCTTATAATTAGGGGCTGGGATTGTAAAAAAGAAGTTTTTTTTGTCTTCCGATATTGTGATTTCATGGAAGTGACGCGGTCGGTTTTTCTTCCACAAGCAAGGCCTGATTTCCGGCTGGGCAAACAGGGCTCGTGCCCAGGGCTCCCATTTTAAGGTGGCCCCAAATTCTCTTCATGAACATTTATGCTCAATACAACTGCCAAAATTTTTTAAGTATGCAAAAAAAAAATTAATCAATTCACAATTTTTTTTATTTTGGGGAAATAAGCATTCTGTTCAAGCTAATTACTTCGTCTATTTTTGTGGTAAACACTGTAAGATTGGAAGATACATGCAAATATTTTATCAAGGTATGTTTTGGGGACCCCAAATTTGCTCGTGTCTGGGCCCCTAAACTTGTAAGTTGGGCCCTGTCCACAAGTCAATCATTTATTTAGTAATTTCATTTGGTCAGCCGTTTCTTCCACGAGTCATTCCAGGGCATCTCTTGAAGGTCTTTTACAGGTGTCTAATATTCTGGGCCCGCGCTTTGGGGCGTATAAACTTAGGTTATCATTAAAAAAAAAACCTACAAAAAAACCCTTTAACAAAAATCGATGAATCTCTCAAATAGACTTTGATTAATTTTCGTTTTATGAAAATCGCATTTACTTTTGTTCAAACTGAAACAGAGAAAGAATAATTGCATGACTAAATAAAGCTTAAAATGACTCATTATTATAGAGATTATGTAATATGCCGGAAGAATAAATGAACATCAATGGTAGTACTCAGTTTCATGCTTGAAAAACGCATCTGAACTCGACTCTTTGTTAAAAAATCAAATCTCATTGCCTTTCTAAAATTTAAGTGCTAAAAGTTAATATATTTGAATCTACATGACCTCTTTATAGTATGGTCTTTCAAAAAGCGGCTCGTGCCAGAAATGTCTGACGAATTATATCCCCGTGTAAGGGAGTGCACGTTAAATATGCTTCTAAGTCCTAACGCTGCGTACGATGTCGTCCTTAACGGTTGCGTTGGGTGCCTATTCAGGTGTCGGCTCGTCACTTGACTGTGGTTCTAAAATCGTTGTTGTCCGTCGTTAATACCTCCCCCCCCCCCTAACCTAATCTTTCAAAATAAAATTTTCACAAGCCTACACAGAAATGCCGCTGTTGTAAAACAAGAAGTCCTTAAAGAACTAAAATAGCCTACTTTCCTGTTACTTAAATACTTACTAAAATTCTTATCTTGAAAAAAACTAGGTTCGTAACAGTAAGTGACATCCACGACCGTTTTTCCACATTAAATTTAAAATAAATTTCACTAAACGCAGCATCTAACTAAACACAACATCTTTCACTAAACACAGCTTTATTTGAAGTTATAAATAAATATTTAATTTTTCGTAGAACAAAAACCAAAAAACTACTCCTCAATAAACATTTACTTGCTAAATTCGGCTAGTTTCATTTATTTTATTTCGAAAATTAAATAATTATAACTTAAATCGTTTGCAAAAATTTGTATTTCAAAGAATAAATATGTAATATTCCTCGCTTTTAAATAGAATGAAAACAATTCGTAGTGAAATATATATTTGACGTCATCTTAAATTGACCGATGTCTCAAAAATAAATTTATTTTAATTTATTGTCGAAAAGAATTAAAGTTTCTCAAGCAATTGTTGCGATGGCAATGGTGATTTAATTCTAATAAAAATGGCTTCCTATGCTTTTTAAATGAGCATTATATATTAAGTTTTTTAAATAATTGAAGTACTTCGAATTCGAATTATTTTCTGAAATTTTCAATGTATTCTTATTTCGATGCGCTGAATTTTTTGACGCATCTCACTTGTCCGTAGCATTTGTAGTTAAATTCAGCGATTCAAATGACTCGAAATTGAATTTCAATGCTGATTCAATGGGAAATTCGTCGTCAAATAGTAGATTTATGTCCGTCCTATCGTACAGACAGACGGACAAAATGTATGAAAGTTGGGTGTCTGAGGTTATACCTTTCTAATAAAAAAAGAATTTTTAAGATCGGATTGATAGAACTGATTTTGGAAGGGGGGTACGGACGGACGGACAGACGGACGGACATCGACCGCATGTCAATACCTACTTTTTCATTCTTTTTTAATTCTTCGAATTAAAAAAAAAGAAAAGTAGGCTAAAAATTTCCAAATATTGGTGGAAGTAGTATAGTACCGGAACGTTACACCATAAATTTAGTGTAGAACCGGAGGCGGCACATGCTGCCACCGATTCGTCGGTGTAATTTTCTTATTTGTGCAACCTTACAACATAAATTCGGTTACTCCGTGAAGCTGTGGTAACGCAACGAAAAGGTTTTACAGTGCAAGATATAGACTAAGGTATAAAAATCTAATTTCCTGATAAATTTAATAAATTGCAGTCCAACTGCAAAAATCGAAGCTATCCTTTTCCGACCGTCCTATCATTCAGGAAATCATATAAGTTATCTGCCCCCATACGTCTCGCGATAAAAATGGGATTTGCTGATTGAAACTGTCAGCTTTGGAGAGCGATACGTTATGAGAGACTTCTCTGTTGTCTAATTGTTATCATCCAGAGATAACCGATCTCGTAGTCGGACGATCTCACGAGGCCTTTAAAATTAGCTCTACTTTTACGAAAGTCGACAGCTAAAATCTTAATTTTAATTGCTCCACTAAAATTCTAATGACAGGGTGGCTACAGGATCAGGAAAATCAGGGAATCATGGAAAAGTCAGGGAATTTAATCAATCTGGAAAAATCAGGGAAAAGTCAGGGAAATTGGTGATTTTTTTTAAAAAATCAGGGAAAATTTCCAAAACTGCAATTTTAACCGGTAAAAGAAAGAATAAAAAAAGTTTAATCCGGAAAACGCTTTCACCTAAGTGGTTGAGTTGCTGCTCAAAGTCTTATCATAACTAAAAAATTATTATATGGTCTTTAACGCTTGCTTTTTTTTATAGATTTGTTTTAAAAAGCTCATTGTATATTCATTAAATAAATTTATTTTTTAAAAAAATCTTTTTTAATCTTAAATATACTAGAAAGTGGTTTTACAAATACCGGAAGGAAACCAGCATGTTAATATAGTTCATTGCCGCTAATCAGGGAAATTTTTTAACATTCAGCCTGGAAAATCAGGGAAAAGTCAGGGAATTTGTTTTCACAGATTCTGTAGCCACCCTGAATGAGTACGACAGTTGTACTCAGGCGAAGTATTGAGAAGCATATATAATACACGTGAAAAGTCGTCGCGGCGTCTAGAAGTTTCTAGAAATTATATTGAAATACAATTTTTTTTCTCATTCTTCCAAAATTCGATTTTTTAGAACAAAAGTATTTGCTCGACTTTTATATTGAGGTGTTGTTGAAACATTTAAATTCAGATAGGGTTGAAATATTTCGGCCCTAAAACCTTACTTCTAAGTAAAAAATTGAAAAGGTTAACATGATAGCTTTTTTAAAAACCCTTTGAAGTTGCAAAATAGAAGTCGATAAAATGGGTACCAACACTCTTAAAACAAACACTCCGAATTTAACTCGGTCTGAGTGGATTTCACTCCTCCAGACTGGAAAATGCACTTCTCCTTTTCGAGTGGATCCTTTGTGTGTTAAACCTCCGACAGGATCACTCCAAACGAGTGATTTTAACTCAGTCTGAGAAAATATGCATGCCTTTAGGGTGTCGAAAATGCACTTCTCCAACTGGAGTGGATTTCACTCTTTTGTTTTAAGAGTGAAGGATGCTAGGAAACTAAACACCGGGGGTTCCGCGTGAAGCTGACCACCTTATCGGGACAAGCACCCCATAGCCTTAGGTCACGAAAGCTGAACTGGGCACGACAGGCCTTGGCACATTAATGGGCTGTTGCGCCGAGGAGTTTAGTTTGAAGTTACAAAGTTATGAAAGACTTTTTTTAAAAATCTTTTGAAGTTACTCTCCTTCATTTTCTTGCTAAAATTGTAAAATATTTGTGGAAGCTAAATTAAATGCCTGTCCTACAATTCTTTAACCACTAAGTCAAATGATTGATTATGTGCCATTTTTAGCTCTGAACTTCGTGCAAAAAAATGACCCTGTTTCCGCAATAATGGATATACTATCTCTCTTGATATCAAAAAAGAGAACTTGTCCTGTTATCTTTTGACAGATAGTTATTGTTGACTAACAAATTGCCGTCTCTTAGCAGCGTCCTCTATGAGTGCAGAAAGAGGAACTTTAGGCATACTTTGATACTAGACTAATGAAGTAGCCTTCTGTTTTTGACATCGATTATTTTTCAAGAAATCAATTTGCAGACGCGATGAACTTTATCAGACATTCAATGTCGTATAAACCAGTACTAAGCAGTGAATAAGTTTAGTACTGACTACTGAGTGAAGCAGTACCTACTAGTTTGGCTAAGGATCGTGTATAAAACATATTTCATTAAACGTTTATCGAATTCTTCGGACGATGGTTTTTTGATGCTGTAGTCAACGTGAATTTATTTCGTAACGTTTAATTACTTTTGTCAATTAATTATTGTTGACTAACAAATTGCCGTCTCTTAGCATCGTCCTCTATGAGTGCAGAAAAAGGAACTTTAGATTTAGACATACTTTGATATTAGACTAATGAAGTAGCTGTTTGGGACATCGATTATACATCAAGAAATCAATTTGTAGACGATGAACTTTATCAGACATGCACTGTCGTATAAACCAGTACTAAGTTTAGTACTCGAGTGAAGCAGTACTTGTTTAGGCTGAGGATCGTGCATAAAACATATTACATTAAACGTTTATCGAATTAATTATTCGGACGTGGTGGTTTTTTGGAGCTGTAGTCATTGCGAATTTACTTCATAACGTTTAATTACTTTAGTCAATTAGTTTGAATAAAGTGAATAAGGTGCTAGTAGTAATAAATTGCTACTTTATTGTGTTTTAAAAATCATTACTTTTCTTACCAAAAGTAACTTTTTCTAATATATATTTTAAAAACTTAATTGGATCATTAGTATTTGAGATTCTTGTGCAAACAGGAACAGTACTGCAATTTATTTAATTAAGGTTACCCGACTCCGAAAGATGCTGTGTTACGCAGACTAACGGAGTCTGTTGTAATTGTGGAAAAAGACCCCAGTATTAGCAATCATACTCAAGTTACTCAGGTTTTCTACACTTAATCCCCATAACTCTTAGGAAATATATTGTTCACTTCGAAGAAGATTGCCGAAATGTAATTATTTTTTCTTTGAAGACTTAAAATTACATAAGTTTCGTCATTTATAATTATTTCACGAACCTGACGGGGGGTTATCATGCGCTGTTATTTGGGAGATTTCGCATAGCAATTTCGCCTTTCGGCTACTTAAAATGCTTACTCTATTGAAAGTGGTGAGTTAACCAGACCTACCGCTAACACAAACCCATTGTCTCTTCCATTTTTAACTTCATTTTTATAATTCGAAAGTTCGAACGAATTTTTTTTTTTTCAAAAAAGAAATGGTTATTGACATGGGTGTACAGAAGAATACTTTCATAAGAATTCGCTCTTTAGAAAATATATCACTCGTCTGTAAAATAATAATATGGTATATAACTTTTTAAAATCATTTCTTTTAAAAAATGCACTTAATTCCGCGTTAGGAAAGCGTTATTTTTAACTAATTTCTCTGAAGGCAGATTGTCGTCAAAGTGCAGTTTATATCCTGATAAGCCAGTTAAAAATCTGAACTGTATATAATATTTGAAACAATCTGTGCTTCTATCCATATCAAAAAATGATGTATCTAGTCGGGAAAACTTGCTTTACTTTTCCGCCATTAAAAATAACAAGTTTCCTCGAGCCGAGGACTAAAGGGTATGATTTTTCGTTCGGCCTTCCTACGCTCAAAATGAATCCTGGCGCCGACGAATTTCGTTTGTTCTAAAAAGGGTTATTGAAATTCTAATTCTGTGCGCTTGACCAAGAACAATTCACCGGCCGAAAAAAAAAATGGAGTTCGTCGACGGCAGACATTATATCCAGGTCATCCACGTGTTGCAGCTGTCTGCCAAATGATTTATGCTTTCTTTGCTTCGCTTCACCTGGCTATTAATTTTCTCTCTTTTCTACCATTTTTTGTTTCACCCTTTCGTTTCATAATACTCCTCCACCCTCCCCGCTTTTTTTCTTCCTCTCCCATTCCATTCCGATTCTTATCATTTGTATTTTAGTCTTAGTTCGTTGCAATTAGGTTCCAAATGGGAGAAAAATTCGATAAGTATAGCCCGGTTATAGCGTCATACAAGGAACCGCGAAGTTAACCCTCTAATGCATACTGTTGCCATATGGCAACAAGTAACATAATCCACTTTTATTCTATTAAAAAGCATAGCTCCCTGTTGTCATCTATTTCATTCCACTTTGAAGTTTTAGTTATTACTAATAACCCTCATAGATAACAGTAGTAAAAGTGTATTCAAAATTAAAGAGTGAAGTTATTAACAGTTGTGAAATTATGTCTTTGGCAGTATTCAAAGTAAAATATTAATAATAATCTTTATTAATATCAATCAGGAAAACTACAAATAAAAATAAAAAAGCAAAAACATATTAGCTGCTTAGTGGAACATTCCCGTTCAAGCTTCCTAGAAAACTAGATAAAAGTTTTAACAATGTAATATAGTACTAAATACAAATAAATTGTTTTGAAAAAATAATTATAGTTCATGAGGATTATCTTAAAATATAATTAGTAGTTTTCCAGTTATTCCTATGAAATTTTCAATTTTGTAGTTGGTTTTTGTCGGATTGCAAAAATTTTAAAAATTGAAATTATTTAAATTCCGATGCAGTTAATTTTTGTACGGTATTTTTCCCAGTCTTGTTTGTCTTACAAATATCAGAGATTTTAACTTTACTATTTTTGGAATTGAAAAAGTTTATATTCCATACATGATAGCGTGATTTTTTTTTTTTTAGATATACCCTTCTAGATTTAAGCTACCAATGTTCTATTTTGAGGTTCAAATTAAGGTAGCATTGACTTTATATTATATGACCTGTTTGTGTAAAGAAAATCTGTTCTGTAAAAATTAATATTTACAGTATAAGATTCAATAACACACAATAATAATCTAGAGATGAGATATAACGTACAAATTTGGGATAATTCTTATTAATTTAACCTTTTTTATAATCACGATTCTTTAACCAGGTTTTTTTTTTTCTCTTTTTCTTGCAGCCCCTGACCCTGTGGACCTCTTCCAATGTCGTGGAATGGATGGCTGCCCTCAATCTGTACAGATACGCAGAGCTCTTCAAATCCAAAGATATCAAAGGCTGTGATCTTATGACTCTTGACAGGGACAAACTAATGGTAAAGGCATTTTGGAAGACATAATTATGATTTTGTGTTTAGATTTAGAATGTGGAGACAAAACTTGTTTAGCTATAAAAAAACCCTCTATTTTAAACAATGGAGTATCTGTTTTAAAGATATTCAAGATATCGTCACTTAAGTTCCCACATGTGCTATCTAACTTTGCACAACGGATCAGATTTACTGTACAGTAACCCTTGGCGAACTTTCCAAAATCGAGCCAAAAGTCAGTATTTTAGCGACTTTTGACGTCACACTCTCTATACTGCGCTAATAAATAATAGTCATATAGAGTTGTCAGAAAACGTCTTAGTTGCGACGTCAAAGAATTAAAATCATCAATTGAAGTCGGACAGGCTGCCGGCTGCCGCAAAAAGTTATTTTTGCCAAATCCGAAATAATCGCGCCAAGGGTTACTCACTGTACAGTAAATCAGATCCATTGTGCAAAGTTAGATAGCATATGTGGAAACTTAACTGACATATATTTTTCACAATATGTGCATCACTTCTTAGTTTTTGATAGGTAGGTAGGGTTTGAATTATCGTCACATTAGAGCTACACAAGGGCTATTGGAGACGGGCGTTGTATTTTTAGAACCACAGTCAAGTGATGAGCTAACACCTGAGTATTTAGTTTTTGATGCATTGTCTGTTACTTCCAAATTTAAAATTTGCTTGAGTGATTGGAAATTAAAATTTTGGATGTAGGTTTCTGGTAAATGCATACATGATTTTAATGTGGCATATATTTTTATCTTTTCAAAATTAAAAATGTATTCAAATTTGCAGCCTTCAATTTTTTTTCATCTTTTTTAATTGAAAATTATATAATTCATGCTATATTTTCTCTTCTAGAACATGGGCGTAAAAGACGAATTCCACCAGAAAGCCATTCTAGTTTGTGTAGATGACCTATGTCAAAGAAATAACCTAAATGTAAGAAATAGGGTTTTTTTTTCACCTTGGTCCTTGGTATGATGTTATAATAATTTTAATTTTGTTTTGATTATTATTTCAACAGTAATTGAATCTCGAATTAAACAATGTTACTGTTTTTTGTGCTTTATTTATGTTGTTGTTTTTTATCTTTTATTTATGATTTTTATTATTTAATAAAACACTTAATACTTGTTTTACTTTTTCAGAGGTCATTACATGAGACAAAAGCAAATTCATCACTTAGAGAAAGTATGTTATTGATTTCATATTTCTAACAAAAATTAACTGTCTTCTTTTTTGCAATGAAAAATTAGTATTTCAATTTTTTGATTAATTTTTTTTTTGAATAAAATTTTTTAGGAAAATGTGGCTTTTCTGTTTGTATGGCTCAATATTATTTAGAATTGGGAAAAAATAATTTTTATCAGTTTAAATGTCAAGTGTTGATTGAACAAATATAGTTTTTTGGTTTTTTTTTGGCACATTTTAACATTGGTATCAACATTCAACTTTCCATTATTAATCTACATAATTTTTTTTACTTTCACTTACCTTAATATGAAAGACACAGTAAGATGAAAGTATTGCATTTGGGTTGAAAGATCCAAAATCGAGATATTTATTTTTCTACTCGTTTTGGAAGATGTTGCTTATAAAAAAGTGGTTTTTGAATATTGATCCGTTTTTATGTCGATTTGAAACCACTCTACAGCTCAAACTAAAAGAGCTAAGAACTTCAAATTCGGTACATGAATTCCTAGTACCTGACGAGCTAGAAACTTGTGTTTCTTTTCTCAAGGATTTTGAGAAAATCATGCAAGGGTAATAGGCAGCTGCCACAGAACTTCTTTGGTTTTAAAGGTATTGAAATTTCCTTAAGGGTATATTATTACATTTAAATATATTGATTGATTGAGTGGTAAATGAAAGTAATGTAGTGCTGCACACCCATAGTTTTAAATGTAGCTTTCTCTTTTATTTTAAACATTTGTATTTTTCTGCTTTAGGTTCTTCACCCACAAGCAACAATCATCAACTTCTAGAACAAAGCTTTTCCTGTGTTTTGCAATGCGACAAGTGCCAGAACTATCTTCATGGTCTGATACATCAGGGGGTCGTTTGCCAAGGTGAGTTTTTGAACAGACACATTTTAATTTGGTTGATTGGCTGTTACCGTCAGCATGTTTGGTAGGTAGGTTTGAAATATCGTCACACTAGAGCTACACGAGGGCTATTGGCAACGGGCGTCATAATTTAGGACCACAGTCAAGTGACGAGCCGACACCTGAGTAGGCACCCAACACAACAGTTAAGGACGACATCGTATGCAGAGTTGGGACTTAGGAGCTTATTTAACATGCACTCCCTCTAAACGGGGTATTATTCGTCTGATATTTTTGGCTGCAGTGGCTGTTTATAGGTCGGCAGTTATCAACATGTTCGACTTCTAGAGTCACTAAGCTCTATGCCTAGAGAGCTCACTGAATAGCCTCAAGTGCTGGAAGGAATTGTTTACCAACCCAACAAGACTTCTATTTGTTGCAGTCGTGGTGAATTAGTACAAATCGATCGTGATACTATTGCCATCCAAGCTGCAGACTTAGTTTTTGATATGAGTTGGGTAGTTACCTTTTTCCAGTATCAAAAATGAGTAGCAATCTTTGGGAAATTAAATTGGGATTCTCATTTTGAAATACCTATTTGACATGGACATTTGATAGACTCTAGCATTAGCACCAACATGTATTTTAGTGAATTTTAAATTATGAAAATTGCATAAATTAAGAATAAATTAAGTTGGCACACATAGAAAATAACTTTAAAAATATCCATTTTTTTATAATGTTTTGAGAGGCTAACTTAAAGTAGCATATTTTTTAATTTTTATGATTTAAAAATTAAATTACTTTGAGATATTTATATGAAAAAGGCTATATCACAGCTTTTATTTAATATCAGGATGATATTTGGCCTGTATCAATAACAAACATAAAAAAACTACATTCCTCATTCATGACTCATATTATTTTATAGCTACTCGAGTAGTTCTTTCTAACAATAAAGTGTTTCAAATATCTCAGAAGTTTATTACTTATACACATAAATTGTTTTCTTTCAATTTATATTTCAAAATAACATGAAAAATGAAGCTAAATTTGAGCATGTAAAGAATCTTACTAATAACTTTTGCGTTTTTAGATTGTGGTTTGATCTGGCATCGCACCTGTGCAGCCATTGGGCTACCCCGCTGCAATTCTGATAACCTAGAAAAGGCCAACAGACGAAATTTGATTTCAGGTACAGCCGACTTTTTTTTTATTGGCAATAAAAACCTTCAATCAGTTTGGTTTAGTAACTGGATCAGTAATCTTTGTTTGATAGTCTTGATTTTTCAAAGGAAGGAGTTTGCAGGTGTTTAATCCTCATGTGACATTTGGAATGTTTTATTTTTATTTCATATGGTTGCTTGGGGATTATGTAATTAATTTTGTGAGTCAGAAATGCGACTTTTTGGGACTGCTTTGACATATGGATCATTCTTATTTGTTTTCGTAATTCTTAGATTACAGTTGATAGAATTCAGGTTCTTAGAAATTTAATAGTGTAAGTGTATGCAATGTAGACTTAAGTGTCGATTCAGGTTATTGGAAAATTTCTATGGAATTTGATTGGCATTATTGGTCACATAACTTTCAAGCTACTGAGACTATAATTATGTACTTAATTTGCATGTTTCATGTAATTATATTCACTATTTATAATTATTTAAAACCAAATTGCAGTAACATTGTGAGTACGTTGGAAAGCATAGTTACAATTGTAGTATGTCTTTTGAAACCCCAAGCAAACAATAAGTAACTGTAGTGAAAATTAAATAATTTAAAGCAATTAAGTGATTGTTCTAGTTTCTTTTGAAACCCCAAGCGAACAATATGTAACTGCAGTGAAACTTAAATGTTTCAAAGCAATTAAGTTATAGCTCTAGTTATTTTTCTAGATACTGCTTTTAAATTGAGCAGTGTGAAAAGACCTTTAAGTCAACAAATGAAGTTGTTCAAGTTAACTTTTTTTAAAAAAAAAGCTGTACCGAATGCCTCTTAGTTACTTAAAATTTCTAATATATATTTATGGTCGTAAATTAAATTTGAATTTCTTCTGCAGCCATATTTGGGAAGGACCTTAGCTGCCAATTCCTGCCATCTGTTCAAAGTGCTCCACTCCTAGTCATCCGATGCATATGTGAGATAGAGGGGAGGGGAGCTGCCATGAACAGTAAGTAGGCTCCTTACCTTGATACCTAATTATTAGTATTTTCACTTCTTAACTTATGCTGATTTTGTAAGAAAAATGTAGGAACTGAGAATGGAGGAGATGCACAGTTTCAATCACAAAACTTTAATTATTTACACAAACAAACGACTGCATGGACCGCAGACCATGGTTTCCGCCGAAACTATTTGATTACAAATTCAAAGCACTTTCCAATCCAAACGGCCGCAACCGCTGGGCCCCGTTTCAGTTATGTGGCGAAAAGGGTTTTTCCCCATCGCAACTGGTTACACTGCCATCTATCGGCAGTATACCTCATTACCACAAAAATAACCCTTCCACCAAGTATCGCTTTTTAAAAAAATTGATGCCTTTTTCCCTTTGAGGGATATAAACACATAAACTCGCCACCTGAATATTAGATTTTCTTGCAACACATTTAAAAAAAATAATATTTGTTAATTTTATAATGTTAAGTATGGATAAATCTTCTATGATAATCTGCTATAGAAATATATATATATATTTCAAACTTAAAGAAATGGAACTCTATTAAAAAATATATAATTTTCTTATCAACTATTAGCATATAAATACTACAGTATATATTTTTAACAATGTCTAACATTTTATTATACCATTAGTCTATTATATATTCTAGAGCCTTTACATTAAAAAAAATATCTGAATAACAAAACTAATAAATGGTGTTCTAATTCGTTCGCATTGAATAATAATGCTAATAATTGATAGAAACTACAAATAACAATGCTAATAGGTTAATTTCATTTGTGACAGACATGACATCAGAGATGCAATGGAGCACATTTCATATAGAAAATATTATTTGAAGATTATTATTTTTTTTTTCACAAAAGCGTCTATGTCTAAGCTATTATTTACTAAAGTTTAAAAATTTTAGACTGTTAACTTTTTTAACAAAAAATTAAAAACCCACTGTGACAGACATGACGGAGAATGGACAAATATTTCGGTGGCCTCTACATTACTTCAATACTCTCTGAATTTTCTGAATATTTATTTATGGGATTTTTTTATTTGATTAGTAAGGGTTTCATCTATTGCCATGTATTTTTATAAAAGAATAGAAATGTAACTTTTTGTGGGTAATTTTTTTTATCGTGTGACAGACATGACAGGCATTTCGTGACAGACATGACAGATCTGAATATTCAAATATAAAATCACAGAAAAATAAACTTAATTATAGTACATATTTAAGAACTCATTATAGATCAATCATTTATTGAAATTTGAATGTATTTACATGAATTATGATTTGTAATAACCACGTGAATTAAAAAATGTCCGTAATGAATATAACTCTGCACACCCAATAGCAACTACATCAAGTGGAGGCATTTGACAATGTGTCCAAGTATTCTATGAAAGAGAAAAATTTCCTGGAATAATCTTAGACAGTTGTACCGGCCAGCATCGTATAAAATGCTTAATTCCAACATTAAAAGAAGAACAGTTCAAATTTGAAAACGAAAGTGATGCTATGTATGGTATGCTACAGACAAATTTATTCAAAATATTAACATTGCACCTGCATTGCCAAATTCATGTGGTTATTACAAAATATAATTCATGTAAATACATTTAAATTTCAGTAAATGATTGATATGTAATGAGTTCTTAAATATTTACTATTCTTAAGTTTATTTTTCTTTGATTTTATATTTGAATATCCCAAGCTGTCATGCCTGTCACATATTGCCTGTCATGTCTGCACGATAAAAAAATTACTCACAAAAAAAGTTACATTTCTATTCTTATATCAAAATACATGGCAAAGATGAAGCCTTAACTAACCAAATAAAAAAATCCCATAAATAAATATTGAGAAAATTCAGAGAGTTTTGAATTTATGTAAGGGCCACCAAAATATTTGTCCATTCACCGTCATGTCTGTCACAGTGAGTTTTAAGTTTTTTGTTAAAAAGTTTGCAATTTAAAATTTTGAAACTATAGTAAATAATAACTTAGACACTTTGGTTAAAAAAAGCAATCTTCAAATAATTTTTTTTATATGAAATGTGCTCCATTGGATGACTGATGTCATGTCTATGTCACAGATGATATTAACACTTTAAGAAAATAAGCACATATAGAATTAAATAAATAGATAGAATAAATTTTCAATTCCCAAATGAGTTTGGTGTGGAAGCAGAGCCTCTGTTATCAATAAAGCAAGCTTAAAAATTTTGTATTTGTATTTAAATTCTAAAAAAAAATGTGCATTTTTGTAGAGCTCTTTTTGCGTTGACAGATAATTGTGACAGACATGACAAATTTAAAACTTTATTATTTTAGTTCCTATTTAAACCTTATTCATAAATTTTGAGTGAATATCTTATTTTGACTTATTTAAAGAGGAAATAAAGTGGCAAGTATTTTGAATGAATAGTTTTTTTTAAAAATAAAAAAACACCTCTTTTTTGTGACAGACATGACACATCTAATGTTCTCAGTTATTTAGTATTACTAGAGAATTATATCGATAAAAATTAATAATTCTTTTGCGTATTAGAAAGGAAACATTTGCTACTTAAATAAAAATAATGAAATTGAAAGTTATACTTAAAAGTTTGGGTATGGAGAATAAAGGAAATTAGACTTCAGTCAAGCTAATACTGTATATATGAAATGACTCTAAAATAAATCTTGTAAAATTGTCTTTTCATTAAAAAAAATAATAGAAAACAACATTTTTAGAAAATTTGAACTTTTTGCAATATGCTATAACCAAAATTAATACATTTTTATAACATTTTAAAATTAGTCCATAGGTTGACATTTACATGAAATTAGCCAATAATTGATAGAAACTTCAAATAATGATGCTAATAATTCATCGAAATTGATAGAAACTACAAATAATAATTGATAGAAACTACAAATAACAATGCTAATAATTCAGAGAAACTGCAAAAAAATGCTAATAATTCATTAAAACTGTAAATAACCATTTTTCTGTTTTTGAACAGATGTGGACCTGTATAGGGTGTATAGGACATCTGCCCCGAGTGACGTTGTAGCAGAACTCAGACAGAAACTCAGCGAAGATGTCGAGCGCACAAATTTAGCCAGTTACGAACTACATTGCATCGCCAGTGCCTTAAAGAAGTACCTGAGAGAGCTGCCCAATCCGGTGTTTCCTGTCCAGTTTTACGACAAATTCATTGAAACAGCAAGTGAGTATTATGCTAGAAATATGAACTATTGGTGGAGGAGTCGATTTTAAAATTAAAAATAACTGTAACTAGAGGTTTTTGACCCTTTCAATCCCAATGACAATTTGGCAACCGCCCCCCCCCCCCCCCCCCCCCCGCGCTTCCATCATTTATGAAAAAAAATTCTGATCGTCTATAGCCATTTATGATATAAAAAGCACATCATTGGATTCTTCAAACTTTTTTCAATTAGAAAATATTTGTTTTATTAATCTAAATAGATGTTAGACCTATTATTTTTTAAAAAAATTATGATCAGAAACATGCTGATGCCAAATGGCATCATGGGACTGAAGGGGTTAAACATGTTTATTTTTTTTCAGTATTTTTTCAATAAATAATTCCACCAATTATTATGGAAGTTTCTTATCTTTTATTTTTGCGTTGTAGCTGCTTTGTCAATTGCTCTAACATAGTTCCATTACTTATCTGCCCATGCAAGACACATATGTCTGAGTTAAATCAATGTTATAGTCTGCAACTATATTGATTCAGTCTTATTTGTAAATTTCTTGTAAGAAATTTTCTTTCTTGTCTTTAAAGACAAAACTGCTGGGAGTGTAGTTTATTTGCTTATTTTTCTTTAAAGTTCTTATCTGTACTATGTGTGAAATAAAAACTATTTTACCTCCTCCAGAGATCCAGAACAACGAGCAGTGTGTGGCTGCCCTGGAGCAGCTTGTCCACCAGCTCCCCATCCACCACAAGTCCACCCTCCAGACCCTGATGGCCCACTTCTGCAGGGTGTGCCGCCTGCAGTACTCGAGGGGGATCAAGGAGCCCCCTACCATCCTCATACAAGTCTTGTGCCATATTCTGCTGAGGCCCCCGTGGGAGAGGATAGTGTGAGTGTCTACTTATTATGTGACAATTAAATCCTCAAGGTTCCTACAATCCTTAAAATACTTCAAAATCCCATTAAAAATCAAGATGTTCTTAAAATGAGAAAAAGATTAATTCCCCCTTAAAAAAGTGAAAAATCCTTAAGTTTTAGTAAATTTCAAAATTTCTTTCATTTTTTGTTAAAATAATCTAGGTAAAATTAAAATATCTTAAACCTTGCAACATTAAAAAAAAACCAAACAAAAAAAGCGCCAAGTGGGGCTTTAACGAACTTTAAATCAAATACTTGGTTACTTGTATGCTATTGATACATATAAATTTTAAAATATATCATATCCTGATTGCTTGACAAACTAAATATTTAAATGTAAATGCACGTTAACTGTGTTTAGCTAAATTTTCGGTGTATATTTATAAAATAGTATTTTTTTTTATTAAAGAGTTTTCTTTCTAAGCTCTTATTCTTATTTTAGTTGACAAACAACAGCTGTAAAAAGTCCTTAAAACCCCCTTCATTTTTATGTCAAGAAAGTTGTAGGAACCCTGAACCCTATACATCCCCTTAGTTCGTAAGCTCCTTTATAAAGGCTTAAATATTTTTTCCAAGTACTTAAAAGTGCTTGAAATGTATTCTATAGTTCTTAAAAAAGATATTCTCAGTTAAGTTGCACATCTCCGTAGTATCTTACCAAGTAAGGGTTTTTTGTAAAATTTGGCTTTAGATAGGGTAGTTTAGTGTCCGAGTTTACCCTTTAAGCACGTGTTAGCAGGCCCAGGTCCCTTCACGGGGTTAGACCGGCTATCCGTCATCATTAAGGATAGAGGGTATCAAATTTTCCAAAAACTTTTTCCTATGACAGTGCACTGACCTATTTTAAGTTTGTGTGTGTGTCTGGTCCTTAAAGGTTAATAATTATTTAATGTTTAACTTTTATATATCCTGTAGTTTGGGGATACATGGTTAGATGATGGCTTTTATTTCCTGTAATTTTAAACTTATATTTTTAATTATTAGCTTTTATATTAAAAATTTGAGGTGTGTTTTTTCCAATATGTGATTAAACTTTATTACTTTGTGTTTTTCAGTCAAATAGTTTACAACACAGAAGCACATATCAGGGTTGTGGAACTGCTGCTTTTAAAAGGGAAATGGGGTGAACACATGCCCAACTTTGATTCAGCCCCAGGTTTGTTATTTATTGTTTCTTAATAATATAGTGCCTTTATATTCTCCTATATTAATATAGTACTTATATAGTGCTAGTACTTAAATATGTTCCCCAATAAGTTAAATTTTAAAAAAATTGCTGGTAATTTTTTTTTTTATTTCAAGTATGTAAATGCCTCAGAAAAGCAAAAAGGATTAGTCATTAAATAATGTTTTCCAGAAATATATGAAAATTTATTTTAATAGGGCCATTCAATAAAACTACTAACATAAATGCAGAATTTGTCTGAGGCACCTAAGATCTTTAAGATTTACATATAGATAGGTGAGAATCTACTAGGATCACGAAGCCTTTTGTGTGATTTAAATTACCGTATCTCTCTCAAATTCATTTATATCATATTATTCCATTTTATCTTCAACACTAAACCCAATTAACTTCGCCAATCAACCATGATTCAAAATTACCTGTGGTATGTGGCTTTGTTAAAGCTCTCTGAGGTGGCTTGAAAATTATGACGCCTGTCGCCAATAGTCCTCGTGTAGCTCTAGTGTGACGATAATTCAATTAATCTGAGTAGACTTAAAACAGTCACTCGGAATCATTCTGTAACATTCAACAAACACTCCCAACTACACTTCTTGCCAACCTAAGTTTGGTAGATAGAAATATGCTATGGAAAAGATCCTTCTGCGGATGTAAAGAGTTCCATAAAATATTTGTGAATCCATCCAGAAAACATGTTTAAAACATTAATTTCGTTTAAGGTCTAACAGATTTGAATATTATTTTAGAAAATGGGGCAATTTTATCGGAATGAAAAGTGTATTTTGGTTAAATTGTATTCAGATCATTTTGTTTGTAAATACTACCTTGCAAGAGTTTCCAACTAACAGACCAATCACGCTTTTCACTCTGCCTTTTGTTTTTCCCCATGTTAGGTTGGCACGGAGTGTAGTTAGCTTAGAGGTGCAAGATAATAAGTTTGCTAAATAGGAAAGACCCGTGACACATTTGGGAACTAGCGAGAAAACCTGTGTCTTTAATCTCTCATATAAAGCCTTTTTACCAAATCTATTTATCCCTTTTCTAGCCTTACCACCACGTCGCATATCCAAAGTCAGCCAGCCTTTTCCAGATTCCATGTTGCACAGTGGCTCTATGAGTGTTTCCAATAATAATGGTGGGGGCATTCCACCTAGACCAGCTGAAGGACCCAAGAGCCTTGCCGAAGCTGAATGGTACTGGGGAGATATTACTAGGTATGTTCATGGATTTTGGTTGGCACTTTTGGGTTAAATTAATTAGGTTATTAAAAAAATTAATTAGTTTTTTATTTGTGTGAAGATCCTGTTTTAATTAATGATGTAATATAAGTTATGGTGTGGTTTATTGTGCGGTGATTGCTATAAAATAGGTTAATAAAGTTTTTTTTAAAAAAAATAAGGAAACATGAAACAATAGTAAATGGATATGTTGGTTTTGATTTTATTAAATTTAATTTCAGAATTAACTTTGGTATTGTAACTGATAAATGATTTTTGTTTGTGTAGTTCTGTTCATTTTTATGATAGAATTTGTAATAAAATCACTTTAAATTATTTGGTGCTTTGTAAAGTTAACTTTTTACTATAAATTGGTGACCTAACATAATTTCTATAATAGAAAGGAACTCTCAAAATTGATTGCTATCATTTATGTAACATCTTTTTTACTGTTTATATATCACGAGTATCCTTTTTTTTGTGTGCAGTTCCTTACAAAACAATAATACTTTAACATTTGATTATCCCTTCAGTTTAATACTTCTTAGGTGTTGAGAATTACTGAATATTTATTTCATACTTTTAATCAAACTATTTTTTATATCTCCAGGGAAGAAGTCAATGAAAAACTGAAAGATACCCCAGATGGCACGTTTCTGGTTAGAGACGCTTCTAACAAAGGCTCAGGAGAATACACACTCACTTTAAGGTTTGCTTCTAAATTAATTTTTAATTTTAAACCTTAAAAGTTTTAAATATATGTAAATCAAAATATGTCAATATATGTGTAAATCAAGCAAATTTTTTCTGGTTTTCATATAAATGAATTATTCCTTTCATGTTTTTTTAGTATAAAATCCTGTTTTCTCATTTTTTTAAAGTAAGAAACTAATCGACTTTTGACTTCCAAAATACTTACTACTTACTTCAAAATAAACTGCTAAATACTAAAATAATAAGCATTAAATGTTTTTTAAACTTTTATATATGTTTTTATAAATCTAAACTCCCCGGCGCAACAGCCCTTTGCTGGGCCAAAGCCTGCTGTGCCTTTTTCAGCTTTCGTGACCTAGGGCTATGGGGTGCTAGGCATATGTCCCGGTAAGGTGGTCAGCCTCACGCAGAACCTCCAGTGTTTAGTTCCCAAGCATGCTTGGTACCCATTTTATCGACCCACTCAAGAGATGAAAGGATGGGTCAACCTCGCCCAGTCCGAGATTCCATCCCCGGACCTGTGGCGTGGCAATACGAAGCACTCCCACTAGGCCACTGGGCCTCAATATGTTTTTATAGAAAGCTAAAAAAACAAAAATTCTTTACCCTAGCATTTTAAACCTCATTTTCACTTGTTCAAACTTTATACTTATTTGCATATTTTACTTTACTAATGCTCCTAAATAAAACTTAATTTTTTGATTTTACAGGAAAGGCGGAAGCAACAAGTTAATAAAAATCTGCCAACGGAATGGCAAATATGGTTTCACAGAGCCTCTGATGTTCAACTCTGTTGTGGAATTGATCAATTACTACCACAATGTGTCTCTCGCACAGTACAATCGCACATTAGATGTCAAATTGCTCAATCCTATTTCTAGGACACATCCCGTAAGTACCCGCCTGTTATTTTTCTGAAATTAAACTTCATTTGTACCTTAAATCTATAAAGTTACTTATGAAAATGTGCTTTGGGTTAGCATAAATGAAAAATTATGTCTGTCATGTTTTATGATTTATTTAATATCAAGGAAACTTTTTTTACTACCTACTTTTTTATTTTTAGTATGGAAACCACCTTACACTATTGGATTTTCATTTGAATGTATCATTTAACTTAATATAGCTTATAAATACTTTTTAAACACTTTTTCACTTGCAATTCTTCCTTTATAAAGTATTGTGCATAGATGAATTTTTTATGCCAAGAGTCGTTAAATATAACTTAAAATCAGCTACATTAAAATAAAGTTATTACATTAAATAAAAAAAAAACATGTCCTCATTGCTGATTCCTGATTACATTCATTAAGATGTAACTTATTTTTAAACTATGATATTTGTACTTCTCCTTTAATCTAAATTTTTTTTCCTGTTTTATACTTATTTAATTCTTTTTTTTATTTAAAGACTGGTCTAGACGAGGATGAATCAAGTGATGTAGAAAAAGTTGGGGAAAAGCTCATGGCAATCAACCAAGAGTACCTGCAGAAGACCAAGCTCTACGATCAATTTTATGAAGATTATAGTAAAACTTTCCAAGATGTTCAACTGAAGAAACAAGCCCAAGATGCATTCATCGCAACTTTAGCTGTCTTCGAAGAACAAATGCATTTGCTGGAGGACAATCTAAAGGGTGCTGCTCCTTGTGAAATTCAGCCGTAAGTATCTGCATTCGAAATTTTATTTTGTTCTGGTAAAATTAAGATTTTTTGTGAACAGGCTTTCTTGTGGAAAAAGTGCAATTTACGTATTCAAATCAGTAAAAGTTTAAATTTAAAAAAAAAATTATTTATTAAAAAAATAAAAAAAAAATCTGAAAATAAACATTCTTATAGTTTTACACATTTTAAAATTTTGTTAACACAGTCTTATTTTCTTTTATATTTTTAAAAATTTATTCTAAGGTTATTCATACGAGGTAATAAAGCTCGAAAACTCTACTTTTGAGTCTGGAAAGTATTGTAAAATATCATTCCATTTTTATTTTATGCTTTACCTGGATTTTCTGTGAATTGTTTATCAGATTAGCATCATCTTATTACGCTAATTTATTTATTTTACTTCCACCAAAAACTTATTTCATTCATTAATGTTTTTTTCCCAACACTTTTTAAATTATTTTTACAACCATCAACCAAACTGAGTTAAACGATTAATGTAAGACATTGTGTTATCAAAAATTGTGCGTGTAGGATTATAGGTAGAAAGGAATTTTATTCTTGTAGTAGTGAACCAAGTAAAAAGGTAAGTAAGGTGACCAAGTAAAAGGTATTTTCTGCAAACTGTCTTGGTAATCAAAGGGTTGCCATGGTCCTAGAAAACCTTGAAAAGTGCTTGAAAAAAAAACAGCATTGTTTCCAAAGTATTGAAAGTGCTTGAAAAACATATATCCACCTTGAAAAGTCCTTATTTTTTTTTTTTTTGGCTGACAAATTCATCTTGAAGTATTGCAAATATTAATTTTGGCTTCATTAAAAACACTTTTTCAATGTGAATCAGTTCCTATTTTATCTTTTGATTAATTGTATGTATAATCCAAGAAGGCAGAGCAATTGATTTTAGGTTGATTTTTTAATAACCAAATGGTTATTTTTTATAACGCATATTTTAGTTTATTTGAAAGTTGGAGAGCTCTTAGTCATTTTCTAAATGAATTTTCAAAAACTATCGTGAAATGACGGTATTGCATGTTTGGATATATAGTCCTTAAAAATGAAGAAATATACCCTTGAAAGTCCTTGATTTTTATTTAATCAAAAAGTGTGAAACCCTGGAATCAGTGGGCAATTTTTCGAAGAAAATTTACAAGACACTTTCATTATTTTCCAGACTTATGGAGAACTATGAGCTTTTGAAGTCTCGCCAGCAGATTTTAGAGGAGAGCAAGAAACAACTGGACATGGAATTGAAGCACCAGGCAGCATTCCACAGGTCCCTGGACAGAGAAATGAACACCCTCAAGCCAGAGATAATGAGGCTATACAAGCAGCGAGAGAGCTTCCAGGCGTTAGTATTTATTTTGTACTCTAATTACTTTATCTAACTAGCAGTATGGTTCTTCCTTACTTGGAACCCGTTTACTTCGCATTGCTTCCTTTTAGAGGCATGCTTACTTGTGAAAATACACTCAATATCTAAACTAATTCAATTTGTGTCGGCGCATGCGCAAGAAAAAAGCAAATAATGACAGAGAATGGCGTCAAGCCCCTGTCATGGCCTGGTCATTGTTTTGAAGCCCTGTTATGGTCTGCCTGCTCATTAAAATACATTCAAAATCAAAACAAAATTAAATTCGTGTTGGCGCATGCGCACTTAAAAAGCAAACACTAATGAGTCATTCCACGTCAAATCGACCAGCCCAAAATCTTCATGTCATAGAATTTAATCTTGATTTTATTCCAAGTACTAGAGACAAATTTATTAGACACGTATTTTTTATTTTTTCAAAATTTAAAGAATTAAGAATGTTATGATTCATTTTTTAAAACCGAAAAGTTAAGCCTAACTTTTTCTCATTTAGCATTGCGGTCTATGGGAAATTTAGTATTTTAGAACGAGTTTAAGGTAGGCGAATACCCAAAAATCCCCCAAATTCTAAAATTTTTACTATCACTTTAATCTTTTCCAAATTTGGCATGGTGATTTCAAATATAATGAATAATGCTATTTAGGCAGTTTTTTAAATTTAAATATAATTTATTTATTTTAAACGGTGTTTTTCAACTAAAAAAAGGGGTTCACGCCAACAAGCCTACCACATTGAATTTTCCTCCGATAAACATGAATTATGTGTTAAATTCTTCGTTTTGAACTGATCCGTGCAATGACCCTCTAGAGTTACAAACAAATAACAAGAATGTGTTTTATAACAAATTTTATGAATTAACTTGAAACAAACACAATGTGGCTAATCCAACGGCAGTGCCGGAAATCTGCGCAAGCGGATATCTCGACCTGAGAGCGAAACGTTTTTGTGGGCAGCCAAGTAAAATATTGCCAAGTTGTTAGTTAGGGTTGTGTGAAGGTTTAGGTTGTTATTGAATATCAAGCGTTTACCCTCGCCGAAAGCGTGCGTTTATGGATTATAATAGAATTATTGAATTATGACACTGTTCAATTCTAAGCCTATTTTATTCTGGGATCAATTGATGTAAGACTTTACATAATCAAACCCGCTTATAAACCTTCGTCAAGCAAGAGAGATACAAAACACACACTTAAATGGATCCATCTAATTTTTAGAGACAGAGGCCAACTAGAGGATCCCCAGAATTGACTTGTCACATGTATTGATTTGGTATGGTAACTTGGAGGACTTAGTGACCACGACGGATTTAACGTACACCAGTCATTTAGCATGGCTTTAGAAATTATGGTTATCAGTTAAAAAAGCAACTTCCAGATCCATAATACATTTTAAATTATGCAGGATGGTTATAAAATAACGATCGCTATTCAGAGTGGTCTGTAGCTGTAATGAATATTCCAAATGCAAAAAACTTTGAGATACTTACGAAGGGGGGAAAAAGAATGGTATCATAAAAAACCAACTCGTCTCTTGACCAGGGTTCTAAATTACGAGGCGTAATTGGATGTGTTGGCCGTAATTAGCCATAATTGGCTGTTCCTCGTAATTTAGAACCTTTGTCAAGAGACGAGTTTCTTATTTATGATTTCAATCTTTTTCGAAAAAAAAACCCTCGTCCCTTGACCAGAGTTCTAAATTACGAGGCGTAATTGTTGACCGTATTTGGCCATAATAATAATGACCGTAATTGGCCGTAATTGACGATGCCTCGTAATTTAGAACCCTGGTCAAGAGACGAGTTTGTTTTTTATGAATATTTTTTAATGATTATTTTTTAGGATTCTGTCTTTTCTTTTATTCCATTCTTCCTCAACGAGGATCGATTTCATCTCAATCAACATGTTAATTTTTATTCGAAAAACCTTATCAACTTGGGGCGATAATAAGCCAACGTGACAAACTATCTTTCCCTTTCAGTATCCGTCTGCGCACGCGCAGTGGCTTTCCGTAAGAGAGCTGGATTTCCGGCAGATGCTGAGCATGCGCAGATGGTGCCGTAAGTGCAATGAGTTTAAAGAACTACGTACTCGCAGCTACCAATCAACAAATTTTTTTTTCGATAAACTTACACTTTGACATTTTTTTAAACAAAAACTACTCTATTTACACCAGATGTTAGAGGTTCATGGCACAGATGTATATTAAAATAGCATCTGTAAAAAATTTCAGGTTAATTAGTGTAAAACTTTTTATGCCAGAAGTGTTAGCGTAAACCCCCTTTTTTAGTAGAAAAACACCGTTTAAAATAAATCAATTATATTTAAATAAAAAAAATTGCCAAAAAAGTGTTGTAAATTATATTTGAAATCACTATGCCAAATTTGGAAAAGATTAAAGTAATAGTAAAAATTTTAAAATTTTAGGTATTCGCCTACCTTAACTAAAAAGGGTAACCTGGGAACAACTAACAAATTTTTGTATGGAATACTATTATTAATGGTAACATTTTGGTAAAGTGCATTGTTGTTCCCAAAACTCCTTCTACCAATTTTTTTTTTTTTTTTAAAGTCAGAGGGGAATAACATTAGTTCCAATGGAGAAATGGGTACAATAGGTTTGTGTTTATGAAAGAATATGTGGGAACGTTAAAATACCATACCTCGTTGAAATACCATAGCAAATATTTTTATATACTTTGTATTATTGAAAAATGTAAATCTTTTGTACCTTTGAAATTTCAATTAATATTTATATTAAATAAAAAAAATATGATAAATATAAGTTAAAATTTGAAAGGAGGAAAAGACTTAAATTTTTCAATAACACGAAGTATTTAAAAAATGTTTGCTATCATATGAGAATTTTAATATTAATACTTCATTTAAAAAAATATAGTCGCTTGCACATATTCTTTCATTAACACAAACCTATTGTACAAATTTTTCCATTGGAACTAATGTTATTCTCCTCTGACTTTTAAAAAAATAATTTTGGTAGAAGGAGTTTTGGGAACAACAATGCACTTTACCAAAATGTTACCATTAGTAATAGTATTCCATACAAAAATTTGTTAGTTGTTCCCAGGTTACCCTTTTTAGTTATACTGGTTCGAAAATACTAAATTTCCCATAGACCGCAATGCTAAATGAGAAAAAGTTAGGCTTAACTTTTCGGTTTTAAAAAATCATAACTTTCTTAATTATTAAAATTTTGAAAAAATAAAAAATATGTGTCGAATAAATTTTTCTCTAGTACTTGGAATAAAATCAAGATTGAATTCTGTGACATGAAGATTTTGAGCTGGTCGATTTGACGTGGAATGACTCTAATAGAGGATGGCGTCAAGCCCCCCTTTTGCCTTGGTCCATGTATTTTCAAGCCCTGTTATGGTCCCGCACTCCAACGTGGATGACATTTTTTAAAACTAATTATATTAATTCAAAATCACAATCAAATATGAAAAAACTAAGCCTCAGGTGCACACGTAGGTATTAAAAGTAATCGGTATTAAAAATTTCGAATTTTTTAGAGCAGTCTAAGTAGGTCTTTTGCGATCCACAGACATACACACAGACAGACTTTCTTTTATTATTATAGCTTCTAATTGCTGCCAGTGTCAACAGTTACTAGTGATTGAGAACATTCGCCTAAGCAAAGGCATAAATTCATAAGTTTTTAAGCATGGAAATGTTTGCACCATTCTTGTGAAAAATGTTAGGAGTTAAAATGACCTTACAAATTTAACTTCTAAAGCATTTGTCCTATATTTTTGTATGGATAATGTGTTTTTCTTAAATACTTACAACTGATTTGAAAACTAGAGCTAAAAAATTCATAAAATAGAAAAATTAACTACAGATGATTAAGATAATTTGAAAGATCAAAAACTAGATTGACCGCAGTATCAATTTGTTACTCTCTAAAACTTAAAAATAATAATTTTGTTCTGCTATCTACTCAACATATGATTAAAACTTAATACAGTAGAGTCCCGTTTATATCCAAATCCTGGTTATCCAAAATTCGGTTTATAAAAAAAAAATCCTGAGCCTTTGGGTTAAAATATGAAATACGCATAAATAAATACACAAAAAAATTAATAGGTACTTACAAAGTTGGATTTATTTCCCAAAATATGCTGTAATTTTTTTTTTTTTTTTTGCTTCTCAATTTTGTAAATCACAATTATTTCAGTTAAATGATTGATGTACTTTTTAGTTCACCATGAAATTAGGTTCTAAAATAAGTTTTTAAATTAATATTTGACTTTTCTTGATATTTCTATTCCAGGATGCTGTATGCTAAAGGAGTGAAAAAAGATAGGGTTTTTAAACTACTGCAAGACTCCTGTTCAGAAGCAAAAGATTTAATGAGGTAAGTTTTAGTATTTTTAATTTTTTAATTTGTTATTCCCTCTAACATAAAATAAATCTGCATATACTGATGGTAAAACCTTTAAATTTTGGACTAGAACAGTTACAATAAACCAGTTTATTTTGATTTTATGAAGAACAATTTTAATGCAATTGCTTTTCTATACCATGCTGATTTCTTACTTGGTTACAAGACATTATCCCAAAATCATTTTTTTTATCGAAACTTATGGTAAAGTTGTTAATTTTAATTGTTGTATTGTTTGGTGGAGTTGTTATTCTTAAATAGTGGTAGTAACCTAGTTTTGAAAAAAGTATGAAATTTCATTTGTGCATTTTTGTGTGTTTGTGATAAGCAATGATCCCCCCATTTCCTTGAGAACCAAGCAAAGGGATATGGGAAGAAAGTCTTTTCAAAGCTCGCATTCTGGCTAAACAAGATATAAATAATAATAAGAGTATAAATACATATTTTACTAGATTTACTGCTCTTAATATTGCACCTTGTTTCTAACAATTCAGAAACAGCCTGGTCTCTTGAATGAGGCTACATCTGCACTGTACAGTTATAAGAAAACCAGCTACCGGGTATCCTGATCAACATAAATTTATTTAGCAAGCACAAACCAGCTCGCCTACCTAACCTGGCTACTAATTGGTTCTATTTATACACATGACGCTTCAACAAAATTTGCATAGACATAAAATAGATTTACTCAAAAAAAAAGGTGTTGTAACTAAAATTTAGGTATGAACAATTTGGAAGCAAAAAATTTTAAGAATTAACAACAGCATAGTATTCCAACTGTTGCTTTTCGTCTTTCCAGAGAGAGTGCCTTCCTCCAA